>CM057234.1:76512354-77112354 GCA_029891385.1 Erythroxylum novogranatense
CCAAACAGGCCGTTAGTTTATTGGGCAAACCCAAGATTGACGTGGACAAAGGCGAAGTTGGGTAGTGTATATTATATGTACACGTGTCAAGAGTTGATAGCCCAATGAGTGTGCACACATCAACAATTGATAGCACTACAAATTATGAATTAATTTATGGAATTAGGCATTCATGTTAATTAGATTCATATTAATTCCAAATGAAATAACATACAATAGTAAGTTTATCCATAAGATGTCATAACCAAAATGATGTCTTTACATATATGCATTCGAGAATGTAGAGTTAGGAGAATGTTTGGGCTTGCATGATGGATGGTTATGGGCTTAGACCCAATTTGATTGGGTAGTCCATATCATGCCATGTAGTTATAGTAACTATATGTGCGTATATATGTGTATGAGTTATATGTATAGTACCATTTATGTGAGATGAGATCTTAGTCAAACCCCTCACTTAGAATATTAAAACTAACGCCTTCCATTAATATGGCGAGAACTATAGTCCTTTCAAAGTCAGGGTTGTTGGGCAAACCAAAGCCCGCTTTACACGAATATGTTCGGATCAAAGAAATAAGATTTTTAGATTAATAGGTTGGTTTTAACTAAAAGCGTTGGGTTGTTGGGCAATCCTAAAATCAGCATGGACAAAGGTGAAGTTGGGTAGTGTACATTATATGTACACGTGTCAAGAGTTGATAGCCTAATGAGTGTCCACACATCAACAGTTGATAGCACCACATTCGATGATTGCATTGGAGATGCAATTGGTATAATTGATACCTATCGGTTGAACTAAGGTGGCTTGTTGGGTAAACCCAAGGTCATTCTTAGGGATATTGGATATCGACCCATTAAGAGAATTTTTCTACTAGTTCTCTCAGATTTATATTGAGGGTTATGAATTCATGCAAATAGTGGGAGCCACAATGCGTGTTATTAAGTCCATATAGACATACGTTTAAGTACATTCTAATTTTTCTCTCTTTGATGAAAAGTTGCTATTGCCTGAGTCAACACCATAAGTGCTAGTGTGAATCTAAGATCATTGATGGAAGTTAACAAGTTGCCTGGACTAAATTTCCTTTATTGGCTCAAGAACTTGAGAATAGTTCTCAAGTACCAGAAGTTTGGTTATGTCTTAGAAGAACTACTTCCCAATTCCTGTTGGACCCCGATTTTTGAGTAAAATTTAGAAATATTAAGTGAAATTAAATGAGTAGTTTTATGTAAGTATTGTGAAATAAAGGTATTTGTGCTTTGAAAGAAATTCATGAGAAAAGAATTATTGGATTTTGATTATTTTGATTTTTGTGGAGATTTTTATAGTTTATGAGAGTTCAAGTGGATGAGTTGATTGAAATGAAGTTAAATAGCAAGAAATAAAGAGAAAAAGTGTGAAAATATGAAAAGTTTGGCTTTTTGACCATTGAGAGTTGACTTTTGATTCAGGCATAATTTGAGCACATGGTCTACATGAAACTTGTAGATTATGTTGAGAGCTTTCTTTTTCCATAAAGTTTACAATTTTTTGATATAGGGAGTGAAAATTATGGTCAGTCAAAGTTTAGGTGTGTTATGGGTTGACTTAAGTATGGCTAAATCTTTGACTGAGAAATTAACCTAGTTAGAGGTGGAATTAGCCTTTAAGTGCCGCATAAAATTTCAAGAGTTTGATTTGATCTTTATGTTGATATAAAGTATAGAATTTTTCGATCAAGGAATAATAAGTTATGATTTTTACAAGTTTCTGTTATGATTTTAACATGATTATTAGAAGACAGAAGTTTTGATTGGAAAATTGACTTCTTTAGAGGTCAAATTGATTTTTTTATGTCCTTCATGAAAGTTGTAGGTGACTTTATGATCTTTGCATTGATATAAAGTGTGAAATTTTTGGACTTTGGAAATGAAAGATAGAAAATTTCAAAATTGACCACTGTTTGGGGATTCAATGAATAAGGGTAGTATCTTTGATTGGATTTTTGACCCCTTTAGAGACAAAATTAAGTTTTGGGTCCTTCATGGAAGTTGTAGAACCTTCTTTTATCTTTCCAATGATACTAAATTTGTCAAATTTAGAGTTCGGGAGCAAAAGATATGATTTGAAAATTTTGAAAGTTCCTGCAGATCCAGATTTTATCCTTAGACGTGGCCACACCTAGTCTCTAAGTTTCTTAGACTTGCCCACGCCTAATCGCTAAATGTCCTCCTCTCGCTCTTTTGCTTATAACTTTTTCGTTTGATATCCGATTGAGTTGATTCTTGAAGCGTTGGATTCCTAAGACAGTGAATTTCATTTTTATGGGAAATTTGTGAATTTTTGAGCTTTAATTGAGGTTGATTAAATTAATCAAAGTGAGTCGGAAAATTTTTCGAACATAGTTCAGTATTTTGCAAAATTCTGGATCTGTAGAGATCCGATTGAAGTGATTCTTGAGGCGAAATCAAGTTAAGACATGGGGATACAAGTAATATGAAGAAAGTAAAGTTCAATTTTGCCCCTAAGATTGTTAATTTATGAATGGAAGTTTGGATTAGTGTGCAGTTTTTGGGTTAGGAACATCTGAAAGTATTTTGAGCGTAACTTTTGCTCTGGAAATCGAAATGAGGTGATTTTTATTTTGAATTAAACTAAAGAAATAGGTCTACAATTTTTATAAAGACTTCGAGTTTCAATTTCGGGATTAAGAATGTTAATTTCTGGATGGAAATAACGTGCTGGAAAATTTGTTAGAATATGAACAACCCGAAATGTTTTGGCATAGCTTTTGATGTAGTGCTCCGAATTGGATGATTCTTGTGGCATTATGAAATTAAGACATAGAGGAACATTTCTCTAAAAGGAAGTTTTGACAAATTCCTTCTAATTGATAGTGCGAATCAGATCCGAAAGTAAACATGACTTAAAGTAAATGTAGGGGCATTTTAGGAAGTCCCTTTAAAGAGAGGGACAAAAGGGTCAATTGACCCTCATTAAATGACATGGTTTCATTTAAATAAGGAGGCTGTCGTTTTTATCAAAGGGAAGCATGAAAATTTAACAAAGAAAAGAAGAATAAGAAGAGAGAAGAGTGGAGAAGCTTCGGTGATGGAGAAAAGAGAGAAAGGTAGGGATTTTTGAATTTTTGAGATTTCAATCATGTTTTTGAGTAGAGTTCAAGAGGAAAAAGGGTGGAGAATTACATGAGCTTCATCTTGAACCAAAAAATTCAAAAATTAGAGAAGAAATGAGGTAAGAGGAATTTTTAAGTTTTCAGTTTTTAGTGAATTAATAGTTTAGAACTATGGAAAATAATATGGGTTTGCCCATTCTAAGATCAATTTTGGTGTTTGCTTAGTTAATTGGATCAATTTGGAAAAATTGTGAATTGGGGTTTTGCCAATTTTGAAATTTGGGGATTTTCAAAATTGATGATTTAGGTAGCTTGATTATATGTGGAATAAGTATTTTCTAAGTTCAATTTTAAGGATTAAGTGATTTATAATGTTGAATTTGGTTAAATTGGTTTAGGACAATTTCAATTGGAAGAAAAAAAGAAGAATTGATCAAATTGGAGCTAGGAACAAGTTTCTGGCTTCAATTTGAGGTGAGTAGTATGTTTATTTATTGAAATTTAAGCCAAGCATGTGTACTTAAAAAATTCAAGAAACAAATTTTGATAAATTGATGTTTAAATAAATGCTTGAAAAAATATGATTTACGAAAGATTAAATTCCTTGTTTTGGAAGGATTTTACGAAAAAGCAAGGATTATGAAATTCACTAGTTTCGAAATATTTGGACAATTTGAAAAATGTGTTTTGTGAATTGGAAAAAGTTTGGATTATGATTTAATGAAATTATTGCATTCATTGTTGTGAATTTGATTAATATGTGATTTAAATTTATGATTTGAGAATGAATGTGTTTTGCTATATGAATTGGTATGATATGTAATTATGTGAATGTTCAAGTGTCTAGTATGACAACATGTGAAATTCTAAAAAGCAAGATTTTCGAAAAGTGCCTTCGAGTAATCCGAATTTTTCGGTTTCGAATTATGTGTTATGTGGGTTTGGTCAGGTCCCATAAGTGGGACGAGTGCGCACTTGTCTGTTTTATTGCCTTCTCCCGGCTACCCGCTAGTGACATGGAGCTTCGATTTCGGACTCCCTTCACGGCTACACTGGACCGCTATACGAAAAAGTGTAGTACGTCCTGCTCACTACCGACAGACCGCTATATGAGAATGTCTGAGACGTTCATTTTGGGCCAAACCAGACCATTTGATGTGCTATGTGTTTTTGTTTTGTTTCTAAGTGTGCTACATTGCATATTTTGAAAATGTTTAAGAAGTTCGGAATTGTTCATGAAATGTGAAAGAAATGTGAAAATCTTGAGAAATAAACAATTTTGGATTTTCAGCCGAAAATTTATTGAAATTGTTTAGAAATGATTTGAAAAGTTTGAAAGAAAATAAGTTTGCGATGATTTTGCTACTGTATGACTTTTTGCCAAAATGGAAACAATTTAGAAAATGATTTTCTCTTATGATTTGATTTATAAACATATTATCCACGAGCTGTGTAGCTCACCCCCTTTAATCCCCATCTCCAGGTTTTGAGCAGGAGATCGGATGAAAGAATGTCAAGACGTTTGGTCCGATTTTGTATCGTTTGGATTTTTGTGTAAATTGGGTTTTTGTATTAATTCTGTATATGGCTTGAATTGCCATGTGTGTATATGATTATGTATGTGATTGGATATGAAGGATATGAATTCGGGATTTAAGCTATGATTTGCATATGATTGTAATTAATGTAATGAGATTGTTTATGGAATTAAGATATGATTGTTGATTTGGCTATGGCTATGATGAATTATAAAATTGTATTTTTAAAAGAGTGTGATGTTTTGTAATTATGAAGATTGTGGATTTGAGATGGATGATTCTGATATGTAAAGTACTAGATATAGGTTTGCGGTTGTGTATGCTGAGATCCCGGACGAAGGGTCCGGTAGATTTTGATATTTGTATGTTTGATTGGGAATATAGAAGTGTAATTTCGATACTTTGCAGGTTTGAGATAAAATAAATGCAATCGTTATGCTGCTTAATTTTCGATAAGAAAATTGGTTATATGGCAAAGATAAAATAAGAACTTGTTTTGTTTGGATTCAAATGAAGGAGGGAATAAAATAAGAAAGAAAAAAAATATACCGGATTTCGGATCGATTAGTCTTAGGATTTTCAACGTGACGCTTCTTTAAGATAATTTATGCACGGATGTCGGACATTTGTTATGCTATTCGATTTGCCTTCATTTGTATACTTTGATTTTAAGTTTGAATACAATTCGTATATGTTTCGCATGATTGTCATTTAATAATTCGATTCGTATTTCTATTCGCTTTTGATTCGTTCGTCTTTCGTTTCTTTGCTTTGATTCGATTCATGTTCGTTCGTTTTCGTATTCGATTTCAATTTTCTTCCACTATCATTTTTCGGTTCCGCTTTTTCGGTTGGGATCCGGTTCCCAGATCGGGTCCCAACAATTCCCCTACTGCTAATGGCTCTAGTGATGATCAGAGGGCATATAGGAAGCTTCTCGGTGATAATGAGATGGCTAGTTATATTATGCTAGCCAGTATGTCACCCAAGCTATAAAAGTATCACGAGGCTATGGATTCTCATACCATAGTCTATCATCTTAAGGAGCTATTTGATGAGTAAGCAAGGTCCGAAAGGTTTGAGATTTCGCGATTGCTCTTCCACTCTAAGATGGTTGAGGGGATATCTCCAGTATAATATGCACTAAAGATGAATGGCTACATCGAGCAGTTGGTCTCCTTCAGTTTTTTTTAAGATCATGAGCTAAGTATTGACTTACTTTTTATCGGGTTTAACCGATAGTTACCCACAATTTGTGCTTAACTATCGGATGAACAATACATGCAGCACAATTTTTTAGGTAGTCAACATGTTCAAGTCAATTGAGCTATCTGTTTGTAAGGACAAGGTTGTGATGTTAGTGGACTCTTCTGGTTCGAAGAAAAACAGCCAAAAGATGAAGAAGTCCGTAGGGCCTAAGGGAGATATCTAGAAAGCAAAGAAGACTACCTCGAAGGGAACTTGCTTCCACTGTGGCAAGGATGGTCACTAGAAGAGAAACTGTAAGGCCTATCTGGAGTCTTTAAAGCAAAAAAAGGTATCTGATGACTTTTAGACCTAGTACATATTAATGTATGTAGTCCAATGTCCATACATGCCAAAGGTGGTTTCTTATACTTAATTATCTTTATTGATGATCATTCTCGATATAGGTATATGTATCTTAAGAGATATAAGGGCCTTTGAAAGGTTTAAAGAATTCAGAAATGAAGTTGAGAAAAACTTGGGAGAATTATTAAATAAATTCAATTGGCTCGAGGTGGTGATTACTTAAGCCAAGAGCTTTTGGATTATCCCAGGGATAATGGAATATTATCCTATTGGACTCCACCTTACACACCACAAACCCATGGTGTGACTGAGAGGAGAAACCGAACCTTGTTAGAGATGGTGAGGTCTATAATGGGTTTAGCGAATTTAACAAAATCCTTTTAGGGGTATGCACTCGAAATTTCTGTTTATGTATTAAATAAAGTCTCATCTAAATCAGTTACTCCATATAAGATATAGATTAACAAGAAACCTTATCTTTCTCATATGAAAGTTTGGGGTTGTCGTGCTTATATGAAGTGGATTCAATCAGATAAGCTTGAAGCTAAATATGAAAAGTGTCTATTTGTAGGACATCCTAAGGAAACTATAGGATATCAGTTGTACCATGTTTCGGAACAAAGGAACAAAAGGTGTTTGTTTCAAAACATGTTTTTTAGAGAAAGAGTTTTTTTTAAAAGAAGACAGTGGGAGCAAAACTAAACTTGTGGAAATTTAAGATGTTCAAATAGGCGCAGTTTAACTACCTTGAATCAAGTCTATTGTTCATGAAGATGAAATAATAGTTCAATCTTTTGACACACAAGAAGTTCGTAGGCCAAGTAGGATATGTCATGTTCACGAGGGAAATTTTTCATAAGTGAACATAATAACATATTGCTTATAGATGATGATAAACCTACTACATATGAAGAGGTTCTGAAGAGTTTAGAATTTGACAAATGGCTTCAAGATATGAAATCTGAAATGTTGGACCCGAATGAGAGAAGGAAAGAAAGAAAGGTAGAGTTCGTTGGAGAAGAAGGAAGAAGAAGGGAAAAAGCTAGGGTTTTCGATTTTTCCAAGGTTTCAAGCACCATTTTGAGAGGATTTAAGGGGGGAAACGTGGAAGAAGGTGAAAGTTTCCTATGGAACTTGAAAAGTTTTTCGAAAATTGAGAGAAAATAAGGTACGAGAAATTTTTAAGTTTTGAAATTCTAATGAGTTTTTGGTTTAGATAGATTGGATATTGTATTGGTTTGTGATTCCTAAGCTCAATGTAATTTCGTTTGCCTACTTTGCCTTTGGCCTTCCGTTTTGTTTTTTCAAATTCGATTTCTTTCGATTTCGCTTTCCACCACTTCGTTTTCGTTTCCGTTATTGTTTTTCCGGTTGGGGTCTGCTTCCGAAATCGGGTCCCAACATGAAATGAATCCCCTATATGAAAAACAAGTATGGACTTTGGTTGATCCACCTGAAGGGATAAAACCTATAAGGTACAAATGGGTTTTCAAGATGAAAAATAATATGGGCTAGGCTTGTAGCTAAAGGTTATTATCAAAGGAAAGGTGTTGTCCATGATGAAACATTTAGCTCAATAGCTATGCTTAAATTCATTAAGATACTCCTAGCCATTACTACTCATTATGATTAAGAGAAATGAAAAATGGATGTGAAGACAATTTTCCTTAATGGAAACCTAATTGAGGATGTGTGTATGGCACAACCTGATGGTTTCATATCCATCAATGGAGAAAAGGTATGCAAGCTTCAGAAATCCATTTATGGATTGAAGCAAAAATCCAGGAGTTGGAATATTTGATTTCACGAGACAATCAAATTGTTTGGTTTCTCACAAAATCCAGATGAGCCCCGTGTGTATAAGAAGATTCGTGGGAATGCAATCGTGTTCCTTGTACTATATGTAGTTGACTTATTGCTAATAGGAAATGGCATTTGCAATCAGTTAAAATTTGGTTAGCTAAGAACTTCTCTATGAAAGACCTTGGAGAAGCAACTTATATTTAGGGGTTAAAGATATATAGAGATAGATCTAAGAGGTTGCTTAGTATTTCTCAGTCTATATATATAGATAAGATGTTAAAGAGGTTTAGTATGGAGCAGTCTAAAAGAGGTTATCTTCTTATAGTACATGGGATTACACTCTCTAAATCTATGTGTCCAAAGACAGAAGATGAGAGGACTCACATGAGTTTGATTTCGTATGCTTTGACATTAGGATTAATCATGTATGCTATGCTGTGTACTAGACCTAATGTTATCATATACTTTAAATGTTATAAGTAGATACTAGTTGAACCTTGGTGAGGGTCATTGGGTGACTGTCAAGAATATTCTTAAGTACTTGAGAAGAATTAAAAATGTATTCTTGATATATGGAGAAGGTGAAGTTGTGGTAAGCGGTATAATGATGCCAACTTCCAATCCAATAGGGATGATGCCAGATCCTAGTTCAGATATGTATTCACATTGAATGGTGATGCAGTTAGTTGAAAAAGTTCCAAATAAGAGATGACTGCTGATTCAACGACAAAGGTAGGGTACATTGTAGATTCAGAAGCAAAAAAGGAAGTCGTTTGGATCAAGAAGTCCATCATGGAACTTGGTGTGGTTCCAAGCATCATTGACTTAGTGCAGTTAAATTGTGACAACAACGAGGCTATAGCACAAGTGAAGGAACTGAGGTCTCATCAGAAGTCCAAACATATACTTAGGCACTACCATTTGATTAGAGAGATCCTTGGTAGAAATGATGTCAAGATAGAGAGAGTTCCCATTGATCAGAATATAGCTGATCCATTGACTAAGCCTATTTCCTAAAAGAGTTTTTTTGTGACATGTACATGCCCATGGTATTAGATGTTAAGGAAATTGACTTTAGTGCAAGTGGGAGTTTGTTAGAGAAGTGCTCTAAAGGCAATCACCTTTAGCACTTATTGTACAAATCATTTTATGATTAATAAAGGCATTTTTTCATTATTTCAATGTTCATACATTTATGGATTTGATGTTGATCTAAAATTGATTTAATAATGTGCTTGATACAAAACATAGCATGGAAGAAATCATGATGAGATCGTGATAATGAGATTCCTATCATGTGTAATTATGTTAGTATCTAAACTTTCCCTAATAACTTGATTAATGAGATGGGATGTCATTAACTCAGATAAACTAGCACATGTTATACTACTTGATTACATCAAGCAGTAGATCTCATAAGTGGTAGATATGAGTTGTTTAGGTTTAACATATCGATGCTTACTAAGTGTAGTAAGTACATTGGATTGACCTACTATAAGACAATCATATGGATATTCTATTCTAGTGTCAATGATAGTCTCATCATAGCAATGGTGCAAGTATCCTTTGACTTGAGGTGATCAAAGATATCTCAGATATTGATCCTGTGCTTTAACTCCATTCATCGGTGCCTTTTAGGGGTTACTCATAAGGTGGTGATTGGGTATAAATTGAGGTATTCAGAGGCAATTGAGTAATCAATAAGGGATTCACCACTCCTCATAGAAGGAGATGATACCCACGACCTCTTGTCAGGGTCATTACTTAGGAATTTCTAGCTAAAGTAGATATGTGTCATGAAGAGAGTCTTCAATGATACATAGAGTAATGAGATCTTCAAGAAAAGATCTAATATCACTTGGACTAGATGTGATATATTTAGTCTAGTAGGCGGTGGCACTTTGACCATACTCTGAGCCAAGTAAGGTATAGATGGTGAAAGGATGAATTGCATGGCAACATTGCATATGGAAGTGTCCGTAGTGAAACCACTGACTTTTCGGTCAATTGGGGGTCATGACATATTGTTAGATACTGCTCTTGACTTACTTGAATTAAGTGTTAATTCAAGTAGACAACATAATAGGGAACCTAATGGGTCACACACATAGGAGATCCGAAGGATGAGTAAAATGGTCTTGAATGGTGATTTAAGATATGAGAGAGTGTTTCGGGATTGTATCATGATGTGAGCGTGGTAGAAAATGTTGCATGGAATGGAATAGAAACAAGTGTTGTTGGCTACCAATTTGGCCATTAACTTCCTAAACTTCCATTAATGCATGTTATTCATGGTCATTAACTTCCTATAACTTCCATTAATGCATGTTATTCATGACCATTAACTTCTCATAACTCTCCACTAGTGATAGGGGTGTTGGAGTTATGTAAATATAGTGCCCTAGAAAGCAAGTGTATTTACATGTAACTTAATTTTCTTCCAGTTTCAATTTTGTAATGAAAATATTTATTATTAATGAAACAAGAGTTTGGTTTTATATGTACGAGCATTATATATCTAGTCAAAAGGTATCAATATTCTTTTGTAAGTAATAGACATATACATAGACATGTATGGGAAACATGTATATTATTAGAATCTAAATTATTTGATTCACAGTTGAATAATCAAGTTAGTTGCTTGATTATAGTTTAGACTGTAGTGTTGTGATTTATCTACAAGTAAGTAAAGGAGTTTACTTCAATGAAATGATGAGTTTTATATCATGATAGTAGTTGACTATCGATAATGGAATTATTAAATGAATTTGAAATCAAATATGTTTTAAAGAATGAAGTGGGCTGTTATTTTAATCTTAAAACATACAACTTAAGCATTCACTTATTATGGAGCAAAATCTTAATGAGTGGTGAACTCATATGTGTTTCATTATAATTCTTGATATGATCAGAATGGATTTTTATAGAATATTAATCTAGTGTTTGCACGTTGGAATTATAGATTGAAACATGTATCAGGGAAAATTTAATCAGATCTTCACCTACCTCGAGGACTAAGAAAAGACCACATTCACCTATCCTTATGGTACTTTTGCATATAAACGGATGCCTTTCAGATTGTGCAATGCCCCGATTATATTTCAAAGATGTATGATGTCTATCTTCGCTAATATGATTGAAGATATAAGGAAGTGCTTATGGATGATTTTTTAGATTTTGGAGACTCTTTTGAAATATGTTTAACCAATTTTGACATAGTGCTCCAAAGATGTGAAGATTCATATTTAGTATTGAATTGGGAGAAATGTCACTTTATGGTGCAAGAGAGGATAATGCTCAGGCATAAAATTTTGAACCAAGGATTCGAAGTTGATAGAGCAAAAACAGAAGTTATAGAGAAACTCCCACTGCTATGTAACATCAAAGGTGTGCAAGGATTCTTAGACCATACAGGATTTTACTATCGATTTATTATAGATTTCTCATATATTACAAGACCTTTGACGAACCTATTAGTTAAAGATATGCCCTTTTTGTTTAATGAAGAGTGTGTGTCTATATTTAATAAGCTAAAGGAGGCATTAACATCCACACCAACTTTAATGCCACTTGATTGGACACTCCTATTTGAGATCATTTGCGATGTAAGCGGCTAAGTTATAGGTTATGTACTAGGAAAAAGGAAAGATAAAAGCTTGCATGTGATCTACTATGCAATCAAGACCCTTTTGAACCTTAACTTAGATACACCAACAAAGAAAAGGAATTACTTACAGTGGTGTATGCATGTGATAAGTTTTGATCATACCTTTTAAGGTCAAAGGTAATCATATTCACATATCAGAAAGCTTTAAAATATCTTTTCAGCAAGATGGATGTGAAATCGACTTATTCAATAGATGCTACTCTTATAGGAATTTGATATACAAGTGTTAGATAAAAAGGGAGTAGAAAATGTGGTTGTAGACCACTTATTACGTCTAGAAGGAGTGGAATACGAGCAAAGAGAAGATATTAACGAGAAATTTCCTGACAAAACTTTCATGTTGTTCGATAATCTAACTACACCATGATTTACCATTATCACAAATTATGTTGCTTGTGGTAAGTTTCCTTTTAACCTCTCTTATCAACAATGGAAGAGATTCTTACACGAGTGTAACTAATACTTTTGGGATGAACCAATCTTTTGTCAAACATATGCAGATGGATTAGTAAAATGATGCATGATTGATGATGAAATGTTATATATATTAACATGATGTCATGAAGCTCAATACGCTAGCCATTAAGGAGCAAACAAAATAAAAGTTTGAGTAGTAGAATTTAGATTTTAATTTCCACATTTTTTTAAGGATGCTCAAGCATTCGTGGTACAATGATATCATTGTCAAATAATAGGCAACATCTAAAAAAGAAATGAGATGCCTTTATCCAACATTTTAGAAGTGGAAGTCTTCGACGTATGAAGAATCAACTTTATGGTTACCTTTCCATCCTCTATGGGAAACATGTACACTCTAGTGAGAGTGGATTATGTATCGCATTGGGCCGAAGATGTGGCATCTCCAACCAATTATGGAAGGGTTGTTCAAAAATTCATTAAACGGTTATGTAATCGGTTTAGAGTGCTAAGGACTATAATAAGCGATGTGGACACACATTTCTATAACAAATCTTTTAATGCTCTCTTAAAAAGATAGAAGTCTATCATCGCATCACCACTCCTTATCACCCATAGATTAGTGTCCAAGTGTAAGTTGTTAATCGGGAACTTAAACGAATTTTGGAGAAGACGGTGAACAACTTCTGGAAGGATTAGGCGTTAAAAGTGGATGATGTATTATAGGCTAACAAGACTACTTTTAAGGCACTGATTGGAACAACTTCCTATAGACTTATATACTGTAAGACTTTCCATTTACCTGTTAAGCTAAAGCATCGAGCATATTGGGCAATAAGAGCATTAAATTTTAATTAGAAGTAAGCAGGCAGAAAATGACTTCTACAATTGGATAAACTTAAGGAATTCCGTTACAACGCATACGAAAATTTCAAACTTTACAAAGAAAAGGTAAAGAGATGGCATGATTCTCCTCTTAAGCAGAAGGAATTTAAGGTAGGAGATGTACTGTTGCTATACAATTCAAGGTTGAGACTATTTCTAGGGAAGCTAAAATTGCGATGGAGTGGACCTTTTATGGTTATTCAAGTTTTTTAATATGGAGCCCTCAAACTGAAAAATGCAAACAAGGAAACCTTTAAGGTTAATGGAAATCAATGCAAAATGTATCTTGGTAGAGTGATCCCAAATGAAAAAAAAGTAATCTCTTTTGTTTCAGGGAAGTTCCAATTACAAAGTCAAGTTAATGACCATAAATTAGCATGTTCAGTAGTTAGATTTAAATTGTTGTGCACAATTAGATTTGTTTTGAATCTGAAAAAATAAGTATTCAATGACTTAGAATGGTTTGGATTGTTAACTCTCTTATTTCTTTTAAAGCAATTGTAAGATAAGGCAACAATCTTAGGAACCAAACGGATTTGGTTTCCATCTCCATCACTTTGACGGTTTCTTTTTCCAACCCTTTCATTTTCAATTTTGTTAGAATTTTCTTCTTATGTTTTTCATATATTGCAGTTTTCATTTACCCCCTTATATGTGTTTGTGTGTCTTTCTCATATTGAGGACAATGTGTCGTCCAACTGTAGGGAGGGTTGTGTTTTTGGGTTGTGAATTTTTTATTTGAATGTGAATTTAGCATATTGTGTGATTGTTTGTTTAGGTATGCATGATGTGATTCGTGTGAATGTGACAATGGATAGGATTTAACAAGATTAATTTAGTCATGAACATAGTCTTTTAGGTTGCTAAGATCTATCAGCTTGTGAAATTAGTGACCCAAGTTACTTAGGGCTAAATATATTACTTAATTAGGATATGAAGTTAATCTATTCACCTTAGGAAGTTGCTATATTCATTTATAATTTTAGGCTAACAAAATAAGTGGCGTTACTAGTATATTTTCATGAGAATAATTAGTAAAATCAATAAGGTAGGCAAAAAAATTGTATAAATTTTAATGAAATAACTTCTTCGTTGGCCTTCAGGTTATGAATAGAGCTAGTTTCCAGTTAAGAGTGTGATGTAGCTAAGTAACTAGATCGACACGCATCACAAATGTATGCCTTTATGTCAAAAGGCTATGATGACATTCCAACCAAGTCGCTTAATAACATGACCTAGATGAGTAACCGGATTGACATTTTTGACAATGTTTACCTCCATGTAAAAAGACTAGGGTCATGTCCTTAAAAATCAACAAAAATAATCTTTTCAAATAAAAACCTACCAAACTTGTTAGTAGCTTGTTTTTTTTTAATGAAAACCTACTTAGTTATAGCTACATTTTTTATTTGACCAAATAATTATCAATGTGTGTGTGCAAGTGATAGGGGTGAATGAACTTAACATAAAAATTTTAATTGGTTTGTATATTTAGTCCAAGGAATTTAGACACAGATTTCACAACTTAATAAGTTAGAACAACTTAAGGGATTGTGTTAGAAGTTAAATTTGTTTTGTTAAGTCTAATACCATTGCCTCGTTATCACATTTGCATGTTTTGTGTTTTACTTATTGATATTTGTTTGTTTGTTTTTTGCTTGAGGACAAGCAAATGTTTAAGTGTGGGATGTTAATAAGTGTAGATTGCATCGTGTTTTGTGGGTAGTTTAATGTGTGTTTAGTTGTTAATTTGATTGTTTAGTGTGTGTTTAGGTTATAATTGTGTTAGTAAATAATTGTGTTTTCAGTGTTTTATGGGTTGGAACATGATTCTAAGCTTCAATTATATATTTATGAGGTGCCTTGATGTGTTTATTAGTGTTTTAGGGCTATTGGAGGAGATTCAGAGAAGACTCGGGAAATAACCCAAAGCCACGATCGTGACAGAAGTAAGTGCAAGGATCCACGATCGTGGGGAATATTCCACGATCATGACAGAAGATGGAGCATGGAGTCATGATCATGTCGTTATAGGTTATGATCGTGACAAAAGCAAAAAAACTTCTAGCCTTGTGCAATAGATACGTAGACAACAATCTCAATTTAAGTTTTCGAGGGATTTTTCACACCTTTTAGACCCAAAAAAGACTGTATGGTTGCCCTAATTGGAAATACTATATGACTTAAAAATGTAATCCTAAAGGAGCTTCTATATGCCGCCATTTTTGGGAAGTTTAAAAGATAGAAAAAAGAAGAGAGAGCGAAGAAGAGGAAGAAGAAGCGAGTCCGGATGCTGTTGATTCCCAAATTAAGTGTTCTCTCTATGTTGCTTCCTTCCTGAATTGTCCAATCCAAGTTTTATTTCCTTTTCATTTCATTTTTGTACATTTAGTGTATAAGATTGAAATGGATTGTATGATTTGGATTCTTGATGATGTTCTAGCTCTTCCTTCGGGATTTTACTTTGATTTAATGTTAATATAGTCAATTTTGTGTTTTATTCATTGGGTGTTGTGATTATCTTCAATTTTTGCATATTTTTATAACAAACTGAGAGGGTGAGCTTGATAAAAATGATTGGATTCAATTAACAAGAGTTAGTTAATCTAGTAAACCACGTAGTTAATCATATCTGTTTTTGCACAAAGAGAAATCCTGTGTGAGACTCGGTAGTTTAATAAAGACCTTCCAATCTTATAAGTATTTTGATAATTAAGATATTGCAAATTTCATAATTTAATTAGGGTTAATGATTTAGGATGAGGGATTATAACTCGAGAGTGTAATTCCCCCTATGATAGTCTAAAACTGACACCCCAATAACATATAATTAGCTAAGTTAGTATTAATGATAGGTAGAATCCCCTATTGGCCCCCAGTTTTTTTCTTTTAGAGTTATTTTTCTTTAGGTCTATGATAGTAGATTTTTTGCATGGGCTAGTTAAATTAAAAGTAGTAAGAAGGCATAGAAGGGTATTTTGGTTAGCTTACTAAAGTTTAAAATTTTAAGGCATTAAAGGAAGGGCAAGGTGGACTTTTACCAATCATTAAGGATAAAATGGGAGGAAAGAAGTGTTGTTTTCTTCCTTAAGAGGGGGAAAACGAAAATGGGAAACAAGGAAGTGAAATAACAAATTAAAGAGAGATAGAAGAGAGATTTCGATGGTTGAGAGCAAAGAAGAGAGTTGAGCTAGGGTTTCATCTTTTCTAAGCCTCCTAGAGAGATTTTGAACTTGTGCAAGAAGGGAAAAAAGGTAGAGGAAGATAAGAGCTTTCTTTTGAACCAAACATCTCTTCAATGGGTGAAGGTTTAAGGTAAGAACATTTTAATGCTTTGGATTTTGGAAGGATTTTGGTTCATGAAGCTTAGGAAATGCATGGGTTAGGTACTCTAGGGTTAATTTTGGTAAATACATTATGTGGATCTTCAATTTTGTAACCCTTTTGAATTTGGGATTTTTGCCTCTGAAAAGGGAATCAAGAAAGACAAGAGGAGCAAGAGGAGAGGCACATTTGAACAAGTTATAAGCAAGGAAATTCAAGGTGGGTTTCATTTTTATAATTAAGTATTAAGCCATTAAAGTTTCTTTCAAGAAATGACAGTAAATGATTTTCAACTACTTTATTCAAGTGCATTTATTGTTTTTTTAAATGTTGTAAGAATGTGCTACATGGTTGTATATGAATTGTGTTAATTGTTGATGAATTAAATGATGGAAATAATTTTTGAAAGAATAGAAAGTTTATTAAATCAAGTTTTGGAAATGCATATGAAATATTTCGTGCTCATGAAATACAAGTTTTGCAAAAATGTGCCAATTGGGTAAACTATTTTCAGTTCATGAATTACATGTTATGTGTGTTTGCTGTAGTCCACTCAAGAATGTCACGTGCACGTTAACCAAGTTAAAGGCTTCTCCCGCCTTGCTAATGGCATAGAGCTCCTTCAGGGACTCCCTCAGGTTTATGACTACACAAGATCATTATATGGAAATGTATAGTGCATCATGTTTATGGATCTACCCAAACTGTTTTGATATGCTTTTGTGCTCATGATAAGTTGAAAAGAGTGATGCATACATAATTTGCATAAACGTGAATTTTTGCATTGGAAATGACATTATAAATGATTTTGCTTGTTACCGATTATAAAATTGTTACGCATGGGCTTTACGCTCACCCCCATTCTCCTCCCCATATCTAGGTGATGAGCAAGATATCGAGTAGTCAATGGTCAAGGCATCACTCTGATCTTTGTTTATTTTGTATTTGAAGAAAATCTTGTAAAGCAAGGCTTTAGTTGCATTTTGAGCAAATCATTGCGCATGTATTCTTCTGTATTTTGGGTTTTTGAAATATTGTTATATTGTGCCTTGAAATGCCCCTTAAACCTTGTAAAACCCTTATCTTTTGATGAAAATGATGTATGATGGTGTTTTATAGTTGATATTTCCAAATTGTTGAGTTTCATTTTCAAGTCTTCCATAGGGGTAAAATTCGTGATTTGATTTTCAAAGGAAAACTGGATTAATCTAGGTTGAATGAGGCAAATTTGTCTTCTAAAAAGTTGTAGATTATCTCTCTAGCTTTTCAACGGTGTATAGTATGAAATTTTTAGACATCGGAGTCGAAAGTTATGATCCTTATAAATGGAGATGCTCAGGAGTGTATTCTAATTCATCTTAAGTTGACTTTGATTCACCTTAAGTTGACTTTTTGATTCATCTTAAATTGAATCTGATTCATCTTATGTTGACTTTTTGATTCATCTTAAGTTGGCTTTTTGATTTGTCTTAAGTTGACTCTGATTTGTCTTAAGTTGACCTTTTGCTTCGTATTATATTGACTAGAATATTTTCTGGTCCAAATTTGACCCTTTAAATGATAGGATCTATCTTTAAGGTATTCATAAAATTTTTATATCTTTAATTCCTCTTTTAAACCATCCAAAGAACACCTTAATTCAATATTTGTAAGGAAAGTTATGGCAATTTTCCCAATTTAATTGCTTTTTCACTTCGTTTACTTTTTCGTTTGGTTTCGTCTAATCCTATCGTCTGCTCCATTTTCAGCCTTCAGATGATAAAATTTGTCTTCAAGTTCTTTATGAAAGTTGTAGATCTCGAAGTTCTCTTTCAAACCATCTAAAGAAAACCTTAATCCAATATCTTTATGGAAAGTTATGGCAATTTTTCCAATTTATCTACTTTTTCACTTTGTCTGCTTTTTCATTTGGTTTCATCTGATCCTTTCATCTGCTCCATTTTTTACACCCTTCAAACGATAGAATATGTCATTTAGCTCTTCATGAAAGTTGTATATCTCGAAGTGTCCTTTCAAAAAGTTCTAAGATAATCTTAATCTGATATGCCAATTGACAGTTATGCTAATTGCCATAAGATAGGTGAAATGTGATTGAGGTCAAAAACCCTGTTTGACTCTTTCAGCCATAGCTTTATTATGGGTTCTCCAAAGGAGATGATTCATGTCTCTAAATAAACTGGAGATATAGAGCTTCAAAGGATCTAAAGGAATAGAGTTTGAACTAAGTCCCTAATACTTAAAATTTTTTGGGTGGAAGTTGGGTATAGTGTACTGTCCTAGTTGATAGTAGTCTGAAAAGATGTGAGCCCTAATCCTTAGATTTCTAAGCCAAATTGAATGATTTTGGTGGTATTAGAAACTTAAGATAATGAGGAATCATTTTTCTAAAGAAGTCAAAGTGTTTTTTTTTCTAGTTGGAGTCTTCCCAAAAATCTGTTCTGAAATAGGAGAAGTGAGTTGTTTTGATGTTTGTCCTTGTGTGAGCTCGCCACCCTTGTGGAACACGTGTTGAGATGTCACTTAGGATGTCGAGTACGTGACTTATGAGGGTGGGGTTCCCAACATCCCCTCTCTCATAACTTGGTAATTTCTCTTGACTAATTTTTGTAGTGACCTTTTGTATTGCTTAATTTCAATTCTTGTTTTATGTTAATTTGTTGAGTTGAATTTATGCAATCAAATTCCCGTGTTTATAATCTTGTTTCATTTTTAATTTCACCTTATTATTTTTCTGAGCCTTAAACACCCTAAAATTAAACTAGTTTACCCTCCTTGTGGGACTAGCCCTTTAATTACTACAATTCACAACCTATGCACTTGTGGTATTTGAGGGCTATACTTGTAAATTTCGATGACACCTCAATTAGTAATGAAAGTGCGTCTCCAAACGGTAAAGGTTGAGTTTGAGACACTTTTAGTAAAGGATGACGAATCCATTTCAAAGTAATTGAAAAGAGTCCTAGGAGTAGTGATTTAAATCAAATGGATTTGTAAAACCATACAAGATGTTTAATTTATGGAAAAGGTCTTACAATACAAAAAATTTAATTATATAATGGTGGTTATTAAATAATCCAAATATGTAAGCATAATGTCCACAAGATCTTTGCTAACTCGTAAAGAAATGATGAATTGTGATAAAAAGAATATATCAATGGAACAAGTCTATCAAATTTATCTTTAAAGTAAAAAAAAACAATTACATAAAGCAAAATGTAAAAAGATATTTTTGTATGTGGGAGTGGATGTGGTTATAAACAAGATCAGATACATGTATAAAGACAAGGGAGAGTAAGAGGTGAATAAGAATCTTCTATTAATAATCACCTTCAAAATTTTCAACATGGTTAAGAAAGAGGCAATTTGGGAGGAAATAATATAATAAAAAATGACAAAGCCTATGTTGAATGTTAAGAAAGTGACAAGTATGATCATTATTCTTAAGAGTATTTAAAAAAAAGATTAATAAAATTTTATAGAAGTCAATAAAGATGCAATAGAAGAAACTTTACTACTTAGTGATCCAAAAAGTAAAAAGAGCACAAAGTACCTTGATAATGCAATTAGAAATCAAATGATAAACAATAAAAAAAAATTTTAAACTAAATATTAAAGAAATAGGGACTATACATTTTGGTAATAAAACAGTAATGGAGATCAAATGCAAAAGTGTGGTTTTGCTTAAGACAAAAGTAGTTAGTCATAAGCTTCTCTCTAATGTTGACTTTACTCTAAAACTAAAGAATAATATTTTACTCTCCTCTTAGAGTTGGAATTAGGCAAATGGAGATGTTGAACCTTCCATCAGGCTAAAACTTATTCCCTCAGTTACGAACTCCCCTTCATCTATCATCTCTCCTCAAAAGGCAAGCATGGGAAGATGGAGAACTACTGTTATTGGATATCTTCTTGATAAATGCCCTACCTATCATTAAATTAAATCCCAGGTAAAAGCCATCTATAACAAGCATAAATTTGACTAAATTTTACTCACTAAAGAGGATTACTTCTTCTTTAAATTTCATGAATTTAAAATTCTTAAGTAATTAACTATTGCCCTTGGCATTGGAATGGCAAACCAATTTTTTTCTCAAGTGGCATCCTGGAATGAAGTTAGATAAAACCTCTCTTAGAACAATTGCTTTATAGACTTACTTTCATAATATTCCCTTATAATAGTACTGTTAAACTATGGGGCTTAGCTACCTTGCGAGTTTACTAGGAAAACCATTGAGATTTGATGAGTGAAAAATAAGCTTCAAAAAAGTTGAATTTGCAAAGGTGTGCATTAAAGTGGATAGTGTGATTTTTCTTGACAAAGTAATAGAAATTTTCCTATCATATCGATGAAAGGAAAATCTAACTAAAGTATAGAAGCCTAAGTCTCAAGTACATAATCTTGATCCCCCCTTAGCTTCCAACAATCCTTTTGTAACTTTAAAGCCCATTGCACTTAATGTTGTTGCTAATATTGATTGTATCAATAATCTTGATAACATTTCTCTTGATCTTGAGGAAGCAACTGTACCCAAGGATCTTATGTTCAATAACCCACTATAGCTAATCTACAAGTGGTGAATAATGATCAGGAAGTTGACAATAGCAATTTAGAGTTGAATCCGAAGCCAAGGGAATCACCTAATAACCCTCAAACCTTTTTAAAGCAGGATCTAGTAAAGGAACTTATAATTCATAAGATGGGTGTCATATTTTCTTATGCCTATCAGAGAAAATCCAGTAAAAAACAAAAAAGGAACTTGATAGCCCCTTCTAACTTATAATTATCTTTTATAATGTAAAGGGATTTAATTACCCTATAAAGAAATAAGTAATCAACGATTATATCAAGGATAAAAGGCCCCAAAATTTGGTTTATTAGAAACTAAGATAAAGAAACTTTTTTTTGTAAAGGATTAATGCTGTTTTAGAAATAAATGGCAAGTCACTTCCAATAATGCTTCTCATTTCTTATGATAATTATTGTAGAATTTAGCCATAATGTTATTAAAATTTCTACTTAGATTAGTTTTATATCTATAACTCTAATTCCATTCCTCTAGGAAGTAATAAATGTCACTTTCATATGTGCCTCTAATTTTTCTTTCTAAAGGAATACCATGTGGAAGGAACATAAGGGTATATCCATTAATATTAATGGACCATAGATAATCATGGGATAATTTTATTAAATTTTTTCTCCTAAAAGTTAGAAGGTTTGAGAATTTATTAAAAAATAGTTAATAAGGATTTCAAAACTTATATGAATAACATTGCCCTTATGGATCTTATCTTTAAAGGAATAAGTACGAGGGTGTCTTCCTAATCTACAAAAAGCTAGATCAAGGACTTGTTAACCCAGTTTGAAAGAAAAAATATCTTAAATGTACTAGATTTTTAACTCATATTAGGTCTCTAATCACTACCCTCTGAAGGTAAAGTTTGCTTCTTACCTGAAAAAGCTACAAACTCCTTTTAAACTTTTTTAACTTTCTCACCAAACTAAAGGGATATGAGGAAATTATTACTCAGGGCCTTGCTACTCCACTAGAAGGATTTAAAGCCTATAAATTATTATGGAAACTGAAAACTATAAATGAGAGCTTAAGAAACTGTACAAAGATAACTATAAGAATGACCCACTCGAGGTTGATGATGTGGCTTGGACAAAGCTTTTGCTAGCTCAGGAGGAGCTTTATGAAACTTTGAAATGTTAAAATCAAGTTTCAAAATAAAAGAACACAAACTTTCCATCTTTCCTCCCTCAAGGCTTGTAATTATTTAATGAAGTAGAAAGCTAGAATCATATGGCTAATAGAGGGTCATTCCAGCTAAGCTTTCTTCTTTAGAGTAATCCAATATAAGAGAAATCATATTAAAATTTTGGCATCATAGACTTTGAGGGAAATCCCTGTTAGGATCAAGATAAGTTTAGACCTTCTCCTTTAACCATTGTAAAGTGATTTTGGTAGTGATGTTCCTTCTAAAAACACTCCCTATAAGTTGCTTAAATTTATCTCTCCTACTTTTAGTCAAAACCAGATTAATTCCCTTACCTCATCTATGTCTAACTAAGAAATTGAGAGAGAGCTATCTGTAATATTCATCAAAATAAAGCTCCATAACCTGATGGATTTAAGGCTTTTTTTTTCTAAAGGTCCTAGAACTTATTGAAACATTATATCTACAAAGCTATCAGAGTATTTTTCTCAACTAGTATCATACTTAAGGAGTTAAATAAGACCTTCCTTTTCCTTTCCCTAAAATACCTAACCCCTCCTTATACAAAGATTATAAAGTTATTTTTTACTGCAACACAATCTATAAAGTCTTTTATGAGATTATGGCCTTAAGACTTAAACCTATTATTAACGATGTAGTTAACTTTTCTCATTCTAATTTCATTCTAGGACATAACTTTAGAGATAATATCTTGATTGCATAAGAAATTTTCAAAGATTATCACTTTAAAAAGGCTATAAAATTTATTCCATGAATATAGATTTCTTAAAACACTAATATAATTATCTAGAAGTTTATTCTCTATATTCTACAAGCTTTTAGATTCCCATTAATCATATCCAATTAGATCAACCAATGATTGTCCACCATCTCCTTATGCATCCTAATTAATGTTCAAGCCATCTATATGTTTAAAGGTGATAGAGGGATTAGAAAAGGTTGCCCTCTATCACCTTATATTTTTTCTCAAGTCATTGAAGTACTAATCAGGCTGATCTCTTTCAATATTTTATAAGAGAAGCCCTTCAAATATCACTAAAAGTATAAGAATTTGAATCAATTTATCCTTTACAGATGATTTAATACTTATGTATGGTATGAATAACAGTTATATCTAAACTCTCATATAATGTTTGCAATAGTTTACTAAAATATCTGGACTCATAATCAATAGAAGCAAAAGCTAGTCTTTTATATCTCTTATCTTTGGCTTTTTGGAATGGGATCTAGCACAATTATTTGGTCTTCAACTTAGTAAAGCCCCCTTAAGTTCCCAGGTACATCTATTTTAAAATTTAGACATATTTAAAATGATTGTGTGATCCTATTTGATGCAATCTTGAAATGAATCAACAACTACAAAAGCAAGGCTCTCCTTTATATAAGAAAATGCCAATTAATCTCTTATTTCCTTAACAGCAAGCAAGTCTTCTAGAGTTTCCAATTATTTTTCCAATTAAACTTATTAAGGATATCAAAAGAATCATAAGTAATTTCCTCTGTCAAGGATCTAGATCCCTAAAAGTTGGTCCCAAAGTTAAGTGGAAGGATGTTTGCCATCCTAAAGCTTAAGAAATACTAGGAATAAAATGCATTTGAGCTTCAAGTAAAGTACTTACAACTATGATACTTTGACATTTAATTAATGATAAAGAGACTCTATAGGTTAAGTAGATGCAAGAGGAATACTTTAAAAGTGGAAGCTTCTCTATATAGCCTAAGCTTAACGTTTCTTCAATCACTAAACACCTATTGAAGCTAATATGATCAACAAAATGAAATATTTCATATGAAAGGGGAAAGATATCATTTTTTGGTTGGATAATTGCACAAACTTTATGCTATTACATTTGCATACTAGATTTCCTTTTATTTAATTTTGTAATTCTTGTTAATGATAAGGACAATGTAGCCATAAGAGAGAATAAAAGGAGTTGGAAGCATAGAGGTATGCCTAGTACACTTGCATAATTCCCAAGCTACTCTCCCATTCCCTCCAAAATGGATATTGTCATAATGCTCGGGAATGGATTTGGAAATTCTCCAATTCCTCATGTGCATCCTAATTAAATCATGATCTTTAAGAAGCTCCTCAATCTAAACTTGTATGGTTTAAAGGACATGCCCTTAAGATTTCCTTTATCATTTAGATGGAGGCTATAAATTGCCACATAACTTTGAATCAAATGACATGGACTCCCAATTTCCTTTATATTCTATTCCAAATTGATTTTAAGATGGTGTCACCATCACATTAACCAAGTTCTTGAAATGGGACTATCAATTAGGCCTCTAAAGTTAGGTACTCTAATCTCAATGATTAATCAATCTTTAAATTGTGCTTGAGCTATGGGGTATATATTCCATGAAGAGAAATGAACTATATAAGATTCATAAAAACTGGGTTAGACCCTCAAAAACTAACCAGACATAAGCATACTAAATTAAGAGAGTTAATTGTTGCAAAGAACCTCCAACTCAACTACAATGCCAACTACAAAGATAGATTGAACCGTCCATAATGGTAATAGTAGTATGGGTAAAGTTACTAAGAATCTATGATTATAGGAAATATTGTTGGGAAGCTTGCCTCTATGTTATGGTCTAACTTTATATTAACTCTATAAGAATTCTTGTTAAATCTCTTTTTTTTTGTTGATTAGTTTCATATATTTTTGTTGGATCCTGTTTCTAAAACCCAACATCGAAGACGTGAGAATGTGAGGTGTAGCAAGACTTAGGATTGAAGCTAAAAACCCCTTCAGAAACAAAACGGGTTCGCCGCAGCAAACTTATGTTCTGTTACGGTGAACATATGGGAAAATCCTATGGAACCTTCTAGTAATTTATGCTGCAACTTTATCTTTACCACAACTAAGTCACCACACCAACAAAAAATATAGTTTCAGGTTAATTATGTCGCAGCAAACTCTAAGCCTCATTGCGACGAAACCTGCGAGACAAACCTAATAATCCCAACTTTCTATCATACTAAATACAAACATAAATTCTCTCAACAACCCTCATCAATTCCACCCAAAGGCAAAATAAACTTGGACATAAACACAAGCAACTTTCCAAATTCTTAATCTCTCTGTAAATTGATTGTAATGTGAAATGTTTGAAAGCTAAAGGCAACATCAACCGTATTTCATAAATATCCAAAAGAAGAGTTTTACAAAGCTTTAATGGGCATTTCAAACCACATTATAGCACAGATTACAAAAATTAGGATTTCTCAAAATGCGAATAAAGCCTTGTTTTACAAAAGAAACTAACTTCAAAAGAAAAAATAAGCCTAATTAGAGTGATGCCTTAACTCTTGACTACTCGATCTCTTGCTCCTCACCTAAAGATAGGATGGAATGGGAGGGGGTGAGCTTAAAGCTCATGGGTAACAATTTTATAACTAGTAACAAGCAAAATCATTGAAATACTTATTTCTATTGTAACAAAAATTCACATTTAATCACAAACCACATATTTCTCAAATTCTCAACCAAATTCTCAATAATGCAAATCAGGTATGGATCAATCTTGTCAACATATCATAAGCACATAAACACATCAAAATAGTTTGGGAGGTCCATAAATAGAACGAACTAACACATTCCCATATAATAGTCCTGTGTAGTCATAAACAGAACGAACTAACACAATCCTACATAGTGGTTTTATGTAGTCATAAACACGACGGAGTCCATGAAGGAGCTTCATGTCACTAATGGGCAGACAGGACAAGCCTTTAGTTGAAGTGCACTTGACATACAGAATGGACCAAACCAAACCAACATAACATGTTTCTCATAAATTTGTAAACTTGTTGCCCAAAATGACATATTTTTTAAACTTGATTTTTTTCAAACATAGTATCTATTCAAAATTCATTTTCATATTCTTTTCATAAATCATCAACACAATATGCTCATACCAAACACATAACACCTTTTTAAAGCATTCAAAGAGTTATAATGTACATTCATAAAATAGTTGAAATCATTTATTTCTATCATTTGAAAAAAAAAACATTAATGGCCTATTACTTCATTATAAAACTATAACACACCTTGAAATCTTTGCTTAACAAATTGGCTTAAGCAAGTCTTTGCTCTTGCTCCTCCTGCCTCTCTTGATCCCTTTCTTGATTTCCTTTAACAATAACAAAATCCCAATTCAATAGGAATTCTAATTTCAGAACCCTAAGAAAATACATTCACTAAAATGATTTTAGAGTACTTAAACCCATGCATTTCCTAAGTTTCATGAACCAAAACCCTTCCATAAATCCAAACCTTTAGATTAATTTTCCATGTTCATTATGATAAAGTAAATGATAAAATTTGATAACATTTTCTTCTAGAAAAATGCTTTCCATTGTCTTCAGCTTCTAATGATGTCAAAATCATTCAATTTCGTTCAGTACTCTAAAAGTTATACCTAAAACATTTTCAGGCTGTTCTTATACTAAAACAACATTATGTGCTCAAATTCCATCCAAAAATTGAAATCCTTAGAAACTGAAATAAAACTCCATTTCATCATACACTTTTTATCACTATGTCTCTAGTTTACTTTAAATAAAAAGTCATTCAATTTGGATAACTACACAAAAAGTTATGTCTAAAATACTAAAGTATGCTTTGTGTAAGAAAGTTGACTTTGCCGCGATGAAACCCAAAAGTACGCCGTAATGAACTTTCACAGAAACCTACTTTAAGAACATGTTTTGTCATATTTTCCATCTTTTTACTTCCCACATTTCACATATAACCCATGTTAAACCTAAACCATCTCTTCTCCTTCATTTTTAAATTCATTTCAATCTAATATCATTTACAAATACATCATGATCTATCTTTGATCATTAACCCAAAAAGAGAACATTTGCCTATATCAATCATCAACAACTTCCTACACATATTCAACTTCATTTAAGGTTCATTTAACCAAACCCATGAAATTTAAATTATGACTTACTTGTTAAAGTTTCAAATTCTTCAGACTCTTCAAGATCTCCACAAACCCTAGCTTTTCTCTTCTTTTCCTCTCCTTCCATGACATTCTCCTTTTTTCTCTCTTCTCACTCATAATTTTTCTTCTTCTACACTCTTAATAATCATGAAATGTCCCTTTTCCCTTCCAATATAAGCCTTGTGTCTTTTAACCCTAAGTAAATTGCCAATTTTTCCCTTGATACATTCTTATAACATTAATACTTTAATTCTGTCAATCCATGCAATAAATCCTCCCAACATTGACATAATAATTAAAGTCCAAATAAAATGATTTATTTAGCAAGATCATAAAATTTATTCAAATCATACTTAATAAGATAAATAAAAAAATTTGGGGCTAACATTTCTCCCCCTTAAAAGAATTTCATCCTTGAAATTATTACCTGAGTCATCAAAGAGATGTGGATACTCCTCTTTCATGGCCTCCAATGGCTCCCATATGGCCTCTTCACAGAATAGTTTCTCCATAGGACTTTTACTAGTTGAATCATCTTGTTCCTGAGGACCTTTTCCTCAGTGTCCAAAATCTTAACTAGAGTCTCTTCTTAACTCATATCATCTCTCAACTGAACCTCAGTAGTCAAAATGATATGGGAGGGATCCGATCTATATCTCCTCAATATGGAAACGTGAAAGACATGATGTATTTGTGATAATTCCAACCAATAGGCTAGTGATCCAATCCTCTCAACAATCTCATAAGGACCTATATATCTTGGGCTCAACTTGCCCTTTTTGCGAAATCTCATGACTCCTTTCCAAAGAGATGTCTTAAGGAAGACTTTCTCACCTACTTCATACTCCATTTCCTTTTAGTGTGCATTAGTATAGCTTTTCATTCTATCGTAAGCCGCTTTAAGTCGTTGCTTAACTAAGTTGACCTTGTTGACTATCATCTGAATCAATTCTGATCCTATCAATTTCCTTTCTCCTTCTTCATCCTAGCATATAGGAGTTCTATACCTTCTTCCATACAGTGTTTCATAAGGAGCCATCTGAATGCTCGAATGGTACGAATTATTATAAGCAAATTTGATCAATGGTAAATGCTCATCCCAAGCTCCTTTAAAATTCATCACACATGCCCTGAGCATTCCCTGAAGGGTTCAAATGGTCCTCTCAAATTGACCATCTATCTGCGGGTGAAAAGAAGTGCTAAAATTTAACTTGGTTCCTATAGCCTCCTATACACTTGCTTAGAATCTCGAACTAAACCGAGGATCTCTCTCAGAAACTATGGAATCTAGAATCCCATGTAATCTTACTATCTCACCAATATACTTCTTTGTTAGGACATGTAGGGAATCAGTCTGTTTAATTGTCAGAAAATGGGATGACTTTGTTTAACGATCAACAATAACCTATATGGCATCATGTTTCTTACTGGTCTTGGGCAAACTCATTAGAAAATCCATGGTTACTTTTCCACTCAGAAATGGACAATGGCCTTAACTTTCCTGAAGGTGCTTGGTGTTCAACCTTGACTTATTGATACACTAGACGCTTACTTGCATATTCTGCTACATCCTTTTTTATGCCTTTCCACTAGAAATGCTTTCTCAAATCCTTGTGCATCTTGGTGCTACTTGGGTGTATGACATAAGTTGCATTGTGTGCCTCATCCAGTATCTCATCCTTCACCTCCTTGACATTCGAAATACAAAGTTTTCTTCCTTCAACCATGAGTCCATCATCCCTCACTACCACTTCAGACTTCTTGCCAATTTGAATTTTTTCTCAGAGCTTGCTTAATTCTGCATCTTGTGTTTGTAACTTCCTAACCTTCTCTCTGAGTATCGAACTCACTCTGAAAGTAACAACAATACACTCAAATTCCTCATGTTTTAAACTTATTCTAAGCTTAGCCATATATTCCAATAGAGGTGGATAAATTGTCTGAACATGGGCTATTGATGATTTCCTACTCAAGGCATCCGCCATTACATTTGCCTTTCTTAGATGATACTCAATCAACAAATCATAATCCTTAATTAGCACTAACCATCTTCTTTGTCTCAAATTTAGTTCTTTCTAACTCAACAGATACTTGAGACTTTTGTGATCCATAAAATCGTCGTCTGAATCCCATACAAATAATGTCTCCAAATCTTCAAGGAAAAATCTCTGCTACCAATTGTTGGATCGGAAAAAGAAAGCATGCTTAGTATGGAGAAACGATAGATTTCAAAACTTTTTAAGAAATCATCTTGCAGCGGAAGAAATATATCCAAATCAACATGCTAATCCATACATGATATGGTATAAGGATAATAAAACCAAGAACAAGATAAAAGGAATTACCGACTCCTTCGCCTTCTGACTTTAAATCCTCGCTGCGCTATCCTCTCCTTCTTATATCCAAATCCTTTGCCTTTGAGTCTTTTCCTTTAGCAATCTATCTTCTTCATTGTTGTAGTATCCTCAACCAATTAGATTTACCACTTATTCTTCAAGGACAACTAGGTTAACAAAATCCTTTGGTGGGAAAGGAGAAGAAATATTTGGAGAAGATTTTCTTAGAAGAAGAAGAACCAAAATTGAAACTCTTTCAATTCTTTCACTTAGGAATTTCGGTTCTACCTTGCATGAAAGGAGAGAATGTCTAAAAACCATGCAAGAACCCTTTCTTACATCTCAATTTCGAAATATGCATCAATGGAAAGAGTGAGAGGCATCCAATGCATCACTTCTTACATTAATCACTCATCAAATAGCCAATAAATGAGACTTACTTCATTTATCTTTAAAATGGCTATTTGAAAAGACCATAACCTATAATTGAATACCCATTTCGGTTTTGGCAAGAAGAAAGAAGGAAGATGGTCCATCTAATGCACATATTTCATCTTTAATCTAATGAATGCAAATAGGTTACATGCCAACATTAAAAGCTAACCATTAAACCATTTAATGGTAAGTTCATAACTTCATTTAATAATGATGAACCATAATAAAGACCATCTTTATTTAGTATTTTAATGTCAAATGTGTGGTTAAACATCTAACCTAACACAATTTCGAAATTGCTTCTTCTCCATTTTAAAAAAAATTGTTTTAATATAATTAATCTAATCAATTACATTAAACCAAAACAAGCCCATTTCTAAATGAACATATGGGCTTCCAATTAACCATTAATTAGTATGAGCCCATCATTCAATTATGGACTTCTAAAGCCTCCAAACTACTTCTTACTTAGCTTGATAACCTTCCTTAAAGCCAAGTGGGGAATCTTATTGGACATTGATAATTCAAGCTCCAATAAGCCCAGAAATAATTCAATCTCATTGGAATTAATTCTAGCTTATTAACTAAATGTCATTCCACTAAAGACAATTAGTTGAACTCTTGAATTATTAAATATTATGAGAATATGTCCAATTGCAAACCCTATTTAGAACCTTATTATAGCCATCCGCACAATAAAGAGTAAAATTACCATTTTGCCCTTATGTTGGTTTTTCCTTCTAGATCTCTCATTTTACTTTATATGGTGATTAACACATAAGATCTCATCTTAGTGTTAAGACTTGATGGGTAGCTAGTCCATCAAACTAGTGGTGCCAGTTTAATCACCAAATCTCCTTAAAACATCTAGAAGAGATGATAATACTATAAACTCTTTATTTGAGTGAATGTTCCCTGATACATGTTTCAATTAATAATTCCAACATGCAGACACTAGATTAATACCTGTAAAATCCATTCGATCATATCAAGAATTATAATGAAACACATATGAGTTCACCACTCATCAAGATTGTGGTTCATAATAGCGAATGCTTAAGTTGTATGTTTTAAGATTAAAGTAACGACCCACTTTATTCTTGAAAACATACTTGATTCAATTCATTTAATAGTGCCATTATCGATAGTCTACTACTATTATGATATGAAACTCATCATTCCCTTTAAGTAAACTCCTTTACTTATATGGAGATAAATCGCAACACTACAGTCTAAATCATAATTAAACGACCAACTTGATTATTCAATTGTGAATCAATTAATTCAGATTCTAATAATATACATGTTTCCCATACATCTCTATGTATATGTATATTACTTACAAATGAATCTTGGTACCTTATGACCAGATATATAATGCTCATACAGATAAAACCAAACTCTTTTGTTTTATTAATAATAAATATTTTCATTACAAAGCAGAATCAAGAAGATAAAGTTACATGTACATACACTTGCTTTCCAGGGCACTATATTTACATAACTCCAACAATCTCCCACTTGCCCTAAAGCAAGTTTGACATATCCTTCATTCCCATCCCTTCTAGGTGACCCTCAAAGCTCTTTTGAGTCAATGTCTTTGTGAACGGATCAGCAAGGTTTTGCTCTGTAGGAATCTTTACCACATCCGCTTCTCCACGTTGTATTATCTCCCTTATGAGATGATACTTTCACTCAATGGGTTTGGTAGCTTTGTGGTTCCGAGGTTCTTTAGAATTAGCCACTGCCCCACTATTATCACAATAAAGTGTAATGGCTTTTTTTGCCTCCGGAACTACCTCCAAATCATTTAAGAACTTCCGGATCCAGACTGCTTCCTTTGCTGCTTCACAAGCAGCAACATACTCAGCCTCCATAGTCGAATCAACAATATAAGATTGCTTGACACTCCTCCAAACTATGGCTCCACCTCCTAAAATAAATATAGAACCAGAAGTTGATTTTCTTGAATCAACATCTGATTGGAAATCAGAATCCGTATATCCTGTCGGAATAAGATTACTTCCAGAGTAAACAAGCATTAAGTTCTTCGTCCTACGAAGATACTTAAGTATACACTTAACCGCAGTCCAATGTTCCATTCCTGGATTAGACTGAAATCTGCTTACCAGTCCCACTACGTAACAGATATCCGGTCTAGTGCACAGCATTGCATACATCAAACTACCAACCGTCGAAGCATATGAAATGTTACGATCGTTCAACCTCCTCTTGGTTTTAGGTGCTTGTTCCTTTGAAAGTTTGATTCCATATCTAGTAGGAGTGAAACCCCTCTTGGAATCTTGCATGGCGAACTTATTAAGCATATTCTCAATGTAGGTTAGTTGAGACAAAACTATCTTCTTGTTCTTACGATCCCTTATAAGTTTGATTCCTAGAACATGGTAGCCTCTCCCAAATCCTTCATTGAAAATCTGTTCATTCAGCCATCCTTAACCGCAGATAACATTCCCACATCATTCCTAATGAGCGTAATGTCATCAACATACTGAGGATTAAGAAAGTAACCTTACCTTCTTGTATTCTTTTGTAAACACAAGGCTCATCTAGGTTTTGTATGAACCCATAGGTTTTGATAGCCTTATCAAACCTAATGTTCCAAGACCAAGATGCTTGCTTAAGTCCATAAATGGACCTTTGCAACTTGCAAACCTTATGCTCATTACCTAGCTCAATGAATCCTTCGGTTGGGCCATATAAATGGTCTCCTCAAGATCTCCATTCGAAATGCGGTCTTGACATCCATTTGCCATATTTCATAATCGAAATAGGTTGCTATGGCCAAAGAATCTGATGGACTTAAGCATGGCAACCGGACAAAAGTCTCCTCGTAGTCTATACCCTCCTTTTAAGTATAGCCTTTAGCTACCAATCTAGCTTTAAAGGTCTCTACCTTTCCATCCGATCCCTTTTCCTTTTGTAGATCCATTTACACCCTATGGTTTTAGACACGGTGGTAGATCTACAAGGACCAGAACTTCATTAGTATACATAGAATCTATTTTCGATTCCATTGCCTTGAGCCATTTTCCTGCATCAACATCATTAATAGCCTGTGTATACGTAACGGGATCTGTTTCTTCTTGGTCTGAGATAGCAATTAAGCCTTCTCCTAAACCCAGATACCTATCTGGTTGTCTCACAACCCTCCCACTACGTTTAGGCACATCTTGATGTTCAGGTTGCACTTCTGATTCAACTCTTGAATCCATTTCGACATCTTGTTCTATCATATCCAAAACAACTCTTGGTTTGGATGAAATTGCTAACTCCTTTAGTACTACTTCACTTCTTCCTTTGTGATTTCTCATAAACTCTTCGTCTAAGAAGTTTGCATTTGTCGAAACAAATACCTTCCTATCATGAGGACTGTAAAAATAGTACCCTCGAGTTCCCGTAGGATATCCTACAAACAAACATACTTCTGACCTTGGTTCCATCTTTGTGGATTCAGGCTTTAGAACATGGGCTCGACATTTAAGTCCTCAAGTGCCTCAATGAAGGCACTCGGCGATCCACAACTCCCAGGTGTTTTAGGCATCGATTTGGATGGAGCAAAGTTAAGAAGATATGTTTCGTTTGTATGGCATATCCCAAAACGATTCTCGAAGGCTAGCATAGGACATCATTGATCTTACCATTTCCAATAGAGTTCTATTTCTCCTCTACTACACCATTCTGTTGAGGTGTACGAGGAGTCGACAAATTGGAAACGATTCCATTGTCAATTAAATGTTCTTGGAACTCTCGGATAAATACTCACCACCTCGATCCGAAAGTTGTTTTAATAGCTTGCCAAGTTGCTTCTCGACTTGACTTTGAATTCTTTGAACTTTTAAAAATTCACTCTTTGTATGCATCAAATACAAATAGCCATGTCTTGAGTAATCATCTATAAAAGTTATGAAATATTCATAACCTCCTCTAGCTTGTACATTCATGGGCCCCACACATCAAGATGTACCATGTCCAATGTGGATTCAAATATGTTTCCTTTAGAAGGAAATGAGGCTTTGTCATTTTCCTTCAATACAAGATTCACAGGTGGGTAATGGATCACTATCCAAGCCCATAGGATCCCATCCTTTACTAGCCTTTGTCAAGTCTTTTCGATTGATATGACACATCCTTAGATGCCACAGATACTTTGAATTAATGCTAGAGATATTGGATTGTCTTGGTTTTATCAATTACGTGGTGTTTAGTGAGCCTTTCATAGGTTCTATAAAAACAATCCTGTTTAATTATCGCTTCACAAATAAAATCCTTATTCTCATATATTGAAACAACCTTTTCAAAATATAAGGAATAGCCAGATTTTATTAGACAAAAAACAGAAATCATGTTCCTTACAATCATTGGCATGTAATAAACATCTTCCAAATATAACCTATGACCACTAGGAAAGTCCAAGATAACTACTCCCACTGATTCTGCTGAAACATAGGAACCATCTGCTATCTTAACTTGAAACTGGCCTTTAGGAAGTCTTTTCCTTTGCTGGAACCCCTTGTTTGCTTTTGAGGGACTCTAGGTAGACTGGACAGTTTCTTTTCCAGTGGCCCATCTCATCACAGTGGAAACACTTTCCTTTGATGTTCTATTTGGCCTTCTTTTTCATGGGTTTGGCCTTGACCCCTATTGGGCCTTCTTTTTCATTAGACCCTTCTTCTTTTCCTTGCCCTTACCCTTGGGCTTAGAAGAAGAAGCTACATTAGCTTCTGGCCTATAAGCCTTAATATTCAATATTTCCTCCGTGCTCTGGAGGGTATTCATCAACTCACTCAAGGTGTAATCCTTGCTGTTGAGCTCATACTCCAACTTAAACTGCTGAAAAGAAGAGTTTAAGCTATTGATGATCATAATCATCTGCGTGTCCGCATCCATATCCGCCCCAAGCATCTCAGCCTCAGTGACCGCAGAGATTACCTTCATCATGTAATCCCGCACGGTTCACCAGTGTTTCGCTCGAGATTATGAAAGGTTTGGATAGCTTCCACTCTTGCAGACCTAGTCCTCACACCAAACATCTCATGTAGGTGATGGACCATTACACTAATGATTTTCATACAAGCAATCTGCTTTTGCAACATGCCACGATGAAGCGAAGCGAATATAACATTTAGTAGTCTTTTGAAGATTATGCCAACGCCATGTTGTTGGACTTGCTCGAGTTGCATCTCCACTTAGAGGTGTAGGCTCATTTTCAGTTAACACCCATGAAATACGTTCATATTGAAGAACAATGTCAAGGTTACGTCTCCATTCATTAAACTTGTCTCCATTTTCCAATTTGTTATTAGTCAAGAAGCGGTGTGAGTGGATTCATTTTGTGGTTGATTATGTCGAAAATATAAATTATTAAAACATGAGCATACTAGTCAACAATTTATGGAACTTTGTATAAAATCATGATGCATGTATGCATGATGATAGATTTAACAAAACTTAAAATTAAAACATTATCTGACGGTTATTTTCTTATCTATAATGACTAAGTGACGGTGGACCATCTTATCTATTAAAAGAAAAACTGGGACCCTCCCACTCAAAAACTACCAAGCATCTCATGCTCATTTTTTAAGCGTCTTAATTTGGTCCATACTTTTACCAATGAGCTACGGTGGGCAGTTTATTGATAAAAATTGTTGAGTGTATAACCATTTGATTCATTCACTAAAGATACCTACAAATCATGCCTCGGTGGGAGGTCACATTTTCTATCATTAAGTGGACTTATCCTTAAGGAGACCCAAACCATGCAAGATCTAGGATCCATGCCCTCCGATGGGGAGTAACACTTTGCCACATGCAAACGGGCCATCATTTGGAGACCGTGGACTCTCACAGGAGCATCCTCTCCCACTCAATCTTTTTGGGCTTTAAGTTTTAAATACCATCTTGTCTAAATGCAATTTATTATCCATCCTATATTGTTTCATTATATATCTCATACATAATCAATGCATGGCAAGGCCTAGGGTTGGCAATTTTCTAAATGACATGCAATCACATAATATCACATATTACAAGCATTCATTTCTCCATTCATCACATGAACTAATAAAGCCACTTTTGATTGTCCATCCTAGAAACATAAAATAATTACAAGCCTTTTAGGCCCAAAATATGCTTCTTCATCTTGGATCTTCCGCTTCGAACTCTTCGCTAACATGATCCAGCCCATTCGGTAAACAAAATGTAATGGCATTTATGAAATTAGAATTTTGTCTTTTTGAAAAATAAAATTTCAACACTAGATTTTTAGAAAACCAAATCTTTGTTTTGACAAAAAATTCCAGCACTTGTTTTATTAAAACCGAAACTCATTTCATGAAAATTAAAAACAGCACTTAGTATTTTAGCAAAACCGAAATTGGATTCTTTGAAACAAAAAACCATCACTTGTTTTCCAATCATAACTGAAATATGATTCATTGAAACAAAAATTCCAGCAACTTAGTTTTCACAAAACTTATGCCAAAACACAAAGGATACACGAAAATTTTACCTTTCCATTTCTTCAATCCATGGCTGCTCCTTCTTCATCATTACATCAATTTTGTACATTACAAAATCAAATAAAATAGAAAAAAGAAACCAAGGAGGAAACATGGTGATGATAGACCACCCTCCTTGTTACAACCAAATGAAGAAATCTTACAAGATAAAATTTAACTTCTATGGACAACCAAAAGAGCAACATACACCATATATATTTCTATTACATAAAAATATGCAGTATACATAAAAAGATTGCCAACCCACGCATCCACCATATAGGAACCGAAATCATGCATGAAAAACCAGCTCTGATACCAATTGTTGGATCGGAAAAAGAAAGCATGCTTAGTATGGAGAAACGATAGATTTCAAAACTTTTTAAGAAATCATCTTGCAGCAGAAGCAATATATCCAAATCAACATGCTAATCCATACATGATATGGTATAAAGATAATAAAACCAAGAACAAGATAAAAGGAATTACCGACTACTGCCACTGACTTTAAATCCTCATTGCGCTTATCCTCTCCTTTTTATATCCAAATCCTTTGCCTTTGAGTCTTTTCCTTTAGCAATCTATTTTCTTCCTTGTTGTAGCATCCTCAACCAATTAGATTTACCACTTGTTCTTCAAGGACAACTAGGTTAACAAAATCCTTTGGTGGGAAAGGAGAAGAAATATTTGGAGGAGATTTTCTTAGAAGAAGAAGAACTAAAATTGAAACTCTTTCAATTCTTTCACTTAGGAATTTCGGTTCTACCTTGCATGAAAGGAGAGAATGTCTAAAAACTATGCAAGAACCCTTTCTTACATCTCAATTTCGAAATATGCATCAATGGAAAGAGTGAGAGGCATCCAATGCATCACTTCTTACATTAATCACTCATCAAATAGCCAATAAATGAGACTTACTTCATTTATCTTTAAAATGGCTATTTGAAAAGACCATAACCTATAATTGAATACCCATTTCGGTTTTGGCAAGAAGAAAGAAGGAAGATGGTCCATATAATGCATATCTTTTATCTTTAATCTAATGAATGCAAATAGGTTACATGCCAACATTAAAAGCCAACCATTAAACCATTTAATGGTAAGTTCATAACTCCATTTAATAATGATGAACCATAATAAAGACCATCTTTATTTAGTATTTTAATGTCAAATGTGTGGTTACACATCTAACCTAACACAATTTCGAAATTGCTTCTTCTTCATTTAAAAAAATTGTTTTAATATAATTAATCTAATCAATAACATTAAACCAAAACAAACTCATTTCTAAATGAACATATGGGCTTCCAATTAACCATTAATTAGTATAAGCCCATCATTCAATTATGGACTTCTAAAGCCTCCAAACTACTTCTTACTTAGCTTGATAACCTTCCTTAAATCCAAGTGGGGAATCTTATTGGACTTTGATAATTCAAGCTCCAATAAGCCCAGAAATAATTCAATCTCATTAGAATTAATTCTAGCTTATTAACTAAATGTCATTCCACTAAAGACAATTAGTTGAACTCTTGAATTATTAAATATTATGAGAATATGTCCAATTGCAAACCCTATTTAGAACCTTATTATAGCCATCCGCACAACAAAGGGTAAAATTACCGTTTTGCCCTTATGTTGGTTTTTCCTTCTAGATCTCTCATTTTACTTTATGTGGTGATTAACACATAAGATCTCATCTTAGTGTTAAGACTTGATGGGTAGCTAGTCCATCAAACTAGTGGTGCCAGTTTCATCACCAAATCTCCTTAAAACATCTAGAAGAGATGATAACACTATAAACTCTTTATTTGAGTGAATGTTCCCTGATACATGTTTCAATTAATAATTCCAACATGCAGACATTGGATTAATACCCTGTAAAAATCCATTCCGATCATATCAAGAATTATAATGAAACACATATGAGTTCACCACTCATCAAGATTGTGGTTCATAATAAGCGAATGCTTAAGTTGTATGTTTTAAGATTAAAGTAACGGCCCACTTTATTCTTGAAAACATACTTGTTTCAATTCATTTAATAGTGCCATTATCGATAGTCTACTACTATCATGATATGAAACTCATCATTCCCTTTAAGTAAACTCCTTTACTTATATGGAGATAAATCGCAACACTACGATCTAAACCATAATCAAACGATTAACTTGATTATTCAACGTGAATCAATTAATTGATTCTAATAATATAATTGTTTCCCATACATCTCTATGTATATGTATATTACTTACAAATGAATCTTGGTACCTTATGACCGGATATATAATGCTCATACAGATAAAACCAAACTCTTTTGTTTTATTAATAATAAATATTTTCATTACAAAATCAGAATCGAAGAAGATAAAGTTACATGTACATACACTTGCTTTCCAGGGCACTATATTTACATAACTCCAACACCAATTCCAAATCATGGGTCGAATAATTCAACTCATAAGGCTTCAGTTTTCGCGAAACATAAGCTAACACCCTGTCTCCTTACATCAACACACAACCCAAACCATTTCTTGTAGCATCACTATAAATTGTATAACCCTCATCTCCAATAGGCAAAATCAAAATTGGAGTACTTCTCAAAGCTTTTCTGACATTCCTCACCCCAAATAAATTTCTAATTCTTCCTCAATAACTTAGTCATCAACGTAGCTATCATAGAAAATCCTTCAATGAATCTCTTATAATATCCTGCCAGACCCATAAACCTCCTCGCTTATGCCATTGTCTTTGGTGCATGCCAATTCACCACTACTTCAACCTTCCTCAGATCAACATGTACCCCATCTTTTGAAATCACATATCTGAGGAATATCATCTCATAAAGCCAAAGCTCACACTTGCTGAACTTAGCATAAAGCTCCTTCTCCCTTAGTGTTTGCAATATTATTTTAAGATGTTCCTCATATTCCCCTTCACTCTTGGAATACACCAGAATGTCATCTATAAACACTATGACAAACTGATCTAAATACTCCCTGAAGACCCTATTCATGAGATCTATAAAAGAAGCTGAAGCATTGGTCAATCCAAAAGGCATGACTAAAAACTCATAATGTCCAAACCATGTTTTAAAGGTTATCTTGTTTACATCAGACTCCCTGATTTTTAGTTGATGATAACCTGACCTGAGATCAATATTTGAAAATACCTTTGCTCCTTACAGCTGGTCAAACAGATCATCTATTTGGGGCAAGGGGTACTTGTTTTTAATGGTCACCTTGTTGAGTCTTCGATAATCCATACACATCCACCATGTTCCATCCTTCTTCTTAACAAACAAAACCGGTGCTCCCCAAGGTGACAAACTCGGTCTTGCATATCCCTTGTCCAACAGTTCTGCTAACTATTCCTTGAGTTCCTTCAATTCAGCTAGAGCTATCCTATACGGTGGTAGGGAAATGGGTACGGTTTTAGGAATCAAGTTGATGGCAAACTTGATTTCCCTTACCAACGACAAACCAGGTAAGTCCTTTGGGAACATGTCTAAAAACTCAGTCAAAATTGAAAAATCCCCTAACTTCCATTCATTTACATTAGTGTCCACAATATGCACCGAGAAGGCTTCACACCCCTTGCCTATTATCCTATCAGCTAGCAAAGTTGAAATAATTCTTGGTGATGATGTTTTCCTTTCCTCTTTGAAAATCACCTTCTCACCATTGGCCAGATCAAATTTCACCTCCTTAAGGCCACAATCCAACTTTGCATGATATTTTTCCATAACATCCGTTCCAATTATAACATCTAAGTCTTTTAGGTCTAGAGGTAGTAAGTCCACTAACAGTTTAACACCATCAATAAAGAGCTAACAACTTCTATATACTTGACTTGTTATCACATTCTTCCTTAAAGGGGTACTAACAATCAAATAGTTATTCAAAGGCATCGAATTCACACCGTGTAATGCCATGCTTGTTGAAACAAAAGAATGTGTGGAACTAGAATCAATTAGCAAATACACTGATGAATTAAATAGCTGAGCCACACCCATGACGACCATAGGTGCAGCTGCAGCTTCGTCTCTGATCATGGCAAACACCATTGCTTGCGCCCCCTTGACCTTCCTAGAAGAATAGCCTTCTTTGTAGCTCCAGAACTGCCCACCTTAGTGATTGTCCTGGTTCCCACTATTTTTGCTCTCCTCGAGGCGTGCAACTGCAACCCCTCTTGCCTCAATACCTATAAACAATCTCTGATTATGTGTCCCTTCTCTCCACATCGAAAACATGATCCGAGTAACTTAAAGCACTCTCTTTTGTGAAACTTCCCACAATGCTCACATTGGGGGTTCGTGTACTTGCTCCTCTCCACCATGCTATTTCCTCCCACAGTTGAGACTTGCACTGAACCTTGATTGCTTATTCTTACTAGAGGCACTACTCCCCACCTCACTCTGTGTGTAGAATCTCTTCATACCCCTCTCAGACACTGTGAGAACTTATCCCCTTCTTGGAAGATTGCTTCCTATTCTTCCTCTTCTTATTCACTTCATACTTGATATTCTCCAGTTTCTTAGCTTGGAGTGTAGCATCTACCAATTGCTGGTAGCCACAGAAATTGTGGATCAAAACTTTCTACTTGATCCCAAAATGAAGCCCTCCCTCAAACTTACAGCACTTGTCTTCCTCATTTGCCATAATGTTGGCTGCATATTGAGAAAGTTGGGTGAACTTTAGCTCATACTCACTCACACTCATGTCCCTCTCTGTAAGATTCAGCAACTCCCTGGCCTTCTTTTGTATATAAACTCTAGAAAGGTACTTCTTCCTGAACACTTCCACAAAGTCTCTCCATGACAACACCAGAGGCATAATCTAATTGTGGGGCACTGATTCCCACCATGAACTGCATCCCCTTGCAGTAAGTTAAGTGCATAATCTAGTTTCTCCTCATCATCGCACTTCATCTAAAGAAGGACTCTCTTGGTCCTCTTTAAATATGCTTCGGCCTCTTTCATATTTGTCGTACCGTTGAAATTTACAGCTTTGTACTTGCGGAGCTTATCGTATGACCCACTCTTATCCACTGAAGCTTACATCGACCCTTGTGACCCCTGACCCATAGCATAAGTGAAAGTCTAAGCAAAGGCTTGAAAGAACTACGAATATATGGCGTTTGCTTGAGGCATCGGTGGAGGCAGTGGAGGCACCTCCTGTTGAATATTAGGTGCCTCAGAATCTGGAGCAGAATGTGTCCTCGAATCTTGCGGGACATAGGATTTATCGGTGCTCCCTTGGTGAGAGCAAGATCGAGTCATAACTCCTCGAGTTCTCTTTCAAGGCAACATTTTCACTCCTTTAATATAAAAAATTTAAAAATCTTAAGTTCATGTTTCATGGAAAACAAATTCAATTCATGTAAAACAATTGAAATCATATAAAACAATTTCAAATCAGGTGAAACAATTCGAAACAATGCAAGTTATTCATTTAAAACAATCTGTGTTCATTTCATGTTTTAACCTACCCATTTCGTGCCTAAGCTACTCCTCGACCTAGTCGCAAACCTAGGCCTAAACCTAGTTGCTATGATACCATAACATGTTGGCCCCCATTTCCAGAGCCCAAAATCGGAGTCTTGAGAATGTGAGCATGGAGGAAGACTTGGGTTGAAGCTAAAACCCCTTTGGAAGCAAGGCGGGTTTGATGCGGCGAACAAACATATGGAAAAATCCCATGGACCCTTTGGGTAATTTACACCACGGCGAGCGATTGAACTTCGCCGCAACAAACCTGAAAATTTATCTTCGCCGTGGCGAAGTCACCACACCAACAAAAAATATAACTTTAGGTCAATCGCCACAACAAAACCTGCAGGACAAACCCAATAATCCCAACTTTCTATCATACTAAATGCAAACATAAATTCTCTCAACCACCGAAAGACAAAATAAACTTGGACATAAACACAAACAACTTTCCAAATTCTTAATCCCAACTTTGAAAGCTAAAGGCAACATCAACCATATTTCATTAACATCTAAAAGAAGAGTTTTACAAAGCTTTAATGGGCATTTCAAGCCACATTACAACATAGTTTACAAAAATTAGGATTTCTCAAAATGTGACTAAAGCCTTGTTTTACAAAAAAAACTAACTTCAAAAACAAAAATAAGCCTAGTCGAAGTGATGCCTTGACTCTTGACTACTCGATCTCTTGTTCCTCACCTGAAGTTAGGACAAAGTGGGAGGGGGTGAGCTTAAAGCTCATAGGTAACAATTTTACCAGTAACAAGCAAAACCATTGAAATACTTATTTCCATTGTAACAAAAATTTACATTTAATCATAAAGCACATATTTCTCAAATTTTCAGTAATGCAAATCAGGTATGCATCAATTTTGTCAACATATCAAGAGCACATAAGCACATCAAAATGGTTGGGGAGATCTATAAACAAAAAAAACTAACACATTCCCATATAGTGGTCCTGTGTAGTCGTGAACAAAATGAACTAACACAATCCTACATAATGGTTTTATGTAGTCGTAAACATGAGGGAGTCCATGAAGGAGCTCCCTGCCACTAGTGGAAAGGCGGGAGAAGCGTTTAGTCAAAATGCACTTGACATATATAATAGACCAAACCAAACCCACATAATATGTATCTCATATCTTGTAAACTTGTTGCCTAAAATGGCACATTTTCGAAACTTGATTTTTTCAAACATAGTATCTTTTCAAAAATCATTTTCATATTCTTTTTATAAATCATCAACACAATATGCTCATACCAAACACATAACACCTTTTCAAATCATTCAAAGAGTTATAATGTACATTCATGAAATTGTTGAAATCATTTAATTCCATCTTTTGAAAGAAAACAATAATGGCCTATTACTTAATTATAAAACTGTAACCCACCTTGAAATCCTTGCTTAAAAAATTAGCTTAAGGATGTCTTTCCTCTTGCTCCTCTGACCTCTCTTGACCCCCTTCTTGATTTCCTTTAATAATAACAAAATCTCAATTCAATAGGAATTCTAGTTTGACAACCCTAAGAAAATACATTCAATAAAATGATTTTAGAGCACTTAAACCATACATTTCCTAAGCTTCATCTCAATTTTCCATGATCATTTTGATAATGTAAATAACGAAATTTGATAACACTTTCTTCTATCAAAATGTTTCCCATTGTCTTATGTTTCTAATAACACCAAAATCATTCAATTTGGTTCAGTACCCTAAAAGTTATACCCTAAACATTTTTGGGTTATTCTTATACTAAAAAAACATTTTGTGCTCAAATTTCATCCAAAAATTGAAATTTTTATAGACTAAATTGAAACTCCATTTCATTATACAATTTGTAGCACTATGTCTCTAGTTTACTCAAAATTAAAAATCATTCCATTTGTATGAATACACAAAAAGTTATATGTTGGGCCCCAAATTGTTTTTCTTGATGTTATTAAGTATGAATTAAGTTGATTGTATTAATTGTTGCATAGTTTGATTTTAATGGAAGTGCTAGTGGAAAATTAGGATGAATTTGAGATTAGTGTGGAATAAGTGGTAAAGAAAGAATAAAAATGTATGAGGGCATTTTAGGAAGTTCACTTAAGTTGGGAAGATTAAGACAAAGCAAGGAGGGGCATGGCAGTCTTTTTGCCCTCTTTTAGCTTAGGTGTTAGAGTTAGAAGAAGAAAAGAAAGAAAAGTAAGAAGAATAGAGGAAGAGAAGACAGAGAGTCGTAGGAAGAGAGGGAGAAGAAGAAGAAAAAGAGGAAACTAAGGTTGGCGATTTCTTGAAGGATCTGAAGCATTCTCGGGTAAGTATACAATTGTTTCTTCTTGTTTAGAATGCTTTAAAACCCTAATATGGTTTAGAATGAGTAGGAAACGATGGTTTAGGGTTTATGGGAAAAATTGGTAGAAATTCTTTGGGTTGTTGTTTTTGTTGGTGATTTTGTGTTAAAATGAGCCTAGAAAGGAAGTATAGGACATGATTCAAGGTTAGATGTGTTATAGATGAGAAAGGAAAGGATTAAGGTTTGAAAATGTTGAAAAATCTGGGTTCGGAGTTGATCTCCATACCCGCACGTCGCGACGTGCGTAAGGCCGCACGTCGTGGCATGCATCAGGCCACACGCCGCGACGTGCCAGGCCGCACGTTGCGACGAGCGAGCCTTCGTCGCGGCGAGGCCCAGTTTCCAATAAAGTTGAATTTTAGTCTTTTGGGCATATCTTTTGTTACAGAAGTCCTTTTGAGGTGATTTTTGATGCGTTGTAAACTGGAGTCATAGATCTACAAGTTTTGTGAAGTAATGAAGTTCTGAATCAGTCTCTAAAGATATGAAATTTTGGATGGAAGTTAAGAATGAAAATATTGTTACAGCATGAGTTATTGAATGGGACTTTGGTTCTTATTTTAGGAAATCAAGTGAGGCAAGAGGAGCAAGAGGATCAAGAGGAAACTCATTCCTAGGCAAGGACAAGTAAGGAAATCAAGGTGGGTTCATGTTTATAATAGAGTAATAAGTTACTCATTGTTTTGTTCAAAATCAAGAAAGACTTAGTGCTTTAAATTGCATCATCAATGATTGCATTACATGCTATTATGGGATGATTATATTTTACTATATGAATTGCATTCATGATTTACGAAAAGATTTTCAAAAAGGGGTTTTCTCCTTTCATGAATACATGCACATGAATTCATGCTTTCCGAAATGTATGACAAGCAAGTTTACAAGCAAGTGCCAGTTTGGCAAACAAGTTTACAAGAATTTGAATCATGCATGTTATGTGGGTTTGCGATATGTCCCTCACGAACAGTCAAGTGCACATTGACTCACGAAAAGGATTCTCCCGCCTGTCCGCAAGTGGCACAGGTTTCTCACAAGGATTCCCTCATGAAACTACGTCTACACACAACCATTTCGATGGGAATGTGTAGTACGTCATAAATCAGGGACTAACCCAAACCATCATGTTATGTATGTTATGTGTTTATGAGCTGTTGTTATGTTTCATGCATTTCAAGATAATGACTCATGCATGTTCAATTGCTATGATTTCAACAAGTACCACGACAATGAGTTATTTTTGAATACCTATGCTTATTTCTATATTATAAATATGTTCCCACGAGCTTTATAGCTCACCCCCTCTAATCTCCCCCATTCAGGTGACGAGCAAGAGATCGAGTGAGTCACGAGTTATGGCAGCACTCCATTTTCTTTTTGTTATGATGTATTTTTGGAAGTCAAGGCTTTAGTTACATTTCAAGTTTATTGGTTCAAGTGTATTTTGTATTTTGGCTCTTGAACTCAAGTTGTAATATGGTTTGAAATGTTCTTAAAGCTTTGTACAACTCATCTTTTGGATAATGATTTATGGATATGTTTATTTTAATCATAAAAGCAAGTTTTGAGTTTGTTCAAGGTATGTCCATCGAGCTTCCGATGGTCTTTTCCTTAATAGCTTAATTATCATGTTTCATCCCACACATACAGCACCATACTCTCATGTCTGATGTTGGGCTCTGCAGCAGGGTCCAACATGTTGTGGTATCAGAGCGCCCAGGTTTTGGTCTAGGGCTGCATAGCATTGCTTTCAAGGACTTGCATTGTTTTACATGGTTTGAACTATTTTTGCATATTTTGAAAATTGTCTTGAACTAATGTTTTCAATGGTTTTATATTTAAGGAGTGAACATGCCACCTCGAAAGAGAACTTGAGGAGCTATGACTCGATCTCATTCTCATCAGGGAAGCACGGATGAATCCCATGTTCCACAGGATGCTGGGATACATTTTGCTCCGATTTCTGAGACACCTAGCTTGTAACAAGAAGTGCCTCCTCCGCCTCCTCCTATGCCTCAGGGAAATCCCATGGATCCACGTTTCTTTCAAGCCTTTGCTCAGCCTTTCACGTATGCCATGGGTCAGAGATCTAAGATTCCGATGCAAGCTCCAGTAGACAGGAGTGGGTAGTATGACAAGCTCCGTAAGTTTGGGGCTGTGGATTTTAGTGGGACGACAAATCCAGAAGAGGCCGAAGCCTAGTTGAAGAGGACCGAGAAGGTTCTAGCTCAGATGAGATGCACAGATGAAGAGAAACTAGACTATGTAGTCAGTCTATTGCAGGGTGACGCACTGCATTGGTGGGAATCAGTGCCTCACAGTCAGGTTGTTCCTTCAGTGCTGACATGGAGGGACTTTGTGGAAGTGTTCAGAAAGAAGTATCTCTCCAGAGTGTATGTGCAAGAGAAGGCCAGGGAATTTCTGAACCTCACACAGAGGGACATGAGTGTGAGCGAGTATGAGCTGAAGTTCACACAGCTTTCTCGATATGCAGCTAACATTGTGGCAACAGAGGAAGACAAGTGCCGCAAGTTTGAGGGAGGTCTTCACTTGGGGATCAGGGAGAAAGTCCTGATTCACAATTTTTGTGATTACTAGCAATTGGTGGATGCGGCTCTCCAGGCTGAGAAGCTGGAGAATATCATAAATAAGGTGAACAATAAGAGGAAGAACAGGGAGCAGTCTTTCAAGAAGGGTGTTAGTGCTCCAATGCCTGAGAGGAGCCCGAGGAGCTCTCACAGTCAGAGTGAAGTGGGTAGCAGTGGAGTTACCAGGGACAAGCAGGTGAGGGCTGTATCAGGGCAAGCTTCTAATGTGGGAGGCACGGGAAGAGCAGGAAAGAGCTGGTTCACCAACCCCTTGTGTGACCAGTGTGGGAAACATCACCAGGGAGAGTGTCTCAAAATGCTTGGAGTCTGTTTCAGATGTAGAGAGAAAGGGCATAAGTTTAGGGACTGTCCTCAGTCGTCAAAACAGGAAGGGTCGCAGGTTCAAGCTCCAAGGCGTGCAGAAACAGTGGGAACCAGGCCAGTTATTGAGGTAGGCAGCTCTGGGAATGGAAGGAAGGCTATTCCTCCAAGAAGGCCAAGGGGTCAGGCGCCGGCAAGAGTGTTTGCCATGACTAGGGAGGAAGCCGCAGCCGCACCTGAGGTTGTAACGGGTATGGCTCGGTTATTTGATTTAGCAGTATTTGTCTTAATTGATTCTGGTTCCATGCATTCCTTTGTTTCTGCAAGCATAGCATTGCATGGTGTGAATTCTGTACTGTTGGATAGGCCCTTGCTTGTTAGTACTCCTCTAGGGAGGAATGTGGTGATCAGTCAGGTGTATGAGCAGTGTGAGCTTCTCATTGATGGTGCTAGATTGGTAGTGGACTTACTACCGCTAGACCTTAGAGGGATATATGTTATTCTGGGGATAGATACTATGGAGAAATATCTGGCAAAGCTGGATTGTGGTCGGAAAGAGGTAGAGTTTGATCTGGGCAACGGTGAGAAGGTGATCTTCAAAGGGGATAGGAAGACACCATCGCTAAGACTGATTTCAGCTATGTTAGCTGAAAGAATGATGGGCCAGGGGTGTGAAGCTTTTTGGCACACCTTGTGAATGCCGATGTGAATGAAGGGAAGTTAGAGGACTTTCTGATTGTGAGGGAGTTTCTATATGTATTCCTAGATGAATTGCCAGGTTTGCCGCCGGTGAGGGAAATCGAGTTTGCCATTGACTTGATTCCCGAAACCGTGCTTATTTCGATACCGCTATACAGGATGGCTCCAGCTGAGTTGAGGGAGCTAAAGGAATAGTTGGAGGAACTTTTAGAGAAGGGGTATGTCAGGCCGAGTTCGTCTCCTTGGGGAGCACCGGTTCTGTTTGTCAAGAAGAAGGATGGATCATGGAGGATGTGTATTGACTATCGGAGACTTAACAAGGTGACGATTAAGAACAAGTATCCATTGCCATGGATAGATGATCTGTTTGACCAGCTGCAGGGAGCAAGGGTTTTCTCCAAGATCGATCTTTGGTCAGGCTATCATCAGCTCAGAATCAAGGAGGCTGATGTAAGCAAGACAGCATTCAGGACCCGTTATGGGCATTATGAGTTTTTGGTTATGCCATTTGGCTTAACCAATGCTCCAGCTGCTTTCATGGATCTTATGAATAGGGTCTTCAAGGAGTTTCTGGATCAGTTTTTCATAGTGTTTATAGATGACATTCTGGTGTATTCTAAGAGTGAAGAAGAACCGAGAAGCATCTCAGGATTGTATTGCGAACTCTGAGGGAGAGAGAGCTTTATGCCAAGTTCAGGAAGTGTGAGTTCTGGCTTTATGAGGTGACATTCCTTGGGCATGTGATTTCGCAGGATAGTGTGCATGTTGATCCGAGGAAAGTTGAAGCAGTGGTGAATTGGTATGCACCCAAGACAGTGACAGAGGTATGGAGTTTTCTGGGTCTGGCAGGTTACTACTGGAGGTTTGTAGAAGGATTCTTCATGATAGCTGCTCCGATGACCAAGCTATTGAGGAAGAATCAGCAGTTTGTCTAGACTGATGAATGCCAGAAGAGCTTTGAGGAGCTCAAGCTCAGGTTGACAAGTGCCCCAGTGCTGATTTTGTCTTCTGGTGATGAGGGCTATACAGTGTATAGTGATGCTTTGTTGGACCCCGATCTTTGAGTGAAAATAAGAAGTTTTCAAAAGTTGATGAGTTGATTGAAATTAAGTTGAAGATCATGAAATAAAGAAAGAAAGAGTGAAAATATGAAAATTGTGAAATAGTTGACTTTTTGGCCTTAGAGAGTTGACTCTTGATTTAGGCAAAATTTGATAAAATGGTCTTCTGGAAACTTATAGATTATGTCAAGAGCTTTCCGTAGCCATAAAGTTTGACATTTTTCGATATCGGGAGTGAGAGTTATGATCAGTCAAAGTTGGCTTGGAAGTTTGACTTTTAGGGTAAAAAGTTGACTATTTGATTTAGGTCAAATTCGAAAAAATGATCAACGTGAAACTTGTAGCCTCTGTCAAGAGCTTTTCGTAGACATAAAGTTTGCTATTTTTTGATGTCGGGATTGAGAGATATGAATTTCGGAAGATATGCTTTGTTTTGAAAATGTTATTAAGTATAGATTTGCATGTGCTATACTTCGAGGCCACTCGTCGTATGGATTTAGTCTGAATTGGAATAAGTGGTCTGAATGAAAGTTGGAGCTTATATTTCGATCTTTCCGACGCCATAAAGTATGTAATTTTTCGAGATCGGGGCAAGGAGTTATGAGCGATTAAAAATTGGAAGTTGGTTAGGAAAAGCTGATTAAGACAGAATCTTTGAGTGGAAATTTGACTTCTTTGGAAGCCAATTGGATTTTTCTGTTCTTCAGAGGAGTTGTAGAGCTTCCTTTTACCTTTCCATAGACACCAAATTCGTCAAATTCCGAGTTCGGAATTAAGAGATATGATTTTTTAAAAATTCAGTTATAAGTGGGTATTTAAGGTTTTGTAAATTTTGCTTGAACTCCGACCCTTTTGCAATCTTTTGTTATAAATCTTTCGTCCGACATCCGATTGACTTGATTTTTGAAGCGTTGGATTCCTAAGACAATTACGTTCATTTTTATGAAGAATTATGATGTTTAGGAGATTAAATGGAAAGAGATTGATTGAACTAAAGTAAGAGATGAGTTATAGGTTATAAGTTGGATAATTTTCTGAACATGGTTCAGTATTTTGCGATTTTTGGGAGTTATACAACTCCGATTGAGGTGATTCTTGCGGGAAAATAAAGTTAAGACATAGGGCTACAATTATTGTGAAGGGATCGAAATTTAATTTCATCCCTAAGATTGTTAATTTCTGGAATTAAATTCGCGTAATGTTCAGTTTCGGATTTTGTGCAGGTCAGTTAGTAATTTGGCCATAATTTCTTCGTTTTAGATCCTAATTGAGCGCTGTTGGTGGTGTTGGATTCATAAGATCGAGAGGAACAATTTTTAAGAATAAAGTTTGTCCAAATTATTTCGTTTAAATGCTTGAAATCAGGACGCAAGTTATCAGTTTTTCAAAATCCTGCACTGGGGCAAACTTGGAAATAGGCTTAATTGGAGGGGCAAGATGGTAACTTGTGTTTCATTAAATGAAACACATAAGAGGGTGTCATTTTAACTTCCAGAAACTTGAAGAAGTCACGAAAATTCCAGAACCAAAGAAGAAAAGAGAAGAAAATGAAAAGAAGAGAGGGAGAGGAAGGTGGTCGGCCATGGTGGAGGAGATGCTAGGTCAGTTTTTCTATGGATTTTAGAGTGATTTTCGTGGGTTCCAAGAGAAAAGAGGAGGAAGAAGAACAAAGGGGAAGAAGAAGAGAAGAGTGAAGTCGTGGGTCATTCCTCTAAGGTAAGAAATTTCAAAATTTTATGGTTTAATAGTTAGGGTTTTTGTTTTTCTTGCTTGTTCATGGTAGATTGAAGAGTTATTCATGAAGAAAAAATTAAAGAAGAAGAGTTGATTTCATGGGTGGTTAAAATCTGATTTCGTGGGATTGTTAAAGGTGAGAGATTTTCAAATCTTGGTTGGTAATTTAGTTAAGTTTTGATGTTAATGGGTTAGTTAATGTATGGGTAAGATAAGGTAGGTTGATTTTCAAGTTTTTCAATTCCTACAAAATTCCAGCATTTGTCTATCATGGTGGGTTGAATGAGAGATTGGTGAAGGAAAAGAAAAGAACATGGTTTAAGCTTTCATGGAGGCTTACCAAAATCTGATTTTTGTGAGGTTCATATAGGTCAGAGATTTTCCAAAATTTGTTGGCTATTGAGATAAGTTGTGATGCTAATAGATTAGACAAAGTATGGCTAAGGTTATATGAAAGAACTAGTCATGTTTTCCATACTTGAGGAAAATTTCCAGTATGTGTATTTTTGTTAATCAATGGTTTTGTGCTAGAATTGTGCCTTTCTCGCTTAGGAAGGAAAGTTTAATAGGTTTGTTAAGAATATGAAGGAAAGGGTAGGTTAGGTTAATTTAAATGGAAGTTAGTACATCCTTTTAAAAATTCCAGCATTGGTAATGTTAGCTAATTCATGATTTTATTGTGAGATTTGTAAAGTTTAAGAATTTAATTAGTTAAGGCTTTAAAGAAGACATTATTGAGGAAGGAAAAGGAAAGAAGAAGAATACATGAAGTTTGAAAATTTCAGCATAGAGAATGTGTGAGAGTTTGCATTTTTGTTCAAACATGGTGGTTTGTAGTGTGAATATGAAGGTATAGGGAAGATTAGAATAGGTTAAATGCAAGTTTTCCCAAGCCTTAGAATTTTCCAGCATTGATGTTTTTGGTAATTGGGGTTTTATGCTTAATGAAGGCATTAAAGGAAAAGAGAAATGAGAAAGGTAATGGAGGTTTAAGAAAATCAGAGTTTATGGGTTTCTTTAAGGCATGAGATTCTTGAAAATAATTGATAAAATTGAGTTAGGCTTTGATGGTTATGGTTTAGGAATGGCATAGGCAAAGTGAGTTAGGTTTTTAGTCATGTTTTCATTCTTTAGAAATTTCCACTTTGATGTTTAGTGTTAATTAAGGCTTTTATGTCTTGATTAAGGTCCGATAAGTCGTGGGAAGTAAAGGAAAGGCAATTGGACCAATCCAAGATGCTAGCAAGGAAAATTCAGGTGGGTAATGTATTTATATTTTGAATTATGAGTAAAGTATGTGATTTTGAAAAATTAAGAAAGGAAAACAAATATTTCGAAAATATGTTTTCAAAGGATTGAAAAATAAATGCATTCATTGCTATGCATTTGATTGATATGTGATTAACGATAATATGATTAGTATTTAAATTGATGTGATATATGAACACGTGAACTGTGTGAATATACGAATGTATCTAGTATGACATAGTATGAAAAGTTTGAAAATCAAGTTTTCAATCGTGCCTTGAGCAATCCGAAAGTTTCAGTTTTGAATTATGTGATTATATGGGTTTGGTTAGGTCCCCTCCGTAAGAGTCGATTGCCTGCCTCTCCCTCGATAGCCTTCTCCGGCTGCCTGAAGTGGCTTAGGAGTTCGATTCGAACTCCCTCCGTTCACGGTTTGCAAAGAATTGCCACGGGAATGTGCGAAGACGTTTCTGTTAGACCGACCCAAACCATTTGATATGTTATGTGTCTTGTTTTGTTATGTTTGTGGTGCATTCATGATTTGTATTTGGTTATGACTATGAAAGATTTGAAAAGTTTGAAAATAAGAGATCAATGTTTGAAAATGTAAGACTTTGAAAGCGTGTTATGAATGGTTTATTTTAAAAGTGAAGGATCGAGAAATAAGCTTTGAAGAGCGTTTTGAAAATGATTTTCGCTTATGGTTCAATTTATAAATATATTATCCACGAGCTTAGAGCTCACCCCTTCATCCCCATCTCGTGTTTTGACGGAGATCGGATGAAAGACTGTCGAGACACCGATTCGATTTGTGTATGTTTTGTATCTTGAGTAATTTGGATTTTGTATAAGTTTGTAAATGGCTTGAAAGGCCATTAAGGATTTATAAGAAATTAAATTATGATGCTTATGAAATTATTGAAATTGTATAAGAAATTGTGTTATGGAAGGATTTGAGTATAGCATATCCGATTTACGGAATTGTGTTATTCATGAATGGTTAATTAGATTGAAATTGTCATGTATAAATGATGAGGATTGTATATTGATTATAAATATAATGATTGTGATTTGGATATAGAAAATGAGATTGAGGTGTTGTGAGGTTGAGAATTATGGAAGTATTATATTTAGGTTTGTGTTTCTTTGGTGTTGGGATTCAGGACGGGAGAGTCCGATGATTCTGGATTTTGTGATATTAGAAGTGTATTTTGGCTTTGCAGGAATTTTTGGGATAGGATAAATGCAGCCGTTATACTACCAAAATTTCGTTAGATAATAAGCTGAAAAAGAAAAACAAATAAGAAGTAGTTGATTTCGGGTGACATTTACGATTTGTATGAAAGATGATTAAAGTGTGTAAGAGATTTAGCATGAGGAAGAAGTAAAAAGAAATTGAGTAAAAATGGTTATAAAAAAAATTTCATACTGGATTTTGGGATAGTCTGAGTCTAAGGAATTCCAACGCGATCATGTTCCTCTAGTTATTGTTCTCGATGTCGGATTCGTTTTGTTAAGTGTTTGTTTCCGCTCTCGATTTTGTTATTCGTAATTTGTTATCCGATTCGGTAGGTTTATTCGATTGGCGTCCGCATTTTGTTTCCGATTTGAAATTTCGATCCGAAATTTCCGTTTCCCTTCGTTTCCGTTTGCTTCATTTTCCATTCTGCGTATGTAGTTGGGTTCCGGTAATGGGATCCAACATGTATGGTATCAGAGCCCAGTAATATGATCTTCCTTGGGCGTATGAGTATGAATAAGGAATTGATACGAGTTTGTAAAGATAAGAGTGAATTTGTGAGAATATGATAAGTGATCATTTGATTTTGATGAAAGAAGTATGATTGTCTTTAGGAATTTCAAAATTGATGTGCATGACTATTTGACGCTCAAATTCAAGTGATTGGTTTGATTTGGGTGATCTGAATCTGAGTGATTAGAAACATGTGTTTGTGGAACTTAAGATTTGAATTTTGTGATGAATTGGGAGAAATTGATATAGACTATACTTAGTAAGATGAAAGGATGACGAGTTGCTAAATGATCATTGAACCATATTAGGATTCTTTAAAGAATGGACCATTGATTTGTGTCCATATCTGAAGAAATAATGAGTTATAGATATAGTAAGTTAATATGATATGAGTGGTATGAGATACATATATGATGAGAAAATTAGATAAGAGAAAGTGATGTAATTATGAGTTTTGGAAAGAAATTAGTAAGGCGGTGTTTGATGATTTTGTTTAAAAGAAATTTATGCAAGAATGAGTTACTTGGAGTGTAAGTAAGTGTGAATTTCGAGGACAAAATTCTTTTAAGAGGGGGAGAAATGTTGGACCCCGATCTTTGAGTGAAAATAAGAAGTTTTCAAAAGTTGATGAGTTGATTGAAATTAAGTTGAAGATCATGAAATAAAGAAAGAAAGAGTGAAAATATGAAAATTGTGAAATAGTTGACTTTTTGCCCTTGAAGAGTTGACTCTTGATTTAGGCAAAATTTGATAAAATGGTCTTCTGGAAACTTATAGATTATGTCAAGAGCTTTCCGTATCCATAAAGTTTGATATTTTTCGATATCGGGAGTGAGAGTTATAATCAGTCAAAGTTGGCTTGGAAGTTTGACTTTTAGGGTAAAAAGTTGACTATTTGATTTAGGTCAAATTCGAGAAAATGATCAACGTGAAACTTGTAGCCTCTATCGAGAGCTTTTCGTAGACATAAAGTTTACTATTTTTCGATGTCGGGATTGAGAGATATGAATTTCGGAAGATATGCTTTGTTTTGAAAATGTTATTAAGTATAGATTTGCATGTGCTATACTTCGAGGCCACTCGTCGTATGGATTTAGTCTGAATTGGAATAAGTGGTCTTAATGAAAGTTGGAGCTTGTGTTTCGATCTTTCCGATGTCATAAAGTATGTAATTTTTCGAGATCGGGGCAAGGAGTTATGAGCGATTAAAAATTGGAAGTTAGTTAGGAAAAGCTGATTAAGACAGAATCTTTGAGTGGAAATTTGACTTCTTTGGAAGCCAATTAGACTTTTCTGTTCTTCAGAGGAGTTGTAGAGCTTCCTTTTACCTTTCCATAGACACCAAATTCGTCAAATTCCGAGTTCGGAATTAAGAGATATGATTTTTGAAAAATTCAGTTATAAGTGGGTATTTAAGGTTTTGTAAATTTTGCTTGAACTCCGACCCTTTTGCAATCTTTTGTTATAAATCTTTCGTCCGACATCCGATTGACTTGATTTTTGAAGCGTTGGATTCCTAAGACAATTACGTTCATTTTTATGAAGAATTATGATTTTTAGGAGATTAAATGGAAAGAGATTGATTGAACTAAAGTAAGAGATGGGTTATAGGTTATAAGTTGGATAATTTTCTGAACATGGTTCAGTATTTTGTGATTTTAGGGAGTTATACAACTCCGATTGAGGTGATTCTTGCGGGAAAATAAAGTTAAGACATAGGGCTACAATTCTTGTGAAGGGATCGAAATTTAATTTCATCCTTAAGATTGTTAATTTCTGGAATTAAATTCGCGTAATGTTCAGTTTCGGATTTTGTACAGGTCAGTTAGTAATTTGGCCATAACTTCTTCGTTTTAGATCCAAATTGAGCGCCGTTGGTGGCGTTGGATTCGTAAGATCGAGAGGAACAATTTTTAAGAATAAAGTTTGTCCAAATTATTTCGTTTAGATGCTTGAAATCAGGACGCAAGTTATCAGTTTTTCAAAATCCTGCACTGGGGCAAACTTGGAAATAGGCTTAATTGGAGGGGCAAGATGGTAACTTGTGTTTCATTAAATGAAACAGATAAGAGGGTGTCGTTTTAGCTTCCAGAAACTTGAAGAAGTCACGAAAATTCCAGAACCAAAGAAGAAAAGAGAAGAAAATGAAAAGAAGAGAGGGAGAGGAAGGTGGTCGGCCATGGTGGAGGAGATGCTAGGTCGGTTTTTCTATGGATTTTAGAGTGATTTTCGTGGGTTCCAAGAGCAAAGAGGAGGAAGAAGAACAAAGGGGAAGAAGAAGAGAAGAGTGAAGTCGTGGGTCATTTCTCTAAGGCAAGAGATTTCAAAAATTTATGGTTTAATAGTTAGGGTTTTTGTTTTTCTTGCTTGTTCATGGTAGATTGAAGAGTTATTCATGAAGAAAAAATTAAAGAAGAAGAGTTGATTTCATGGGTGGTTAAAATCTGATTTCGTTGGATTGTTAAAGGTGAGAGATTTTCAAATCTTGGTTGGTAATTTAGTTAAGTTTTGATGTTAATGGGTTAGTTAATGTATGGGTAAGATAAGGTAGGTTGATTTTCAAGTTTTTCAATTCCTACAAAATTCCAGCATTTGTCTATCATGGTGGGTTGAATGAGAGATTGGTGAAGGAAAAGAAAAGAACATGGTTTAAGCTTTCATGGAGGCTTACCAAAATCTGATTTTTGTGAGGTTCATATAGGTAAGAGATTTTCCAAAATTTGTTGGTTATTGAGATAAGTTGTGATGCTAATAGATTAGACAAAGTATGGCTAAGGTTATATGAAAGAACTAGTCATGTTTTCCATACTTGAGGAAAATTTCCAGTATGTGTATTTTTGTTAATCAATGGTTTTGTGCTAGAATTGTGCCTTTCTCGCTTAGGAAGGAAAGTTTAAGAGGTTTGTTAAGAATATGAAGGAAAGGGTAGGTTAGGTTAATTTAAATGGAAGTTAGTACATCCTTTTAAGAATTCCAGCATTGGTAATGTTAGCTAATTCATGATTTTATTGTGAGATTTGTAAAGTTTAAGAATTTAATTAGTTAAGGCCTTAAAGAAGACATTATTGAGGAAGGAAAAGGAAAGAAGAAGAATACATGAAGTTTGAAAATTTCAGCATAGAAAATGTGTGAGAGTTTGCATTTTTGTTCAAACATAGTGGTTTGTAGTGTGAATATGAAGGTATAGGGAAGATTAGAATAGGTTAAATGCAAGTTTTCCCAAGCCTTAGAATTTTCCAGCATTGATGTTTTTGGTAATTGGGGTTTTATGCTTAATGAAGGCATTAAAGGAAAAGAGAAATGAGAAAGGTAATGGAGGTTTAAGAAAATCAGAGTTTATGGGTTTCTTTAAGGCATGAGATTCTTGAAAATAATTGATAAAATTGAGTTAGGCTTTGATGGTTATGGTTTAGGAATGGCATAGGCAAAGTGAGTTAGGTTTTTAGTCATGTTTTTCATTCTTTAGAAATTTCCAGCTTTGATGTTTAGTGTTAATTAAGGCTTTTATGTCTTGATTAAGGTCCAATAAGTCGTGGGAAGTAAAGGAAAGGCAATTGGACCAATCCAAGATGCTAGCAAGGAAAATTCAGGTGGGTAATGTATTTATATTTTGAATTATGAGTAAAGTATGTGATTTTGAAAAATTAAGAAAGGAAAACAAATATTTCTGAAAATATGTTTTCAAAGGATTGAAAAATAAATGCATTCATTTCTATGCATTTGCTTGATATGTGATTAAGCGATAATATGATTGGTATTTAAATTGATGTGATATATGAACACGTGAACTGTGTGAATATGCGAATGTATCTAGTATGACATAGTATGAAAAGTTTGAAAATCAAGTTTTCAATCATGCCTTCAGCAATCCAAAGTTTCAGTTTTGAATTATGTGATTATATGGGTTTGGTTAGGTACCCTCCGTAAGAGTCGATTGCTTTGTCTCCCTCGATAGCCTTCTCCGGCCTGCATGAGTGGCTTAGGAGTTCGATTTCGGACTCCCCTCCGTTCACTGTTTGCCTGAGAAGCATTCACGCTGGAATGTGCGAGACGTTCTCGTTAGACCGAACCGAACCATTTGATATGTTATGTGTCTTGTTTTGTTATGTTTTGGTGCATTCATGATTTGTATTTGGTTATGACTATGAAAGATTTGAAAAGTTTGAAAAATAAGAGATCAATGTTTGAAAATGTAAGACTTTGAAAACTTGTTATGAATGGTTTATTTTAAAAGTGAAGGATTGAGAAATAAGCTTTGAAGAGCGTTTTGAAAATGATTTTCCGCTTATAGTTCAATTTATAAATATATTATCCACGAGCTTCGAGCTCACCCCTTCATCCCCATCTCCGTGTTTGAGCGGAGATCGGATGAAAAACTGTCGAGACACCGATTCGATTTGTGTATGTTTTGTATCTTGAGTAATTTGGATTTTGTATAAGTTTGTACATGGCTTAAAAAGCCATTAAGGATTTTAAGAAATTAAATTATGATGCTTATGAAATTATTGAAATTGTATAAGAAATTGTGTTATGGAAGGATTTGAGTATAGCATATCCGATTTACGGAATTGTGTTATTCATGAATGGTTAATTAGATTGAAATTGTCATGTATAAATGATGAGGATTGTATATTGATTATAAATATAATGATTGTGATTTGGATATAGAAAATGAGATTGAGGTGTTGTGAGTTGAGAATTATGGAAGTATTAGATTTAGGTTTGTGTTTTTACGGTGTTGGGATTACGGAAGGAGAGTCCGATGATTCGGATTTTGTGATATTAGAAGTGTATTTTGGCTTTGCAGGAATTTTGGGATAGGATAAATGCGTAGATTATCTTTGCCGAAATTTCGTTAGATAATAAGTGAAAAAGAAAAACAAATAAGAAGTAGTTGATTTCGGGTGACATTTACGATTTGTATGAAAGATGATTAAAGTGTGTAAGAGATTTAGCATGAGGAAGAAGTAAAAAGAAATTGAGTAAAAATGGTTATAAAAAAAATTCATACTGGATTTTAGGATAGTCTGAGTCTAAGGAATTCCAACGCGATCATGTTCCTCTAGTTATTGTTCTTGATGTCGGATTCGTTTTGTTAAGTGTTTGTTTCCGCTCTCAATTTTGTTATTCGTAATTTGTTATCCGATTCGGTAGGTTTATTCGATTGGCGTCCGCATTTTGTTTCCGATTTGAAATTTCTATCCGAAATTTCTGTTTCCCTTTGTTTCCGTTTGCTTCGTTTTCCGTTCTGCGTATGTAGTTGGGTTCCGGTAACGGGATCCAACATGCTTCTAGGAAGGGTCTTGGTTGTGTGTTGATGCAGGGAGACAGGGTGATAGCTTATGCTTCAAGGCAACTGAAGCAGTATGAGTTGAATTCTCCTACTCATGACTTGGAGTTGGCAGCAGTGATCTTTGCCTTGAAGATTTGGAGGCATTATCTATATGGGGTCCAGACGAGGATCTTTACAGATCACAAGAGTCTCAAGTACCTATTGAGCCAAAAGGAATTGAATTTGACACAGAGAAGGTGGATTGAGTTGCTCAAAGACTATGATTTGTTGATTGAGTACCATCCAGGCAAAGCGAATGTAGTAGCTGATGCTTTGAGCAGGAAGTCTTCCATTGCTCACGTTCAGACAGTTTATCTACCTTTATTGGAAGAGATGGCCAAGCTTAAGATAAGCTTGAAGCAGGAGGAACCAAATTGCCTTCTGGCTAATTTCAGAGTGAGGCCGGTACTCAGGGAGAAGGTTAAGGAGTTGCAGGCACAGGATGCAGATTTGAGCAAGCTTCGAGAGGAAATTCGAAATGGTAAGGTTTCTGAGGTAGTAGTGAGAGACGATGGACTCATGACAGTGGGGGATAGACTTTGTATTACAGATAGCAGGGAGGTTAAGGATGAGATTTTGGATGAGGCACACAATGCGCCTTATGCCATGCACCCAAGTAGCACCAGGATGTACCGAGATTTGAGAGAGAATTTTTGGTGGAAGGGCATGAGGAGGGATGTAACAGAGTATGTCAGTAAGTGTCTCGTGTTTCAGCAAGTCAAGGCTGAACACCAGGCACCTTCAAGCAAGTTAAGGCCATTGTCCATTCCTGAGTGGAAGTGGCAAAGAGTAACCATGGATTTTCTGATGGGTTTGCCCAAAACCAGTAAAAAGCATGATGTCATATGGGTTATTGTAGATAGGTTGTGAAGTCACTCATTTTGGCAATCAGCGGTGATTAGATTTGCATGTCTTTGGCCGCCAGAAGTACATCAATGAGATAGTAAGATTGCATGGGATTCCAGATTCTATAGTGTCTGACAGGGATCCTCGTTTCACTTCAAGATTCTGGGGAAGCTTGCAGGAAGCTTTGGGTACTAAGCTGCATTTTAGTATGGCATTTCACCCTCAGACGGATGGTCAATCTGAGAGGACCATTCGGACACTTGAGGGAATGCTCAGGGCATGTGTGTTGGATTTCAAGGGAGCATGGGATGAGCATCTGCCATTGGTTGAATTCGCTTATAATAATTCGTACCATTCGAGCATTCAAATGGCTCCATATGAGGCATTGTAAGGAAGGAGGTGTAGGACTCCAATATGTTGGGACGAAGAGGGGGAGAGGAAACTGGTCAGACCAGAATTGATCCAGATGACTGTTGATAAAGTCAATCTGGTTAAGCAGCGGCTTAAGGCAGCTCAAGATAGGATGAAGAGTTACACTGATGCTCATCGGAAGGAGATGGAGTATGAAGTCGGTGAGAAAGTGTTCCTCAAGACGTCTCCTTGAAGGGGAGTAATGAGGTTTGGCAAGAAAGGCAAGTTGAGTCCAAGATATGTGGGTCCTTATAAGGTTCTTGAGAGGATTGGACCACTAGCTTACAGGTTGGCATTGCCGCCAGAATTGTCTCAGATTCACGATGTCTTCCATAATTCCATGCTGAGGAGGTATAGATCAGATCCTTCTCATATCATTCAGGTTTCGGAGGTTCAGTTAAGAGACGATTTGAGTTATAAGGAAATCCCAGTGGAGATCTTGGACACAAAGGAAAAGGTCTTCAGGAACAAGACGGTTCAACTAGTTAAAGTTCTGTGGAGGAACCATTCAGTGGAAGAAGCCACGTGGGAGCCATTGGACCCTACGAAGGAGAAGTATCCGCATCTTTTCGATGATCCAGGCAAATTTCGAGGACAAAATTTCTTTTAAGAGGGGGAGAAATGTTGGGCCCCAAATTGTTTTTCTTGATGTTATTAAGTATAAATTAAGTTGATTGTATTAATTGTTGCATAGTTTGATTTTAATGGAAGTTCTAGTGGAAAATTAGGATGAATTTGAGATTAGTGTGGAATAAGTGGTAAAGAAAGAATAAAAATGTATGAGGGCATTTTAGGAAGTTCACTTAAGTTGGGAAGATTAAGACAAAGCAAGGAGGGGCATGGCAGTCTTTTTGCCCTCTTTTAGCTTAGGTGTTAGAGTTAGAAGAAGAAAAGAAAGAAAAGTAAGAAGAATAGAGGAAGAGAAGACAGAGAGTCGTAGGAAGAGGGAGAAGAAGAAGAAAAGAGGAAACTAAGGTTGGCGATTTCTTGAAGGATCCAAGCATTCTCGGGTAAGTATACAATTGTTTCTTCTTGTTTAGAATGCTTTAAAACCCTAATATGGTTTAGAATGAGTAGGAAACGATGGTTTAGGGTTTATGGGAAAAATTGGTAGAAATTCTTTGGGTTGTTGTTTTTGTTGGTGATTTTGTATTAGAATGAGCCTAGAAAGGAAGTATAGGACATGATTCAAGGGTTAGATGTGTTGTAGATGAGAAAGGAAAGGATTAACGTTTGAAAATGTCGAAAAAACTAGGTTCGGAGTCGATCTCCCTTACGCATGTCGCGACGTGCATCAGTCCGCACCCCGCGATGTGCCAGACCGCACGCCGCGACGTGCATCAGTCCGCACGCCCCTACGTGCCAGGCTCACGTCGCGACGAGCGAGCCTTCGTCGCGGCGAGGCCCAATTTCCAGTAAAGTTGAATTTTAGTATCTTGGGCATATCTTTTGTTACAGAAGTCCTTTTGAGGTGATTATTGATGCGTTGTAAACTGGAGTCATAGATCTACAAGTTTTGTGAAGTAATGAAGTTCTGAATCAGTCTTTAAGGATATGAAATTTTGGATGGAAGTTAAGAATGGAAATATTGTTTCAGCATGAGTTATTGAATGGGACTTTGGTTCTTATTTTAGGAAATCAAGTGAGGCAAGAGGAGCAAGAGGATCAAGAGGAAACTCATTCCTAGGCAAGGACAAGCAAGGAAATCAAGGTGGGTTCATGTTTATAATAGAGTAATAAGTTACTCATTGTTTTGTTCAAAATCAAGAAAGACTTAGTGCTTTAAATTGCATCATCAATGATTGCATTACATGCTATTATGGGATGATTATATTTTACTATATGAATTGCATTCATGATTTACGAAAAGATTTTCAAAAAGGGGTTTTCTCCTTTCACGAATACATGCACATGAATTCATGCTTTTCGAAATGTATGACAAGCAGGTTTACAAGCAAGTGCCAGTTTGGCAAACAAGTTTACAAGAATTTGAATCATGCATGTTATGTGGGTTTGTGGTATGTCCCTCATGAATAGTCAAGTGCACATTGACTCACGAAAAGGCTTCTCCCGCCTGTTCACAAGTGGCACAGGGTTTCTCACAAGGATTCCCTCACGAAACTACGTCTACACACAACCATTTCGATGGGAATGTGTAGTACGTCATGAATCAGGGACTAACCCAAACCATCATGTTATGTGTTTATGAGTTGTTGTTATGTTTCATGCATCATGAATTGTTCAAGATTCAAGCATTTCAAGATAATGACTCATGCATGTTCAATTGCTATGATTTCAACAAGTACCACGACAATGAGTTATTTTTGAATACCTTGCTTATTTCTATATTATAAATATGTTCCTAGGAGCTTTATAGCTCACCTCCTCTGATCTCCCCCATTCAGGTGACGAGCAAGAGACCGAGTGAGTCACGAGTTATGGCAGCACTCCGTTTTCTTTTTGTTATGATGCATTTTTGGAAGTCAAGGCTTTAGTTACATTTCAAGTTTATTGGTTCAAGTGTATTTTGTATTTTGGCTCTTGAACTCAAGTTGTAATATGGTTTGAAATGTTCTTAAAGCTTTGTACAACTCATCTTTTGGATAATTATTTATGGATATGCTTATTTTAATCATGAAAGCAAGTTTTGAATTTGTTCAAGGTGTGTCCATCGAGCTTCCGATGGTCTTTTCCTTAATAGCTTAATTATCATGTTTCATCCCACACATACAGCACTACGCTCTCATGTTCGATGTTGGGTTCCGCAGCGGGGTCCAACATTATATCTAAAATACCAAAATATGCTCTGTGTAGGAAAATTGAGTTTGCCGCAGTGAAACCTAGAAATTTTACTGCGCCAAACTTTCACAGATACCTACTATTAGAACATGTTGTTGGATCAGAAAAAGAAAACATGCTTTGTTTGGAAAAAAAGGTAGATTTCAAAACTTTTAAAAAATCATTACTTGCAGCAGAAGCAACAAATCCAAATCAACATGCCAATCCATACATGATATGATATAAGGATAATAAAATATAAATAAGATTAGGAGTATTACCGACTCCTTCCCTACAACTTTAAATCCTCGCTGCGCCATCCTCTCCTTCTTCGTGTATCCAAATCCTTTGCCTTTGACTCTTTTCCTTTAGCAATCTACTTTCTCCTTGTTGTAGTATCCTCAACTAATTAGATTTACCACCTGTTCTTCAAGGACAATTAGGTTAACAAAATCCTTTGGTGGGAAAGGAGAAGAAATGTTTGGAGGAGATTTTCTTAGAAGAAGAAGAAGCAAAATTGAAACTCTTTCAATTGGTATTTTTCGATTCTCTCTTTCATGAAAGGAGAGGTGTAAAGAACATGCAAGAACTCTTTCTTGCCTTCCAATTTTGTATATGCATGGATGGAAGGAGAGAGAGGCATCAAATGCATCACTTCTTTCATTAATCACTCATAAAATAGCCAATAAATGAGATTATCTTCACTTATCTTTATGATGTCTATTTGAAAAGACCATAACCTAAAATTCAATACCCAATTTCGGTTTTGCCAAGAAAAAAGAAGGAATATGGTCCATCTAATGTACATCTTTCATCTTTAATCTAATGAATGCAAATAGGTTACAAGCCAACATTAAAAGACAACCATTAAACCATTTAATGGTAAGTTCATAACTCCATTTAATGATGATTAACCATAATAAAAACCATCTTTATTTAGCATTTTAATGTCAAATGTGTGGTTACACATTTAACCTAGGAATAACCGAAATTGATATCTTCTTCTTAAAAAAATTTGTTTTAATATAATTAATCTAATTAATTACATTAAACCAAAAACCAAGCCCATTACTAAATGTACATTTGGGCTTCTTTAATTAGACCAAGCCCAAGATTCAATTATGGGCTTCTAATTAACCTCCATTTATATTTCTTACTTAGCTTGATAACCTTCCTTAAAGCCAAGTGGTGAATCTTATTGGACTTTGATAATTCAAGCTCCAATAAGCCCAGAATTAATTTAATCTCATTGGAATTAATTCTAGCTTATTAACTAAATGTCATTCCACTAAAGACAATTAGTTGAACTCTTGAATTATTAAATATTATAAGAATATGTCCAATTGCAAACCCTATTTAGAACCTTATTATAGCCATCCGCACAACAAAGGGTAAAATTACCTTTTTCCCCTTATGTTGGTTTTTCCTTTTAGATCTCTCTTTTTACTTTATATGATGATTAACACATAAGATCTCATCTCAGTGTTAAGACTTGATGGGTAGCTAGTCCATCAAACTACTGGCGTCAGTTTAATCACCAAATCTCCTTAAAACATCTAGAAGAGATGATAACACTATAAACTCTTTGTTTGAGTGAATGTTCCCTGATACATGTTTCGATTAATAATTCCAACATGCAGACACTGGATTAATACTCTGTAAAAATTCATTCCGATCATATCAAGAATTATAATGAAACATATATGAGTTCACCACTCATCAAGATTATGATTCATAATAAGCGAATGCTTAAGTTGTATGTTTTAAGATTAAAGTAACGGCCCACTTTATTCTTGAAAACATACTCGATTCCAGATTCATTTAATAGTACCATTATCGATAGTCAACTACTATCATGATATGAAACTCATCATTCCCTTGAAGTAAACTCCTTTACTTATATGGAGATAAATCGCAACACTACAATCTAAACCATAATCAAGCGACCAACTTGATTATTCAACTGTGAATCAATTAATTCAAATTCTAATAATATACATGTTTCCCATACATCTCTATGTATATGTATATCACTTACAAATGAATTTTGGTACCTTATGACTAGATATATAATGCTCATACAGATAAAACCAAACTCTTTTGTTTTATTAATAATAAATATTTTCATTACAAAACTGTAACTGAAGAACATAAAGTTACATGTAAATACACTTGCTTTCCAGGGCACTATATTTACATAACTCCAACAATCTCCCACTTGCCCTAAAGCAAGTTTGACATATCCCTCATTCCCATCCCTTCTAGGTGACCCTCAAAGCTCTTTTGAGTCAATGTCTTTGTGAACGGATCAGTAAGGTTTTGCTAGGTGGGAATCTTTACCACATCCACTTCTCCACGTTGTATTATCTCCCTTATAAGATGATACTTCCGCTCAATGTGTTTGAAAACTTTGTGGTTCCGAGGTTCTTTAAAATTAGCCACTACCACACTATTATCACAATAAAGTGTAATGGCCTTTTCTGCCTCTGGAACTACTTCCAAATCTTTTAGGAACTTCCGGAGCCAGACTTCTTCCTTTGCTACTTCACAAGCAGCAACATACTCAGCCTCCATAGTCGAATCAGCAATACAAGATTGCTTGACACTCCTCCAAACTATGGCTCCACCTCCTAAAGTAAATATAGAACCAAAAGTTGATTTCCTTGAATCAACATCGATTGAAATCGAATCAGATATCTGTCGAAATAAGATTACTTTCAGAGTAAACAAGCATTAAGTTCGACGTCCTACGAAGATACTTAAATATACACTTAACCGCAGTCCAATGTTCCATTCCTGGATTGGACTAAAATCTGCTTACCAGTCCCACTGCGTAATAGATATCCGGTCTAGTGCACAGCATTGCATACATCAAACTACCAACTATCGAAGCATATGGAATGTTACGCATGCGTTCAACCTCCTCTTGGATTTTAGATGTTTGTTCCTTTGAAAGTTTGATTCCATGTCTAGTAGGAGTAAAACCCCTCTTGGAATCTTGCATGGCGAACTAATTGAGCATATTCTCAATGTAAGTTAGTTGAGACAAAGCTATCTGCTTGTTCTTTCGATCCCCTATAAGTTTGATCCCTAGAACATAGGTAGCCTCTCCCAAATCCTTCATTGAAAACTGTTCATTCAGCCATCCTTTAACCGCAGATAACATTCCCACATCATTCCCAATGAGCAGAATGTCATCAACATACAGGATTAGGAACATAACCTTACTTTCTTGTATTCTTTTATAAACACAAGGCTCATCTAGGTTTTTTATGAACCCATAGGTTTTGATAGCCTTATCAAACCTAATGTTCCAAGACCTAGATGCTTGCTTAAGTCCATAAATAGACCTTTGCAACTTGCAAACCTTATGCTCACTAACTGGCTCAATGAATCCTTCTGGTTGGGCTATATAAATGGTCTCCTCAAGATCCCTATTAAGAAATGCGGTCTTGACATCCATTTGTCATATTTCATAATCGAAATAGACTGCTATGGTCAAAAGAATCCTAATGGACTTCAGCATGGCAACCGGATCCCCTTTTTCTTTTGTAGATCCATTTACACCCTATGGCTTTTAGACCTGGTGGTAGATCTACAAGGACTCAGACTTCATTAGTATACATAGAATCTATTTCCGATTCCATTGCCTTGAGCCATTTTCCTGCATCAACATCATTAATAGCCTGTGTATATGTAATGGGATCTATTTCTTCTTGGTCTGAGATGGCAATTAAGCCTTCTCCTAAATCTAGATACCTATCTGGCTGTCTCACAACCCTCCCACTACGTCTAGGCACACCTTGATGTTCAGGTTGCACTTCTGATTCAACTCTTGAATCCATTTCGACATCTTATTCTGTCATATCCAAAACAACTCTTGGTTTGGATAAAATAGCTAACTCCTTTATAACTACTTCACTTCTTCCTTTGTGATTTTTCACAAACTCATCCTCTAAGAAGGTTGCATTTGTCGACACAAATACCTTCTTATCATGACGACTGTAAAAATTGTTGGTACCCATTATATCCAACTACTTAATCCGAGACCTTCATACTAATACATGAATCAGGTTCCAACCGGAAAACGAAACGAAAGAACAAAAACAAAAGCAAATCGAACAAATGGTTCAAACAAACTTGGGGGGCAATTTTTTGTCAAAAATTCAACTAATCCGAAAATTTTATATTTTTGTGAGAGAGGGTAAAAAATTTTGTTGAGAAAACCAATGGTTCGAAAATCGGAAAAATCGGAAGTCAATTGCAAAAGTTATAAGAGAAAATGCATAACTTTTGCTTAGAACTTGAATTTGTTCAAACTTCGTGACCAAATAAAATTGAAGGAAACCTCTATAGCTTTCAAGAAGAAAGTAAAGCCTAATTTGGCCATTAAGGAGGTTCAAAGTTGTTTTTTGGCTACTTACCATATGAATAGGAAAAATGACCAAATGAATAGTAATTGACCATATGAATAGTGACAGAAATTTTCAATTGTTCATATCTTTTTATTCCTAACTCCAAATAAGGAATATCATACCTTGTTGGAAAGGGAAAAAGATGATCTACAACTCTTATGAAGGAAGGAAAAGCCAAATCAATCATTAGGAGAGGTAAAAACACACTTGAAGTTTCAGCTAAAATGAAAAACCAATGGAACAGTAATTTTTCAGCATAAACAGTAACAGAAATCTTCAAATGCTCATAACTTCTTACTCCCATATTCAAACATCGCAAATCATACATCAAATTATAAGAGGAAAAGATAAGCTACATTTTCTATGAAGAAAGCAAAACTTGAAACTGTCTCTAAGAAGGTGAAAAATGCCTCTAAAGATTCTGCAAAAATGCAGAATGAACAGTATCCGCGAATAGAAATCTGAAAACTTTCAAACCCTATAACTTCTTCATTTTAAGTCCGGAAATGACCCATTTTATACCATTTTAAAGATCTTAACATTCGCTACGAACTTCCAGAAGACTTCCCATTCAAATTCACATCCTAATATGGTCTAAAACTCTAAAACAAGTGGCTGCCCATTTTTGCACCTCCCCTAAAAATGCATCTAGCCAAAATCTTCAAATTCATTTATCCAAACTACAAACCTGCATAGAACCACTTCAATCATCCAAATTTTCAATCATCCAACTACCAAAACAACTCAATTATCTCAAATGGGCAGCAACATCACAATCTTAAGATTTTTAAACATTTCTCAAACTAATCATCAACTCACTTCCAACTCATAATTGAAATACAATCTCATCTTTGCTTTTATCAATTCCAAACATACAATCATACATGCTTAATACACTTTACCTTTGATACCTCAAATATTAAAGGAAACATATAAAATACACTTTCACTTCAAACTCTCACATTTTCACAGAAATAAGCAAATTCAATGCTTCAAAGGCATTTTAGCCCAAATACATCAAAGTCTAGAAGAACAAAACACAAAGTACTTCTTTAGCTTCAAAATGCTATCTAAAATCTAGTTTTCTAACATATGACTTCTAAACCATCAAAATACATCGGAGTTGCCTCAATCCCGATGCGATGACCCAGTTTCTTGCTTAAAACCTATGGAGGGGAAAAGGGGGGTGAGCTCGACGGCTCCGTGGGTAATAAGTTTATAATAGAACAGAAGCAAAAACACTTTAAACTTATTTTCCATGTATTAACATTACGCAGTAGAAATTTATTAAAGTTTCTTTTTCAAATTTTCAACTTCCCAAAATAATCATAAAAAAAAATCATAATTCCTCAGGCGAAAGCCTCAAATACTTAGTTCTTCAAAAAATCTCAATTTCTTCGCAATTGGAACAATTCAACATATGAATGCAGCACCTTTTTCCGAATGTAACACATAATACATATATCAATGCATGCACTATTCATAATCATGCAAAGATGCTGTGCACAATCAATTGGCTCGAGAGTTCCGTAGAATAGGACGGATAACCCGAAGGTTATACCGTAAACAGGACGGATAACCAGAAGGTTATACCGTAAACAGGACAAGTCTGATTTCTCAGGATCTCGTAGGCCCACAAGCGGCAGCGGAAAAGGCTATCGTCGGCGTGCGTGACTAACGGGACGTTACTCTCTTGCCCAAACAAAACACGTAATCATATAATTCATGCTTGCAAATCGGATTGCCCGAAGGCACATTTCGTAACTTAACTTTCGCATATTATGTCATATCGCAAAATGGCATTCCAATTTCACATAACATTCACTTGCCATACAATTTCACAGAACATGAACATTGCATAATTTAATCACACATAATCTAATCACACAAAGAATGCAACACTTTCGAATTAGTCACATAAGCTTCAATTTTCTCAAATTTGTCGAAACATTTCAGATAATGATAATTTCAAATCATTTAAAAAACATTGGGTTTAGTCATTCGAAAATCATAATTTTCAACCAAATACTTTGTTTCTTGATTTCCAAAATCACACAAATTGGGCTCCAATTCAAAGTATAAACGCGTTACCCTCCTTAATTCCTTTAGCTCTAGGAGTGGTCCAAATACCTTGGCTCTTCCTCTATTTGCCTCAGTTCACCTTCATCAAACACAAAAATCCCAATTTACCAAGAGAACTCAATGCTGAAATTTTAAAGAATGGGAATACTTTCACTTTCAACCTACTTAACCGTACATAATCTCACTTATACCTTTCCTATACCTCCAATTACCTTATTTGTCCTTAAACAAAACATAAAAGCCTTAATTAACACTAAACATCAAAGCTGGAAAATTTTAAAGAATGCAAAACATGAATTAAAACCTACCTAACTTTGCCTATGCCATTCATAAACTATAACCATCATAACCTCTCTCAATTTAATCAATATTTTGAAAATCTCATGCTTTAAAGAGACCAACACCAATCTGATTTTTTTACAACTCTTCTTCTTTCCTTTACTCTAACAAAACCTCTTAAACTTTCCTTTCTAAGCAAGAAAGGCAAAATTCTAACAAAAACCCATGAATTAACAAAAGATAAACATGCTGAAATTTTTAAGAAAAGGGGAAAACATGAAATTGATTCAACATCACCTTACCCATACTTTATCTAACCCATTAACATCAAAACCTATCTAAAAACTCCATAAATTTTGAAATTCCTCTTTTAAAAAAAACAAAAAAAATAAACCTAACTTAATACAAACCTTAATCTAACCTAATCATGCATCTTATAGGTTAGAAAACTCAATCTCTAAAATAAAAATCCAAAAACTCTAGAAAACACTATTCATCTTCTTCTTCACTACACTTTCTCTCACTAAACTTTTCTCCATCATCAACCTAACCCATTTCTTCAACAAGACAAGAAGGAAATGAAAGATCTTACCTTAAAAACCTTGAATCTCCTCCTTTGCCACGAATTTCTCCCTTTTTCTTTAGATTTTCTCCTTTCTTTCTCTTCTTTTCTTCTTCTCTTCTTCTCCTTTTTCGTATTCTCTCCCTTTCTCCCTAGCCATTCACGACAATCCCCTTCTTTTCCCTAATTTAATTTTTTTATCTTTTTATTCTTCTCTTGGATTTCCTATAATGCCCCTCACTTAAGGGCCTCTTCCAACTATGCCCTTGGTTGCTTTCTAACTCCCTCCACTCACTTACACTAACCCAGTTCCATTCTAACTTAACCTAACACTTCTTATAATTTACTCCCTCATCTTGGGCTTCCCAAAGGCTTTGGGCCCTTTTTCCACTTAGGCCCATTCAACTAACTTAACTTACTTCTAACTTAACTCAATTGAATGCTAACTCACCCAACACTTCATCAATTGATCAATTTCTAATGTTTCCCTCCAAATTTTAATATAATGGTCCAATCCTAATAATTTATCAAAACTCCAATTTAATCCAATCCTTCCATTTAATATTCCTAACTTAAGTAATAAAAACCTCAATTTATTCCAACCAAATTAAAAATCATCAGACTAAAACCTCAAAACAATGTAAACATGCTTATTACGAATCGGGGCCCAACAAAAATAGTACCCTCGAGTTCCCGTAGGATATCCTACAAACAAGCATACTTCTGACCTTGGTTCCATCTTTGTGGATTCATGCTTTAGAACATGGGCTGGGCAGCCCCAAGTCCTCAAATGCCTCAATGAAGGCACTCGGTCAGTCCACAACTCCCTAGGTATTTTAGGCACCGATTTGGACAGAGCAAAGTTAAGAAGATATGTTGTTGTTTGTATGGCATATCCCTAGAACGATTCTGGAAGGCTAGCGTAGGATATTATTGATCTTACCATTTCCAATAGAGTTCTATTTCTCCTCTCTGCTACACCATTCTGTTGAGGTGTACGAGGAGCTGACAAATTGGAAACAATTCCATTTTCAATTAAATATTGTTGGAACTCTCCAGATAAATACTCACCACCTCGATCTGATCGAAGTTGTTTTAATTGCTTGCTAAGTTGCTTCTCAGCTTCAGCTTTGAATTCTTTGAACTTTTCAAAAGATTCACTCTTTTTATGCATCAAATACAAATAGCCACGTCTTGAGTAATCATCTATAAAAATTATGAAAAATTCATAACCTCCTCTAGCTTGTACATTCATGGGCCCACACACATCAGTATGTACCAGGTCCAATGTGGATTCAGATCTGTTTTCTTTAGAAGGAAATGAGGCTTTGATCATTTTTCCTTCAATACAAGATTCACAGGTGGGTAATGGATCACTATCCAAGCCCATAAGGATCCCATCCTTTACTAGCCTATCAAGTCTTTTCTGAATGATATGACCCATTCTTAAGTGCCACAGATACTTTGAATTAATGATAGAGATTTTGGATTGTCTTGGTTTTATCAATTTTGTGGTGTTTAGTGAGCCTTTCATAAATTCTATAAAAACAATCCCTGTTTAGTTATCGCATCACAAATAAAATCCTTATTCTCATATATTGAAACAACCTTTTCAAAATATAAGGAATAACCAGATTTTATTAAACAAAAAACAGAAATCAAGTTCCTTACAATCATTGGCATGTAATAAACATCCTCCAAATATAACCTATGACCACTAGGAAAGTCCCAGAGAACTACTCCCACTGATTCTGCTGAAACATAGGAACCATCTGCTATCTTGACTTGAAACTGGCCTTTGGGTAGTCTTTTCCTTTGCTGAAACTCCTGCAAAGAATTACAAACATGGTTAGTGGCTCCTAAATCTAATATCCAAGAAGTAGATAAATCTGCCACATTTCTAGTTCCTAACAAACTTAGGAAGACCATACCTTGTTTGCTTTTGAGGGACTCTAGGTAGACTGGACAGTTTCTTTTCCAGTGGCCCATCTCATCATAGTGGAAACACTTTCCTTTAATGTTCTCTTTGGCCTTCTTTTTCATGGATTTGGCCTTGACCCCTATTTGGGCTTTCTTTTTCATTGGACCCTTTTTCTTTTCCTTGCCCTTACCCTTGGACTTAGAAGAAGAAGCTATATTAGCTTCTGGCCCATGAGCCTTAATATTCAATATCTCCTCCGTGCTCTGGAGGGTATTCGTTAACTCACTCAAAGTGTAATCCTTGCTGTTGAGCTCATAGTCCAACTTAAACTGCTGAAAAGAAGAGTTTAAGCTTTTGATGATCATAATCATCTGCGTGTCTGCATCCATATCCGCCCCAAGCATCTCAGCCTCAGTGACCGCAGAGATTACCTTCATCATGTAATCCCGCACCGGTTCACCAGGTTTCTATCTGAGATTATGAAAGGTTTGGATAGCTTTCACTCTTGCAGACTTAGTCCTCACACCAAACATCTCATGTAGATGATGGACTATTGCACTAGCAGTTTTCATACAAGCAATTTGCTTTTGCAACATGCCATTGACAGAAGCCAAAATATAACACTTAGTAGTCTTGTCAGCATTCTGCCAACGCTCATATTGTTGGACTTGCTCAGGAGTTGAATCTCCACTTGGAGGTGTAGGCTCATTTTCAATTAACACCCATAAAATACGTTCATATTGAAGAACAATGTCAAGGTTACGTCTCCATTCATTAAAATTGTCTCCATTTTCCAATTTGTTATTAGTTAATAGCAGGGTGAGTGGATTCATTTTGTGGTTGATTATGTCTAAAAATATAAATTAAAACATGAGCATACTAGTCAACAATTTATGGAACTTTGTATAAAATCATGATGCATGTATGCATGATTATAGATTTAACAAAACTTAAAAAATTAAAACATTATACGACGATTATTTTTCTTATCTATAACAGACTAAGTGACGGTGGGCCATCTTATCCATTAAAAGAAAAACTAGGACCCTCCCACTCAAAATCTACCAAGCATCTCATGCCCAATTTTTTTAAGAAGCGTCTTAATTTGGTCCATACTTTTACCAACAGAGCTACGATGGGAAGTTTATTGATAAAAAATATTGAGTGTTTAACCATTTGATTCATTCACTAAAGATACCTACAAACCATGCCTCGGTGGGAGGTCACATTTGCTATCATTAAGTGGACTTATCCTTAAGGAGACCCAAACCATACAAGATCTAAGATCCATGCCCTCCGATGGGGAGTAACACTTCACCACATGCAAACGGGCCATGTTGGACCCTGATTTTTGAGTGAAAATAAGAAATATTCAAAAGTGGATGAGTAAATTGAAATTAAGTTGAAAATCAAGAAATAAAGAGAGAAAGTGTGAAAATATGAAGAATTGTGAAAAGTTTGACTTTTTGACCTTTTATAGTTGACTTTTGATTTAGGCATAATTTGAGAAAATGATCTATATGAAACTTGTAGTTTATGTTAAGAGTTTTCTGTAGCCATAAAGTTTGATATTTTTCGATATCGGAAGTGAGAGTTATGATCAATCAAAGTTCGCTTGGAGTTTGATTTGTTGAAGAAAAAGTTAACTTTTTGATTTAGGCAAAATTTGAGAAAATGATCAACACGAAAAATTGTAGCCTCTGTCGAGATCTTTTTTGTGGACATAAAGTTTGCTATTTTTCGATGTCGGGATTGAGAGATATGATTTTCCAAAGATATGCTTTGTTTTGAAAATGCTATTAAGTATAGATTTGTGTGTTCTATGCTTCGAGGCCACTCGTCGTATGGATTTAGTCTAAATTGGAGTGAGTAGTCTTCATGAAAGTTTTAGATGATGTTTTTATCTTTCCATTGATATAAATTTTACAATTTTTCGATATCGGGGCTAGGAGTTATGAGCGATTAAAATTGGCAGTCGTTTAGGAAAAGCTGTTTTGGACAGAATCTTTGATTGAGGTTTTGACCTCTTTTGAGACCTAATTTGATTTTGTGTACTTCAGGGAAGTTGTAGAGCTTCCTTTTATTTTTTTATTGAAACCAAATTTGTCAAATTCTGAGTTTGGGATCGAGAGATATGATTTTTGAAAAGTTCGGTTTTGAAGTTCCGTTACTTTGTTTCTTTATCCGATCCCTTTTGTAATCTTTTGCTTATAATTCCTTCGTCCGACATCCGATTGATTTGATTCTCAAAGCTTTGGATTTCTAAGACAATTAATTTTATTTTTATGAAGAATTATGATTTTTAGGAGATTAAATGGAAAGAGATTGGTTGAACCAAAGTAAGAGATTTGGTTATAGGTTATAAGTTGGATAATTTTCTGAACATGGTTCAGTATTTTGCGAAATTCAGGAGCTGTAAAACTACGATTGAGTTGATTCTTGAGGGAAAATAAAATTAAGATATAGGTCTACAACTCTTGTGAAGGGATCGAAATTTAATTTCATCCCTAAGATTGTTAATTTCTGGACTGAAGTTATGTTAATGTTCAGTCTCGGATTTTTGTGAAGGTCCGATAGTATTTCGGCTATAACTTCTTCGTTTCTGATCCAAATTGAGCGCGGTCAGTGGCGTTGGATTTTTATGATCTAGAGGAACAATTTTTAAGAAGAAAGTTTGTCCAAATTATTTCTTTTAGATGCTCGAAACCAGGACGCAAAGCATCAGAATTTTAAAGAAAGTGCAGGGGAAAACTTGGAAATAGGCTTAAAAGAAAGGGCATTTAGGTCTTTGCTCCTTCATTTAAATGACATGGCTTTAAAACTATAAGAGATTGTCGTTTTTATATGGAGGAGTTACGATGTTTCTAGAGGAAGAAAAGAAGAATAAGAAAGAAAGGAAGAAAAGTGGAGAAAGTGTAGGAAAATCCCGGTGCGAGCATCACATGCCCACGGTGCGGAAAACAAATTTTTTTGTTCCGGGACCTTCCCGAAAGCCAGAATCCATGTGTCTATATAACAAACTCAAACCATAACGGCCAAAGGAGACCGTCTTTAACGGTATCCACGCAGAGATCGGAGAACCTAACCGGGACAAACCCTTTAACCTGGGAATAGTTAGAACAAATTAAAGAGTGATAGCTCTTACATTTTTCCTTGAAGAGCTTGGAATCGATGATGAGGAGGATGAGAAGCTTGATGATCGATGGTGGTAGCTTGAAAGATAAAACTCCTTTTATCTTCCACCAAAAACCAACGAAGATGAGAGCTTAAAGAGATAAAAACCCTTTCTTCTTACTTTTATTCAAAAGCAACGACCATCATCCTCTCGTCTCATTTTCCATGTGTCTTTAACACTTAAAGACATATTAAATGCTAATGGTGAGTCATGCACCCACGTCAGCCTTTATATATATATATATATATAAAGTTAAAAGATAAAGCTTCCTCCTCCTCCATCCACGTATGGCATATATATATATATATATTAAATAATTAATTCTTCAATTAATTAATAATATATATATATATATATATTAATGCTGAAGTGGTCCAGTCACACTGAAATTGGTCCTACCGACCTCTTTGGGTCCGGTATGGAAAAACCTCCGAAAACCTATTTCAGCAATATCGATGTCGCGATCTCATCGGGACATATCTCGATCTCATCGGGATCCATTTAGTCCTTTTGCTCTCCATATATTGGAACTCTGTCCAAAACTATTTTACGAATTCTTCGAGACACTCTTATCGTGTGACCCATTAGGTTCCGGTTATGTTGGCCACTTGGATTAACACTTAATCCGAGCAAGTCATGGCGGTATCTAGCAACACATCATGACCCCCAATTGATCGGAAAGTAATTGGTTTGTGAATGAACATGTATTCATCATGAACCATATCACGAACCTTTCCATAGACAATTCTTGTGTAATTAGTCCTTTCACCATGCTATACCCCACTTGGTTATGAGTATGGGCAAAGTGTCAACTCTTTACTAGACTGACTATGTCAAATCTAGTCCAAGTGATATCAATTCTTGTCCTGGGACTCATTACTTAATATGTCAATGAAGACATTTTTCATGACATATATGCTCCGGCCAGAGACTTCCAAGTAATGACCCTGACAAGAGGCCATGGGTATCATCTTCTGCTATCACAGAAGTGGTGAATCCTCTATTGGCTACTCAATTACCTTCGAATACCTCAAGCTGTACCCAATCACCACCCTATGAGCAATCTCTGTAAGGCAACAAGGAATGGAGTCAAAGCACAGAATCAGTATCCAAGATATCCTTGAGCACCTCAAGTCTAAGGATACTTGCACCATTGCTATGATGAGATTATCACTGACATTAGAATAGGACATCCATGTGATGATCTCATAGCAGGTCATCCAATGTACTTACTACCTCTAGTAAGCATCCACATCTCAACCCTAAATATCTCATATTTACGACTTCGAGATCCACCGCTGATCAAATCAAGGAGTTTGAGATGTGCTAGTCTCTCCAGATTCCGATGTCCATCTCGGTAATCCTATGACTAGGATAATTTAGATCTTGACATAATTGCACATTATACGAATCTCGATGAGTATGATCACATCACAATTTCCTTCATTCTATGTCATATATCATGGACTTTATTAATTTGCTTATAGATCAATATCCATTCATAAATAATGAACATCAAATTAATGAAATATGTCTTTCTTTATTTATTCATAAAGTATGTACACAACTTTGTACAAAATGCGCTAAAGGCGATTGCCTTGTGGCACTACTCTAACAATCTCCCACTTGACCTAAAGCCAATCGCTTGATATCTAATACCATAAGCGAGTACATGAGAATCAAAACTCTTTTGTGATAATGGCTTTGTCAGCGGATTAGCAATATTCTTTCGGTGGGAATTCTCTCGATCTGGACATCACCTCGCCCTATGATCTCCCCGATCGATGATATCTGCGAGTGCGTGTTTGGATCGTTGATGAGACCTTGGTTCTTTCACTGCAAGAATAGCCCCATTGTTGTCACAATACAACTGCATGGGCCCATCACAGCTAGGAACCACACCAAGTTCAGTAATGAACTTTTTGATCCAAACTGCTTCCTTTGCTACTTCTGAAGAGGCAATGTACTCTGTCTCGGTCGTTGAATCGACAGTTGTCTCTTGTTTGGAACTCTTCCAACTAACTGCCCCGCCATTCAGTGTGAATACGTAACCTGATTGGGATTTGGAATCATCCTTATCAGATTGAAAACTGGCATTTGTATACTCGCTCACTTTGAGATCTCCATCTCCATATATCAAGAAAACATCCTTGGTCCTTCGCAAGTACTTGAGGATATTCTTGACAGCCACCCAGTGACCCTCACTAGGATCCGATTGGTATCTGCTCGTAACACTTAGAACATATGATACATCGGGTCTCGTACATAGCATTGCATACATGATAGATCCTACCGCAGATGCATACGAGATCATATTCATGCGCATCCTCTCATCTTGTGTCTTAGGACACATAGATTTCGAGAGTGTTATCCCATGAGTCACGGGAAGGTACCCTCTCTTGGATTGCTCCATGCTAAACCTCTTTAGCATCTTGTCTATGTACGTTGATTGTGAAAGACCAAGCAACCTTTTTGATCTATCTCTATAGATCTTTATCCCAAGGATATAAGTTGCTTCACCAAGGTCTTTCATGGCAAATTGTTTGGACAACCAAATCTTCACCGATTGTAGCATAGAGACATCGTTTCCTAGCAATAATATGTCATATACATACAGCACAAGGAATACGATTGCATTCCCATTAACCTTCTTATACACACAGTGTTCATCTGGATTTTGTGAGAAACCAAACTCTTTGATTACCTCATCAAAACGGATATTCCAACTCCGGGATGCATGTTTCAATCCATAGATGGATTTCTGAAGCTTTCATACCTTTTTGCCATCATAGGAGGTGAAGCCCTTAGGTTGTGTCATATACACATCCTCAGCTAGATTTCCATTTAGGAAAGCTATCTTCACATCCATTTGCCATATCTCATAATCATAATGAGTGGCAACGGCTAGGAGTATTCTAATGGATTTAAGCATTGTTACTGGGCTGAAAGTCTCGTCGTAGTCAACTCCTTGTCTTTGACGAAAACTTTTAGCCACAAGCCTTGCTTTATAGGTAATCACATTACCATCCATGTCGGTTTTCTTTTGTAAAACCCATTTACACCCTATGGGTTTGATTCCTTCGGGTGCCTCAACCAAAGTCCATACTTGGTTTTCATACATGGAATCCATTTCAGCCTTCATGGCTTGAAGCCATTTCTCAGACTCTGAACTCTTCAGAACCTCTTCATAGGTAGTAGGCTCATTATCTTCTATGAGCAATACGTCATTCTGTTCATTTACGAGAAATTCATATCTCTCAGGAATAGAGCGTATCCTACGTGACCTAAGAACTTCGTGTGTTGTAGAAGGTTGAACTGTTACTTCATCTGTATGAGTTACAGTTTTAGGTTCAGGCAGTTGATCTGCGTCTGTCCGAGCATCTTGAACTTCTTCAAGTTCAAACTTGCTCCCATTGTCTTTTTGTAAAAGAAACTTTTTCTCTAAAAAGACAGCATGCTTCGAAACAAACACCTTTTGTTCCTCAGCAAGGTAGAATTGATATCTCATTGTTTCTTTAGGATATCCTATGAACAAACACTTGTCAGACTTTGCATCAAGTTTATCTGACTGTGTCCGCTTCACATAAGCAGGACAACCCCAAACTTTCAAATTAGTAAGATAGGGTCTTTTGTTAGTTCACATCTCATATGGAGTAACATCAACTGTCTTTGATGGAACTCTGTTTAGCAAGTAAACAGCTGTCTCGAGTGCATACCCCTAAAAGGATTTTGGTAACTTTGCAAAGCCCATCATTGATCGTACCATGTCTAACAAGGTTCGATTTCTCCTTTCTGCCACACCATTATGTTGTGGTGTGTAAGGAGGAGTCCATTGAGATAAAATCTCATTATCTCTGAGATAATTCAAAAACTGTTGGTCTAAGTATTCCCCACCACGATCTGATCGTAATGTCTTGATACTTTTCCCAAGTTGGTTTTCTACTTCATTTCTGAATTGTTTGAACTTTTCAAATGCTTGATTTGTATCTCATCGACATCTGGTACCCATATCGAGAATAATCATCGATAAAGGTAATAAAGTAAAGACAACCACTTCGCATGGATGGACATCGGACCACATACATCCGAATGTATTAGGTCTAATACTCCGATCGCTCGCTCACCCTTTCCTTAAAGGGTAATTTAGTCATCTTGCCTAATAAACAAGATTCGCATGTGTCATATGATTCATAATCAAATGACCCTAAACTACCATTCTTATGGAGCTTAGCTATGCGTCTCTCATTTATATGGCCAAGGCGACAATACCATAAGTAAGTTGATTTTAAATTATCTCGTTTATGTCTTTTCATTTCATTGACATTCATAATTGGATGTGACATATCTAATATGTAAATTCCATTGCATAATGTACCAGTACCATAAAGCATTCCATTCAAACTAATAGAACAACCATTGTTACTAAAAGTCAAATGGAAACCAGCTCTATTTAAACAAGAAATGCATAATATGTTCTTTGTTAATACAGTACAAAATAACATTCATCCAATTTAATTACAAGCCCACTGGGAGTGATAAGAAATAAGTGCCTCTACGCTAATGCAAAGAACTCTTGCTCCATTTCCTACACGCAGTCTATCTCTCCTTCATGAGTTGTTTCATCGTCTTGTGGGCCTCGCATATCATTGCATATGTGTGAGCCACAATCGGTATCTAATACCCATATGTTATGGTCGAAGCAGATAACCTCAATGACAAACATACGAAGAAGTCGAGGCATCGATGCCTTCTTCGCTTCAATTCTTCCAGATAGACTTTATAGCCCGCCCAGGTGGCTAGTCTTGCCACAATGGAAGCAAGTTCCTTCGGTGCGGTTTCTTTGGTTTCTTCTTCGCTACACTTCCTTTCGGTTTCTTAGACCTTTTCTTCTTGACTTCTTTTCTTTGAACCGAAGAAGAGTCCACCATAAACACTTGCTTGCTATCCTTATTGATAGCTTGCTCTCATTATTTTGAAGCAGATTGATCAACTCAGGGATTGTCGTGGATATTTGGTTCATCCGATAGTTTAACACAAACTGTGAATAACTATCAGACAATCCAACCAGAATTAATTCAACACTTAATTCATAATCCATAACAAAATCTAAGACAGTCAACCTCTCAATATACCCATTCATCTTCAACAGATATCGCATCGCAGATGAACACGAGTCATCTTAGTAGTGAAGAGTAGCCTCGAGGTCTTGAACCTTTCAGACCGAGCTTGCTCATCAAATAGCTCCCTAAGATGAAACACTATGGTATTAGCATCCATAGACTCATGTTGCTTCTGCAGCTTTGGTGACATAGATGCGAGCATAATGCAGGTAGCCATGTCACTATCTTTAAGATGCTTACGATATGCTTTCTGATCCTCATCAGAAGCATCAGCAGCAGGTGGATCAGGAAGTGGAACATCTAGGACATATCCCAGTTCCTCAGACCTGAGAACAATTCTCAGATTTCTCAGCCAATCTAGAAAGTTGGGTCCAGCTAATTTATTCGAGTCCATAAGCGAGCGCAAATTCACACTAGCGGTCATTTTCAATAACCTATAGGGAAAAGAGAGAAAGAATGTTAGAATAGAATTACATGCATGATCATAAGGACTTGCATGACATGCATATGGCTCCTACTAGTTTCAAAGAATCCATAACCCTCAGTACGAATCCAAGAAACATTATGACAAAATGTCCTAGTGGGTCGATATCCGACATTACTAAAATGACCTTGGGTTTACCCAACAAGCCACCTTAGGTCAATCGGTAGGTATCAGTCATACTAATTGCATCATAGATATCTGACATTACTAAAATGACCTTGGGTTTACCCAACAAGCCACCTTAGATCTATTGGCAGGTATCGGTCATACCATTTTCTTCATAGATGCAACTATCGACTAGTGCTATCAACTCGTGATGTATGCACACACATTGGGTTATCAACTCTTGATGCACGTACATCTGATGTACACTACCCAATTTCGCCTCTGTACACGTTGACCTTGAGTTTACTCAACAAATCAACACTTCTAGTGAAAACCGACCCATTAATCTGAAAATCTTATTTTCATGGTTCGAACATATCCGTATAGAGTGAGCTTGGGTTTACCCAACAACCCAACTCTATAAGAACTCTGGTTCTCCCCATATTAATGGAAGGTGTTAGTTTTCATATGATGTGAGGGTTTTCAGGTCTCATCTTCTTCTTCTTCAATCCGTAGGATTATATTCACCATGACTATATGGAATGATTTAGGGCAATTCATCAATCACATTGAATCTATACCTAAAATCATCCATCATCCCACCTTTTGCATGTTGTAGTTGACTGGTGCATGTGCTAGTCGACTGGTGCATATGCCAGTCGACTGGTACATGTGCTAGTCGACTACTATGGATTACTGTGCACAAACTAGTCGACTGGTGCATGTTCCAGTTGACTACTATGGATTACTGTGCACGAGCCAGTCGACTAGTACATGTTCCAGTCGACTGGTGCATGTGCTAGTCGACTGGTACATGTGCTAGTCGACTGGTTTTTGGCCTGCTCTCTAATCGGCTAATTTCTCAATTCGTGTAGTTCAAATTCACAATACCAAGTGTAATATCCTTTATTATGATGTACCAATGAAACACTTTCATTGTTCCATGCTTACCATATATAGTCAAACTATACATGAAAAACTTGAAAATGATGAATACACTCTTATTCATTTAGATTTCCAAATAATTTGAGAATATCAAACTATCACCCTAAGTATCTCTAGCTAGTCTACATTTTATCAAGATTACTTTGGCACTGGTCACAAAATTGTGACGGCCAAAACAATCAGGACAACGAAATACACTAACGAGACGCTAATGTGACATATTTGACATCCGAAAATTTTTGGAAACCCAATTTCAAGAAATTCAATTTGGAAAGCATACAACATCAATACAAAAAAATTTTCATCACATTAAAAATGATCCAAGGCATTGGAACTGAAAGCTACACAATCATACATTTCAAACAAAATAGCTCCAGCAACTTTCTCAAAACTATCAAGCTCTGTGTTTTGCTTGCAAAACTCATTGAAAAAATTTCAATAAATTCTGAGAAAATTACAGAGGTTACAACATGTTCACAACATGCTCCATGAATGTTTTCAGGATTTATTTTCATCAAAAACTCAACCAACCTTAGCAACAAAGCCAATGTTAAATCTGTGTTCCTCACCACAGTTATTCCCAGCAGCACACAATAAATTCTCAAATAAATATTACATCACCAAGAAAACATTTTTCCATTCTCATAGACATTCATAAACATCTTAGAGACATGTCGGTGAAAGAAAATCCGAAAAATAATTTTTCTACAATTTATTCTCGAATTTACATGCATGCTTGTTCATTGAATGTGCACAAACACAGCAACTAGAACATTATGGAATAAATTAACAAAACCATATCAAATCACATTGATAAATTCTGATCTTCCACAGAAATATGCAACAACATCTTGTGAACATATCTGGGCAAGAAAATTTCGAAACCTTTATTTCTATACTGAATTCAAAATTCACACAGTCAACATGCATCATCGTCACAAGCAATAGGCAACTCCGACCTAGTCATGGTTTCTTCGTTATATACGACACAAGTGGCTCTGATATCACTGTAGGAAAATCCCGGTGCGAGAATCACATGCCCACGGTGCAGAAAACAAATTTTTTTGTTCCGGACCTTCCCAAAAGCCAGGATCCATGTGTCTATACAACAAACTTAAACCATAACGGCCAAAAAAGACCGTCTCTAACGGTATCCACGTAGAGATCGGAAAACCTAACCGGGACAAACCCTTTAACCCGGGAATAGTTAGAAAAAATTAAAGAGTGCTAGCTCTTACCTTTTTCCTTGAAGAGCTTGGAATCGATGATGAGGAGGATGAGAAGCTTGATGATCGATGGTGGTAGCTTGAAAGATAAAACTCCTTTTATCTTCCACCAAAAACCAACGAAGATGAGAGCTTAAAGAGATAAAAACCCTTTCTTCTTACTTTTATTCAAAAGCAACGACCATCATCCTCTCTTCTCATTTTCCACGTGTCTTTAACACTTAAAGACATATTAAATGCTAATGGTGAGTCATGCACCCACGTTAGCCTTTATATATATATATATATATATATAAAGTTAAAAGATAAAGCTTCCTCCTCCTCCATCCACGTATGGCATATATATATTAATTCTTTAATTAATTAATTAATTAATTAATTAATTATTAATGCTGAAGTGGTCCAGTCACACTGGGGTCGGTCCTACCGGCCTACTGGGTCCCAGTATGGGAAAAACCCCCGAAAATCTTTTTCAGCAATATCGATGTCGCGATCTCATCGGGACATATCTCGATCTCATCAGGATCCATTTAGTCCTTTTGCTCTCCATATATTGGAACTCTGTCCAAAACTATTTTACGAATTCTCCGAGACACTCTTATGCGTGTGACCCATTAGGTTCCCGGTTATATTGGCCACTTAGATTAACACTTAATCTGAGCAAGTCATGAGCGGTATCTAGCAACACATCATGACCTCCAATTGACCGGAAAGTAATTGGTTTGAAGAATGAACATGTATTCATCATGAGCCATATCACGAACCTTTCCATAGACAATTACCGTGCAATTCGTCCTTTCACCATGCTATACCCCACTTGGTTATGAGTATGGGCAAAGTGTCAACTCTTTACTAGACTGACTATGTCAAATCTAGTCCAAGTGATATCAATTCTTTTCCTGGGATTCATTACTTAATATGTCAATGAAGACATTCTTCATGACATATATGCTCTGGCCAGAGACTTCCAAGTAATGACCCTGACAAGAGGCCATGGGTATCTGTTGGAGTTATGTAAATATAGTGCCCTGGAAAGCAAGTGTATTTACATGTAACTTTATCTTCTTGATTCTGATTTTGTAATGAAAATATTTATTATTAATAAAACAAAAGAGCTTGGTTTTATCTGTATGAGCATTATATATCTGGTCATAAGGTACCAAGATTCATTTGTAAGTAATATACATATGCATAGATATGTATGGGAAACATGTATATTATTAGAATCAATTAATTGATTCACAGTTGAATAATCAAGTTGGTCGTTTGATTATGGTTTAGATCGTAGTGTTGCGATTTATCTCCATATAAGTAAAGGAGTTTACTTAAAGGGAATGATGAGTTTCATATCATGATAGTAGTAGACTATCGATAATGGCACTATTAAATGAATTGAATCAAGTATGTTTTCAAGAATAAAGTGGGCGTTACTTTAATCTTAAAACATACAACTTAAGCATTCGCTATTATGAACCACAATCTTGATGAGTCTTTGAACTCATATGTGTTTCATTATAATTTTGATATGATCGAATGGATTTTTACAGGTATTAATCCAAAGGTTCGCATGTTGGAATTATTAATTGAAACATGTATCGTGGAACATTCACTCAAATAAAGAGTTTATAGTGTTATCATCTCTTCTAGATGTTTTAAGGAGATTTGGTGATTAAAGCTGGCGCGATGAGTTTGATGGACTAGCTACCCATCAAGTCTTAACACTAAGATGAGATCTTATGTGTTAATCACCATATAAAGAAAAATGAGAGATCTAGAAGGAAAAACCAACATAAGGGCAAAACGGTAATTTTACCCTTTGTTGTGCGGATGGCTATAATAAGGTTCTAAATAGGGTTTGCAATTGGACATATTCTCATAATATTTAATAATTCAAGAGTTCAACTAATTGTCTTTAGTGGATGACATTTAGTTAATAAACTAGAATTAATTCCAATGAGATTGAATTATTTCTGGGCTTATTGGAGCTTGAATTATCAAAGTTCAATAAGATTCCCCACTTGGCTTTAAGGAAGGTTATCAAGCTAAGTAAGAAGTAGTTTGGAGGCTTTAGAAGTCCATAATTGAATGATGGGCTTATACTAATTAATGGTTAATTGGAAGCCCATATGTTCATTTAGAAATGGGCTTGTTTTGGTTTAATGTAATTGATTAGATTAATTATATTAAAACAATTTTTTAAATGGAGAAGAAGCAATTTCGAAATTGTGTTAGGTTAGATGTGTAACCACACATTTGACATTAAAATACTAAATAAAGATGGTCTTTATTATGATTCATCATTATTAAATGGAGTTATGAACTTACCATTAAATGGTTTAATGGTTGGCTTTTAATGTTAGCATGTAACCTATTTGCATTCATTAGATTAAAGATGAAAGATGTGCATTAGATGGACCATCTTCCTTCTTTCTTCTTGCCAAAACTGAAATGGGTATTCAATTATAGGTTATGGTCTTTTCAAATAGCCATTTTAAAGATAAATGAAGTAAGTCTCATTTATTGGCTATTTGATGAGTGATTAATGTAAGAAGTGATGCATTGGATGCCTCTCACTCTTTCCATTGATGCATATTTCGAAATTGAGATGTAAGAAAGGGTTCTTGCATGGTTTTTAGACATTCTCTCCTTTCATGCAAGGCGAACCGAAATTCCTAAGTGAAAGAATTGAAAGAGTTTCAATTTTGGTTCTTTTCTTCTAAGAAAATCTCCTCCAAATATTTCTTCTTCTTTCCCACCAAAGGATTTTGTTAACCTAGTTGTCCTTGAAGAACAAGTGGTAAATCTAATTGGTTGAGGATACTACAACAAGGAAGAAGATAGATTGCTAAAGGAAAAGACTCAAAGGCAAAGGATTTGGATATAAGAAGGAGAGGATAGCGCAATGAGGATTTAAAGTCGAGCGAAGGAGTCGGTAATTCCTTTTATCTTGTTCTTGGTTTTATTATCCTTACACCATATCATGTATGGATTAGCATGTTGATTTGGATATATTGCTTCCGCTGCAAGATGATTTCTTAAAAAGTTTTGAAATCTATCGTTTCTCCATACTAAGCATGCTTTCTTTTTCCGATCCAACAGTATCATCTTCTGCTATCACAGAAGTGGTGAATCCTCTATTGGCTACTCAATTACCTTTGAATACCTCAAGCTGTACCCAATCACCACCCTATGAGCAACCTCTGTAAGGCAACAAGTAATGGATTCAAAGCACAGAATCAGTATCCAAGATATCCTTGAGCACCTCAAGTCTAAGGATACTTGCACTATTGCTATGATAAGATTATCATTGACATTAGAATAGGACATCCATGTGATGATCTCATAGCAGGCCATCCAATGTACTTACTACCTCTAGTAAGCATCCACATCTCAACCCTAAATATCTCATATTTACACTTACGAGATCCACCGCTGATCAAATCAAGGAGCTTGAGATGTGCTAGTCTCTCCGGATTACCGATGTCCAGCCTCAAGAATCCTATGACTAGGATAATTTAGATATCTTGACATAATTGCACATGATAGGAATCTCAGTAGTATGATCACATCACAATTTCCTTCATGCTATGTCATATATCATGGACTTTATTAATTTGCTTATAGATCAATATCCATTCATAAATAATGAACATCAAATTAATGAAATATGCCTTTCTTTTTTTATTCATAAAGTATGTACACAACTTTGTACAAAATGCGCTAAAGGCGATTGCCTTCAGGGCACTACTCTAACAGAAAGAAGTGTGATTTCGGCAAAGGTGAGAGAGAAAACTTGGATTTTGATATTTTTTGAGATTTAAAGCTTGTTTTGAGTAGATTTCAAGGAAGAAGGATGAAAGAAGGTGGAAGCTTGCTTTGGGAACCAAGAAATTTCGAAAAATGAAGAAGAAAAGAGATAAGAGAAAATTTTGAGCTTTGAGATTTTGATGAATTTTTGGTTGAGAAACATGAAAAATGATATGGGTATGTGATATATGAAGTCAATTTTGATGTATATGCCTTAGGTTGTGTTTAATTTTGGATGGAAATTTGATTAAGGTTTAGGCTTAATTTTGTGATTAAGAATTTTTAGAAATTTTGGTTTAGAATTATAGAAATTAATATGGGTTTGTGGAATATGATATCAATTTTGAAGAAATTGTGAATTATGATATGAAATTTGTGTAAATTGGGTCAGACCAATTTTGGAAATTGGGAATTTGTGAAATTGGTGGTTTAGATATCTTGAAATTAGTGTGAATTGATGAATTATGACATCAATTTTAAGGATTATGTTATTTAGGATATTTAATTTGTATAAATTGGTTTAGACCAATTTTAAGATTTTTTATTTTGGATAATTATGGCTTAGGGAATTTTAAGGTTGAGGAAAGAAGAAGGAATTTAGAGATTCAATGCTTTGGACAAAGTATTAGCGTCAATTCGAGGTGGGTGATGTATTTATATTTTGAATTATGAGTAAATTATGTGATTTTGAAAAATCAAGAAAAGAATAATATTTCTGAAATTATGTTTTTAAAGGACTTGAAAATAATTCTTCAAAGGGTTACGTTAAAATGTTTGAAAATGATTCGAAAAAATTGTAGAAAAATTGAGAATACGAGATTTATGAAAATTGTGTTTTCGCATTTTTGAAAAATGTGAACCATGCTGTTTTATGCATTAATATATGTTGATTGTGGGTTGAAAGAAATACTTGCATTCCTTTTTATGCATTTGATTGATATAATATGTGTTAGAGTAGTGCCCTGAAGGCAATCTCCTTTAGCGCATTTTGTATAAAGTTGTGTACATATTTTATGAATAAATAAAGAAAGGCATATTTCATTAACTTGCTGTTCATTATTTATGAACTGATATTGATCTATAAGCAAATTAATGAAGTCCATGATATATGACATAGCATGAAGGAAATTGTGATGTGATCATACTACCGAGATTCCTATCATGTGCAATTATGTCAAGATTCAAATTATCCTAGTCATAGGATTCCGAGACTGGACATCGGTAATCCGAGAGACTAGTACATCTCAAACTCCTTGATTTGATCAGCGGTGGATCTCGGAGTCGTAAATATGAGATATTTAGGGTTGAGATGTGGATGCTTACTAGAGGTAGTAAGTACATTGGATGACCTACTATGAGATCATCACATGGATGTCCTATTCTAATTTCAGTGATAATCTCATCATAGCAATGGTGCAAGTATCCTTAGACTTGAGGTGCTCAAGGATATATTGGATACTAATTCTGTGCTTTGACTCCATTCCTTGTTGCCTTACAGAGGTCACTCATAGGGTGGTGATTGGGTACAGCTTGAGGTATTCGAAGATAACTGAGTAGTCAATAGAGGATTCACCACTTCTGTGATAGTAGAAGATGATACCCATGGCCTCTTGTCAGGGTCATTACTTGGAAGTCTCTGGCCGGAGCATATATGCCATGAAGAATGTCTTCATTGACATATTAAGTAATGAGTCCCAGGACGAGAACTGAAATCACTTGGACTAGATTTGACGTAGTCAGTCTAGTTAAGAGTTGACACATTGCCCATACTCATAACCAAGTGGGGTATAGCATGGTGAAAGGACGAATTGCACGGTAATTGTCTATGGAAAGGTTCGTGATATGGTTCATGATGAATACATGTTCATTCGTCAAATCAATTACTTTTCGGTCAATTGGGGGTCATGATGTGTTGCTAGATACCGCTCATGACTTTCTCAGATTAAGTGTTAATCTAAGTGGCCAACATAACCGAGAACCTAATGGGTCACACGCATAAGAGTGTCTCGGAGAATTCATAAAATAGTTTTGGACAGAGTTCCAATATATGGAGAGCAAAAGGATTAATTGGATCCCGATGAGATCGAGATATGTCCCGATGAGATCGCGACATCGATATTGCTGAAAAACGTTTTGGGTTTTCCCATACGGGACCTTGTAGGCGGTAGGACCAATTCCCAGTGTGATGGACCACTTCAGCAATGATATATATATATATATATATATATATATATATATATATATATACGATCTCATCGATATTGCTGAAAAACGTTTTAGGGGTTTTTCCCATACCGGGATCCGGTAGGCCGGTAGGACCGACCCAGTGTGACTGTATGTTGCAACGTGTAGAATGGAGGAGAAGTCTTATCTTTTTAACTTTATATATATATATATATATAAAAAGGATAACGTGGGTTATGACTCACCATTAGCATTTAATGTCTTTAAAAGAGTTAAAGACAAAGGCTTAAAAGAAGAAGGAAAGAAGGATGATCGTGGGATTTTGAAGAATGGTTTGGAAGATAAAAGGGTTTTCTCTTCATTCATCTTCATCATCGATCATCATTCTCCAAGATTCTTTCATCGTTCCTTCATAGCTCTCCAAGGACAAAGGTAAGAGCTAGCACTCTTTAATTTGTTCTAGCTATTCCCGGGTCAAAGGGTTTGTCCCGGTTAGGTTCTCTGATCTCTGCGTGGATACCGTTAGAGACGGTCTCCTTTAGCCGTTATGGTTTGAGTTTGTTGTATAGACACATGGATCCTGGCCTTCGGGAAGGTCCCGGAATAAAAAAATTTTGTTTTCCGTACTGTGGGCATGTGATGCTCACACCGGGATTTTCCTACAATGGTATCAGAGCCACTTGTGTCGTATATAACGAAGAAACCATGACTAGGTCGGAGTTGCCTATTGTTTGTGACGATGATGCATGTTGATTGTGTGAATTTCAAATTCAGTATAGAAATATAGTTTTCGAAATTTTCTTGCCCAGATATGTTCACAAGATGTTGTTGCATATGTCTGTGGAAGCTCGGAATTTATCAATGTGATTTGATATGGTTTTGCTAATTTATTCCCCAATGTTCTGGTTGCTGTCTTTGTGCACATTCAATGAACAGGCATGCTTAGAAATTCGAGAATAAATTGTAGAATTTTTTTTTCAGATTTGCTTTCACAAACATGTCTCTAAGATGTTTATGAATGTCTATGAGAATGTAAAATTGTTTTCAAGGTGATTTACTATTTATTTAAGAATTTATTGTGTGCTGCTGGGAATAACTGTGTTGAGGAACACAGATTCTACATTGGCTTTGATGCTGAGGTTGGATGAGTTTTTGTTGGAAATAAATCCTGAAAACATTCATGGAACATGTTGTGAACATTTTGTAACCTCTTTAATTTTCTCAGAATTTATTGAAATTGTTTCAATGAGGTTTTCAAGCAAAACACAGAGCTTGGCAGTTTTGAGAAAGTTGCTGGAGCTGTTTTGTTTGGAATGATAAATTGTGTATTTCTCAATTCCAATGCCTTGGATCATTTTTAATGTGATTAAAAATGTGTTATATTGATGTTGTATGCCTTCCAAATTGAATTTCTTGAAATTGGGTTTCCAAATATTTTTCGGATGTCAAATGTGTCACATTAGCGTCTCGTTAGTGCATTTCCTTGTCCTGATTATTTTGGCCGTCACAAATTTTGTGACCAGTGCCGAAGTAATCTTGATAAAGTTTAGACTACCTAGAGATATTTAGGGTGATAGTTTGATATTCTTAAATTATTTGGAGATCTGAATGAATAAGAGTGTATTCATTGATTTCAAGTTTTTATGTATAGTTTGACTATATATGGTAAGCAACAATGAAAGTGTTTCATTGGTACATCAAGGTAAAGGATATTACACTTGGTATTGTGAATTGGAACTGCACGAATTGAGAAATTAGCCGATTAGATAGCAATTCCATATGGATAAGTCGACTTACACATGCACAAGTCGACTTGTCCGTGCACTGTAGACGCATAAGTCGACTTGCACAATTGTACAAGTCGACTTGTTCGTGCACAGTTGCATAAGTCGACTTACACATGAATAAGTCGACTTACACACTAGCATAAGTCGACTTATACATACACAAGTCGACTTACAACATGCTAAGGTGGGATGATGGATGATTTTAGGTATAGACTCAATGTGATTGATGAATTGCCCTAAATCATTCCATATAGTCATGGTGACTATAATCCTACGGCTTGGAGGAGAAGAAGATGAGACCTGAAAACCCTCACACATCATATGAAAACTAACGTCTTCCATTAATATGGGGAGAACCAGAGTTCTTATAGAGTTGGGTTGTTGGGTAAACCCAAGCTCACTCTATACGGATATGTTCGAACCATGAAAATAAGATTTTAGAATTAATGGGTCAGTTTTCACTAGAAGCGTTGATTTGTTGAGTAAACTCAAGGTCAACGTGGACAGAGGCGAAATTGGGTAGTGTACATCAGATGTACGTGCATCAAGAGTTGATAACCCAATGTGTGTGCATACATCACGAGTTGATAGCACTAGTCGATAGTTGCATCTATGAAGCAAATGGTATGACCAATACCTGCCGATAGATCTAAGGTGGCTTGTTGGGTAATCCCAAGGTCATTTTAGTAATGTCGGATATCTATGATGCAATTGGTATGACCGATACCTACCGATTGACCTAAGGTGACTTGTTGGGTAAACCCAAGGTCATTTTAGAAATGTCAGATATCGATCCACTAGGACATTTTGTCATAATGTTTCTTGGATTCGTACTGAGGGTTATGGATTCTTTGAAACTAGTGGGAGCCATATTCATGTCATGCAAGTCCTTATGATCATGCATGTAATTCTATTCTAACATTTTTTCTCTCTTTTCCCTATAAGTTATTGAAGATGACTTCCAGTGTGAACTTAAGCCGCTTATGGACTCTAACAAATTAATGGACCTAACTTTCTAGATTACGAGAAATCGAGAATTGTTCTCGTGTCGAGGAACTGGATATGTCCTAGATATTCCACTTCCTGATCCACCTGCTGCTGATGCTACTGATGATGATCAGAAAGCATATCGTAAGCATCTTAAAGACAGTGACATGGCTATCTGCATTATGCTTGCCTCGATGTCACCAGAGCTGCAGAAGCAGCATGAGTCTATGGATGCTAATACTATAGTGTTTCATCTTAGAGAGTTGTTTGATGAGCAAGCTCGGTCTGAAAGGTTCGAGACCTCGAGGCTACTCTTCACTACTAAAATGACTCCAGGTTCATCTGCAGTGCAGTATGCACTGAAGATGAATGGGTATATTGAGAGGTTGGCTGTCTTAGGTTTTGTTATGGATTATGAATTAAGTGTTGACTTAATTCTAGTTGGATTGTCTGATAGTTATTCAAAGTTTATGTTAAACTATCGAATGAACCAAATATCCACAATAATTCCTAAGTTGATCAATCTGCTCAAGACAGCAGAGCAATCTATCAAGAAGGATAGCAAGCAAGTGCTTATGGTGGACTCTTCTTCTGGTTCAAAGAAAAAGAATCTAAAGAAGAAAGGGTCTAAGAAACCAAAAGGAAGTCTAGCCAAGAAGAAAACCAAAGAGACTGCACCAAAAGGAACTTGCTTCCATCGTGGCAAGACTAGCCACTAGAAGCGGAACTGTAAAGTCTATCTAGAAGAATTGAAGCAGAAGAAGGCATCAGATGCCTCGACTTCTTCAGGTATGTTTGTCATTGAGGTTAATACTGTTTCTGACCATAACATATGGGTATTAAATACCGGTTGTGGCTCACACATATGTAATGATATGCAGGGCTTCAGGGACGATGAGCGGCTCGTGAAGGGAGAGATAGCTGCGTGTGGGAAATGGAGCAAGAGTTCACGCATTAGCCGTAGGCACTTACTTTTGTCACTCCCCACTGGGCTTGTAATTAATTGGATGAATGTTATTTTGTACCTGTATTAACAAAGAACATATTGTCTGTTTCTTGTTTAAATAGAGTTGGTTTCCATGTGACTTTTAGTAACAATGGTTGTTTTATTAGTTTGAATGGAATGCTTTATGGTACTGGTACATTATGCAATAGAATTTACATATTAGATATGTCACATCCAATTATGAATGTCAATGACACGAAAAGACAAACGAGATAATTTAAAATCAACTTACTTATGGCATTGTCTCCTTGGCCATATAAATGAGAGACGCATTGTTAGACCCCGTTCCCTTTTTCGTTATTAAATAGGTTTGTTTAAATTATTGGTAAGTTCATTATCTCTTGGCTAGTATTAATTGAAGTAATTAGGGTTTCAATTAGGGTTTTATTAGATTTCCGATTGGTTAGAATATTTAGGATTTTTTTTTTAGAGCAATAATTAGTAATTGAAGAATTTGAGAGTTAGAATTTATAGCAATAATATTAAATTTCAGGAATTTAGTTATATTAGAATTTTAATTTTTTTGTGTTATATTATCCAAGAATAAGAATTATTAAATTAGGTCATGTTAGGAATAAATTAGAATTTGTTTAAATGGTTATAAGGCTTTAGGTTTATTTTAAGTGGGCTAGGGTTTGTATGGAAGATTAAATGGAAAAGGAAGGAGCTTATGGGCTTTTAAGTGGGAGCCCACAAAAGTTAAGTTTGAAATGGAAGGAGGGAAATGAAATTTTGGTGAAAGTTAGAAGGAGGGAAAAGGCTTGGACTTGAAAATTTGGGCTTAGGTTTCATGTAAATGCTTAGGTTTTCTAAATTTCCTAAGGCTCCATCTTTGACCATTTTTAAAGATTTGACCAACCTAATTAGTGACCTACGAAAATGTTGAGAGGAGAGGTGAGTGTTGTCGTTTTGACTTATAGAATTAGTGAGAAGAAGACAAAACTTAGGTCTTCTTCAAGCTATACGAAAATACACAAAGAAGAGAGAAGGAGTGGATTTGAAAGTTTCAAAGGAGAAAAGGGAGGAGACATTCGGCCATCCAAGAAAGAAGGGAAGAAGAAGGTGTTTCAAGCTTGAGCAAGGGAGATCCACGTGGGTTATGTAAGAAAAAGAGGAAGGGAAGGTGTTCTTTCATCTTTAGAAGAAGAAGATTTCGTGGGATCCAAAAAGGTAAGAGGAAATTGAAATTTCTTGATATATTGTTAGGGATTTTACCTTCCTTGTTTCATATTGGTAATTAGAAGAGTGCTTAGAAGGAGATGTGGTTGGAAGAGAAAAATTTCAGATTGGTGTTAGGCTAGGGTTTCGAAAATTTAAGAATCTTTTTGGTAGGATTTTGTTTTCATGCTTTAAATGGAAGATTGGGAGAGGTTTAGAGAAAAATAAGAAAGGAAGGAGTTTCCTATTATTAGAAGATAATAGGGTGATTGTCGTGAGTGTCCTAGAGGGAAGGGATTTCAAATTTGTTTGGTTTTGATGTTAGTTTGGTTAATTATGGTGGTTTGAAAGGTATGGGTGAAAGAAAAATGAAAGAAGCTAAATTTAGGAAGTTTTGTTAAAATTCCAGCATGTGTTCATGGCTTAGGATTGAGAAATTTTGAACTTTTAGAGTAGTTTTGATGGAGGTTTTATGTTGGTATAGCTTAGGAAATGTTTAGGGATGGTTAGGTTAGATTAAAGTCAAGTTATTATGATTTTAGAAAAATTCAGCATAGGCATAATTGAGAAATTGACCTAATTATGTGTTGAAAAAGAGTTGTATGCCTTGGTTAAGATAAATTAGCGTAATTGGAGATATAAGGAAGATTAGATTAGCTTTAATGTAAGCTTTTCATGTTTATTTAAAAATTCCAGCACTTTACTCTTTTGATTAATTAGCCTAAGTATGATTGAATTAAGGTCAATTGCGGCATTTGGAAGTTGAGGAGGGTCAAAGCAATCCATTGGGGCAAGTTAACCCAATTCCTAGTCATCGAAGTCAAGGTGGGTAACTTTTTAATCATTAAGTATTGAGCCATGATTTGTGTATTTTGAACGAATGTGATAGTTTAAGTATGTATTATTTGCCTTTTGATGTATATATGTGTAAAGGTTTGTAAAATTGTTTGTTAAATGATAAGGTGCCGAATATGTGAATTTGGAGATTATATACATGTGATTTGTTGAAATGGCAAATGGTAGCAAATCCTTCTGGATGATTGCTTATTTGAAAATGAGTTGGAATCTTGATTGAAAAGGATAAAGTGAGTATGCAATTTAGAATGAATGCCTAAGGTGATTATGTGTGATTTTGTGGGTTTGTAGTGATCCCCTCTGTTTAACAAGTGCGACTTGTCATAGTTTCGCCCTACTGCCCGCTAGTGGCATAGGAGATCCAAATCGGACTCCCCTCATTCACGACTACACATGGTCTTTGTCAAACATGTGTAGTAATGCGTCTGTTAGGATCACTCAAACCATATGTGATGTGTTTTTGTGATGTTATCTGATATTTGGTGATTTTGTAAATGTCTTAGTTGTTAGAAAATGAAATTGATGGTTGTTGACATGAAATTATCATTATTGATGCATGTGTTGGCTTATGTTTAATTATTAGACTGTTACCCACGGAGCCGTCGTGCTCACCCCCCTCCTTTCCCTCCACAGGTTTAGATCGAGAAACTGGGTCGTCGCATCGGGAATGAAGAATTACTCCGATGCTTTTGTTTTTAAAGTCTTACTTTTGAAACCAATGCTTTAACTAGCATTTTGGGCTTTTATCACCGTTCTTTGGTTTTTGGATGTATTCGCTAAACATTTCGTTAAAGCATTGTAATTGTCCATTTTCATGTAAAGTTTGAAGGTTTTAAAGTTTCATTGTATATGTTTAAGAATGTATGGTTATGTATGATTATAAGATTTCATGTTTGAGATTGTAAAAGTAAAGATGGAATGGTATGTTTTAAAGAACTTAAATTGATAAATTGCTAGATACTTAGGCTTGCGTTGCTGCCAATTGGAGTTGGGATGGTATAATTGCTGAATCTGTTTGTGAATTGGAAGATATAAGTGTTTTTATGCGGTAGGAGTTAGGTTGTAAATTTTGGGCTAGAGCGTTTTTAGGGGAGGTGCTGTCCATTTTTTTTTAAAATGGGCAGCCACCTTGTAGCGTGTATTAGACCATCTTAGAGTTAAAAATTGGATAAAAGGTATTTCTTAAAGTTGATAGAGTTTGGCAAAAAGCTTACCTATTCATATCTTTGCAAAAGTTGAAAATGTATGACACTTTAACCAAAAGAAATCGAGTATGACCTATATAACCATGCCAGCAAAATATAGGGTTATTTAAACCAATTAGGAAGAAAACAAAAGTCATATATCATTAAAACAACTCATGGATGATTCTTTTTCTATGTTTATAAGTAAGATTTGATACGTTTAATTTTATTTGGAAAAACTCGGATTTCGGGTAAAAAGGTTATTAATAAATCAAGTTGGATTTTAAGTAAGCCTAGAATAATCGTTTTTTTCTATTTTCTTTGTATCTTTGTCTTTTGACCTTCGATTCGCATGAGATTTGAATCATTAGTTAACTAACTCAATTTTCTTTTTTTTTTCGGTAAAATGAGAGTGTCGGGTTTTAGTTGGATTTTAGGGTCGATGAGTGTCGGTTTTGCCCGAAAGGTCGTTTTGCGACCTACAAAGGTCCGATTGAGGCGTTTTCTAATTTCTTTTAACCTAGAGGTCTAGGTTTTTGTAGTAGTTTAAGTAGAAGAGCAATGATGGGCCCTAAACAGATCAAAGCTATTGGAAGAGACTTAGGGTCGAGCTTTCTGACTTTATTCGAAAGAAGTGAAAATAAGTCTAATTGGAGATGTAAATTATGGTGAGGAATCCCTTCCTCGTGACGTGCGCGCCCAGATGTCAATCAGGACGTCGGACTCGTGTCGCACCAGGGAGGGGTTCCAACACGCATAGCTAAGCTCCATAAGAATGGAAGTTTAGGGTCATTTGATTATGAATCATATGACACATGCGAATCTTGTTTATTAGGCAAGATGACTAAATTACCCTTTAAGGGAAAGGGTGAATGTGCGACTGGAGTATTAGACCTAATACATTCAGATGTATGTGGTCCGATGTCCATCCATGCTAGAAGTGATTGTCTTTACTTCGTTACCTTTATCGATGATTATTCTCGATATGGGTACTTGTATCTGATGAGATACAAATCTGAAGCATTTGAAAAGTTCAAACAATTGAAATGAAGTAGAAAAAACTTGGGAAAAGTATCAAGACATTACGATCGATCGTGGTAGGGAATACTTAGACCAAGAGTTTTGGATTATCTCGAGATAATGGATTTTATCTCAATGGACTCCTCCTTACACACCACAGCATAATGGTGTGGCAGAAAGGAGAAATCGAACCTTGTTAGACATGGTACGATCAATGATGTGCTTTGTAAAGTTACCAAAATCCTTTCGGGGATATGCACTTGAGACAGCTGTTTACTTGCTAAATAGAGTTCCATCAAAGACAGTTGATGTTACTCCATATGAGATGTGGACTAACAAAAGACCCTATCTTACTTATTTGAAAGTTTGGGGTTGTCCTGCTTATGTGAAGCGGACACAGTCAGATAAACTTGATGCAAAGTCTGACAAGTGTTTGTTCGTAGGATATCCTAAAGAAACAATAGGATATCAATTCTACCTTGCTGAGGAACAAAAGGTGTTTGTTTCGAAGCATGCAGTCTTTTTAGAGAAAGGGTTTCTTTTACAAGAAGATAGTGGGAGCAAAATTGAGCTTGAAGAAGTTCAAGATGCTCGAACAAACGCAGATCAATCGCTCGAACTCAAAGCGTGACTCATACGAGATAAAGTAACAGATTCAACCTTCTACAACACACGAAATTGTGAGTCACGATGATACGCCTCTGTTCGAGAGATATGGATTTCTCGTGAATAAACAGGATGACGTATTGCTCATAGAAGATAATGAGCCTACTACCTATGAAGAGGTTCTGAAGAGTTCAAAGTCTGAGAAATGGCTTCAAGCCATGAAGGCTGAAATGGATTCCATGTATGAAAACCAAGTATGGACTTTGGTTGAGGCACCCGAAGGAATCAAACCCATAGGGTGCAAATGGGTTTTCAAAAAGAAAACCGACATAGATGGTAATGTAATTACCTATAAAGCAAGGCTTGTGGCTAAAGGTTTTCGTCAAAGACAAGGAGTTGACTACGACGAGACCTTCAGCCCAGTGGCAATGCTTAAATCCATTAGAATACTCCTAGCCATTGTCACCCATTATTATTATAAGATATGGCAAATGGATGTGAAGACAGCTTTCCTAAATGGAAATCTAGCTGAGGATGTGTATATGACACAACCTGAGGGCTTCACCTCCTATGATGGAGAAAAGGTATGCAAGCTTTAGAAATCCATCTATGGATTGAAACAAGCATCCAGGAGTTGGAATATCCGTTTTGATGAGGTAATCAAAGAGTTTGGTTTCTCACAAAATCCGGATGAACACTGAGTGTATAAGAAGGTTAATGGGACTGCAATCGTATTCCTTGTGCTGTATGTAGATGACATATTATTGCTAGGAAACGATGTCTCTCTGCTACAATCGGTGAAGATTTGGTTGTCCAAACAATTTGCCATGACAGACCTTGGTGAAGCAACTTATATCCTTGGGATAAAGATCTATAGAGATATATCAAAAAGGTTGCTTGGTCTTTCACAATCAACGTACATAGACAAGATGCTAAAAAGGTTTAGCATGGAGCAATCCAAGAGAAGGTACCTTCCCGTGACTCATGGGATAACACTCTCGAAATCTATGTGTCCTAAGACACAAGATGAGAGGATGCGCATGAGTATGATCCCGTATGCATCTGCGGTAGGATCTATCATGTATGCAATGCTATGTACGAGACCCGATGTATCATATGCTCTAAGTGTTACGAGCAGATACCAATCGGATCTGGTGAGGGTCACTGGGTGGCTGTCAAGAATATCCTCAAGTACTTGCGAAGGACTAAGGATGTTTTCTTGATATATGGAGATGGAGATCTCAAAGTGAGCAGGTATACAGATTGTAACATCCCCTCTCCTATAGGAAAGGGTATTTTGGTAATTGGGACGGGTTCGGGATATTAAATTATATCTCGGCATGCACATACAGCATATAGCCTCTATACTCACTGATTGGTTGCACATGCACATAGTATACATGCATTCATGACAGTTTCCGGCCTAGGTTTTATATTGAACTTCTTTATGAAATTAATGGAGTAATTGAGTTTGGAAAATTATTTGGACTGCATCATAAATTGTTTTACATTTTTAGGGATTTTTAGGAATTTTTCTGGATTTTTCCGGAGATAATTCCCGGACCGAAAAAATCGCCAATTGGCGAACTGGTCGATTCTCGGTAGCAAAAATCGCCACCCACTGGTACTGTAATATTGGGTATATTATTTTGGGACTGAAAGTAGGGTCATTGGAGTCGATTGGGGTAAAATTTTGATCTGGATTAAAGAAATAATATTTTGACTTTTCTTATAAATGTGGACCAATGAGAAATTGCCACTAAAAAAGTTTCATTTAATGCTTCCTCTCCATTTCCTCGGTTTTGCTTGCTTTAAAAGAAAGGAAAGATGAAATTAGAAGCCTTTGTTATTGTTCATCCGAAACACACACTTCTCTTACATGTCCATCGAAATTTTGCTCTCTTTCTTTCAAACTTTCTCCACAAATTCAAGATACCTCTTATCTCATATTCCATCAAAGTTAGATGATGAGGAGATGCATGCTTGGTCTTGGTAGAATTAGTTTGAAAGCATAGGAAAGAATTGAAGAGAAGAAGTGAGGATTGGAAGCTTGATAGGTAAGGTTCTTTTAAGTTCTTTGTTTTAATGATGTTTATGATGCTTAAGACATGGAAACAAAGTATGGGAATTGTGTATATGTGTGCTGCCAATTTTTGTGTCATTGTAGAAGTGTATGTTGTGATGAGTTTGGGGTTGAATTAGAGGTAGGAATGGATGCTTAGTGATATGTTATTGATGTTATAAGTGATAGAAGTTAGATTGTTGATTTAAGCTGGAAATTGAGTTTGAACCTACTGTCATGTTTTGCTCATAACTAATTGTGTAGGTGTGCAAATGAGGTACGGTTTGTTCCCAATGAAACTTTGGGATGTTTGCTACAATTTAGTGTGAAATAGGTGTTGTTGAATTTTAATGATAGAAGGGTGAATTTTTGAATGGAAAGTTACTGGTCCATTGCCTGTGAACAGTAACCGAAACCACAACATATGAACTTTGCTGATTTTTCTGAATTAATTGAGATGGAATTAGGGAGAATGGTCTTCATGAAAGTTGTAGCATATTTAATTAGCTTTCCATTTCTACTGATCTTGCTATTTTTAGAGTGGTATATTGGGAGATATGAACTGATTACTATTGCCTGGTTTTGAGCATTTTGATGAAACCTAGTCTAAGTGTGATTTTGTGAGTTGTCGGATTGGAGGCAATTTTAACATTTTATGTGGACTGAATTGGTGTGAGTGAGCTTCTGAAGAATTGTATAGGAAGAGATTACCTTGAAATTGATATATGGTGTGTAATTTTTAGAAGTCAGAATTGGGAGTTATGATTTTTCAAAAATTGACCCTACATTAGGTTATGAATGGCTGATCATAACAGTAGCTTCCATAACAGTTTTGATATTGATAGAGATCGAATTGGATGATGAGTGCTTCATGAAAATTGAGGTTTGAGATGTTATCTTTTCAGGGATATAAAGTTCTGATTTTACTGACTTGTATACAGGGAGTTATGCTTGTTATAAGGTTACTGCCCAAATTGGAGGATTTCAGGGACAGTAACATTGAATGAATTAATTGACTTCTTTAGAAATAGAATTTGATTTTGGGTTGTTCATGAAAGTTGTTGAGGACATTGTTAGCTTATTGACCATATTTTTTGGTAATTGTTAACTGAATAATCAGTGAGTTCTTGAATTAGCAAGATACTGTCCTGTGTTGATCCATTTTGAGTAGGCAGTAGCTTTGATAGGATATTTGACACCCTTAGGGTTGGAATTGATTTTTATGGTCTTCTTGAGAATTGTAGAGCTTTTCGTAAGCTTTCCAACAAGGTATAGTTTGTATTTTTCAGAAATGTGTAGAAAGAGTTATGGGTGTTGGAAGTTTGGTTGGAAATCAGAAAATAAAGGGGGAAATAAGGGTTATATATAAAAATATAAATTGTTGAGTTTTTGGTTTCTTTCGTGAATAACTTTTCCGTCCGACGTCCGATTGACCTGATTCTTGAGGCATCGGATTCATTGAATATTTAATTTTCTTTTCTGAGAGATTCGGGATTTTAGGCGGAATTTGGCGTAGCCGGGTAACGGAACGGTGAATCACTGTTTTATTTAATTGGGGATCTATAGAGGTCCGAAGTGCGCACCGTCAGCGCCTATGGATTCCTAATTTTTGATAGAATTCTATTATGGGGACTTATTGAATTAGGGCCGGGATGCCATGAACATGCATTATACACATTTGACTGATTTCATGTGCATTGTTTAGTCATTTATACCGATGGTAATGGTTATTCATTTAACTTGCTATAGAGGCTCAAGTGGACCGTCGTTCCACGGACTTGGCAGAGACTTCCCGGCACTAGCGTGGAAGTTATTAGGTGAGTAACCTAGTTGGTTATTCCAATCTATGTGCTTACTGTGATTGATTGCCCTACGGGGATTACATAGACTACATGTGGTTTTATTGACTGCTTAATGAGGCGTATAATTGCATCTTTGAATATTGACCGTGAAATACCATGTTTATGCTATGGACCATGTGCATTCATGCACAAATGCATCACATCGTTAAAAGGAAAGTTGTGAACCGAGACGCCATCAGATCTTGAACCGAGCCAGAGCTCGATATCTTGAACCGAGCCTCGAGCTCGACGGAGATAATTCTCCAGACGGCGTCTATCTTGATCAACATTATGCGCTTCGGTCACATCATGAAATGAATGGAAAAGAGTCACATGTGCATTGCATCTTGGATGAATATTTGGCAATGTTTTGGTGGTTCTTTATATCTTGCTCGAGATCTCAGATATGTAATTGTCTTGTGATTGTTTCAATCGTGTGTTTTGTATAATTGTTGAATGAGTCTTGTATCATGCTTATATCATGCATGAATTGGGAGAACCATCAATGATGGTTTCTCATTGAGTTATAAACTCATCCAAAATTGCAATCTATTTTTCAGGCCTAAGTGTGAGCAGATAGCTCCCTCGTATCGTAGAGTCGTATCTTGTGGATTGGCGAGAGAAGCGATGGCTCAAAGGTCGGTCATTTGGGCTTTCTTTTGGAGACCTATAGTTAGATCATCTTTTGTACATTCTGATTATGTCATTTAGTGAGTAGTGTTTTGGAGCATGTGTAAACTAAACATATTGACAGTTTGTAAATTACTGAGTTTTGAGTGAATGAAATGGAATCTAATTTGGTTTTAAAAAGTGGTCAATTTCTTATTACTGTCTTATGATTGTGATTCTATGAGGAGTGTAGTGGTTGTTGTCGGTAGTGGTCTCTTGTCGTAGGATATGTATCGGAATGACCTACGGGCGTTCCGGTGGATACCCTATGGTAAGGGGGCGCTACACAGATGCCAGTTTTTAATCTTATAAGGATGATTTCAAATCCCAATCAGGTTATGTATTCAAACTGAATGGCGGGGCGGTCAGTTGGAAGAGTTCCAAACAAGAGACGACTGCTGATTCAACAACCGAGGCAGAGTACATTGCCGCTTTAGAAGCAAAGAAGGGCGATTTGGATCGAAGTTCATTATTGAACTTGGTGTGGTTAAATGGAATGATGGACCCATACGGTTGTATTGTGACAACAATGGGGCTATGTGACGAAAGAACCAAGGTCTCATCAACGATCCAAACACGTACTCGCAGATATCATTTGATCGGGAGATCATAGGGCGAGGTGATGTCGGATCGAGAGAATTCCCACCGAGCATAATATTGTTGATCCGTTGACAAAGCCATTATCACAAAAGAGTTTTGATTCTCATGTACTCGCTTTATGGTATTCGATATCAAGGCGATTGGCTTTAGGTCAGTGGGAGATTGTTAGAGTAGTGCCACGAAGGCAATCGCTTTTAGCGCATTTTGTACAAAGTTGTGTATATACTTTATGAATAAATAAAGAAAGGCATATTTCATTAACTTGTTGTTCATTATTTATGAAGCGATATTGATCTATAAGCAAATTAATGAAGTCCATGATATATGACATAGCATGAAGGAAATTGTGATGTGATCATACTATCGAGATTCCTATCATGTGCAATTATGTCGATATCTAAATTATCCCTAGTCATAGGATTCCGAGGCTGGACATCGGTAATCCCGAGAGACTAATACATCTCAAGCTCCTTGATTTGATCAGCGGTGGATCTCGAAGTCGTAAATATGAGATATTTAAGGTTGAGATGTTGATGCTTACTAGAGGTAGTAAGTACATTGGATGACCTGCTATGAGATCATCACATGGATGTCCTATTCTAATGTCAGTGATAATCTCATCATAGCAATGGTGCAAGTATCCTTAGACTTGAGGTGCTCAAGGATATCTTGGATACTGATTCTGTGCTTTCACTTCATTCCTTGTTGCCTTATAGAGGTCGCTCATAGGGTGGTGATTGGGTATAGCTTGAGGTATTCGAAGATAATTGAGTAGTCAATAGAGGATTCACCACTTCTGTGATAGCAGAAGATGATACCCATGGCCTCTTGTCAGGGTCATTACTTGGAAGTCTCTGGCTGGAGCATATATGTCATGAAGAATGTCTTCATTGAAATATTAAGTAATGAGTCCCAAGACGAGAACTGAAATCACTTGGACTAGATTTGACGTAGTCAGTCTAGTTAAGAGTTGACACATTGCCCATACTCATAACCAAGTGGGGTATAGGATGGTGAAAGGACAAATTGCACGGTAATTGTCTATGGAAAGGTTCGTTATATGGTTCATGATGAATACATGTTCATTCGTCAAACCAATTACTTTCCGGTCAATTGAGGGTCATGATGTGTTGCTAGATACCGCTCATGACTTGCTCAGATTAAGTGTTAATCTAAGTGGCCAACATAACCAGGAACCTAATAGGTCACACGCATAAGAGTGTCTCGGAGAATTCGTAAAATAGTTTTGGACAGAGTTCTAATATATGGAGAGCAAAAGGATTAAATGGATCCCGATAAGATCGAGATATGTCCCGATGAGATCGCGACATCGATATTCTTTGAAAAACATTTCGGGGTTTTTCCCATACGGGACCCGAAGAGGCAGTAGGACCGACCCAGTGTGTTGGACCACATCGGCATTAATATATATATATATATATATATATATATATATCATTAATTAATTAAAGAATTAATTAATTTATATATATATATATATGTTGCAACGTGTAGAATGGAGGAGGAGTCTTATCTTTTTAACTTTATATATATATATATATAAAGGCTAACGTGGGTTATGACTCACCATTAGCATTTAATGTCTTTAAAAGAGTTAAAGACAAAGGCTTAAAAGAAGAAGGAAAGAAGGATGATCGTGGGATTTTGAAGAAAGGTTTGGAAGATAAAAGGGTTTTCTCTTCATTCATCTTCATCATCGATCATCATTCTCCAAGATTCTTTCATCGTTCCTTCATAGCTCTCCAAGGACAAAGGTAAGAGCTAACACTCTTTAATTTGTTCTAGCTATTCCCAGGTCAAAGGGTTTGTCCCGGTTAGGTTCTCTGATCTCTGCGTGGATACCGTTAGAGACAGTCTCCTTTGGCCGTTATGGTTTGAGTTTGTTGTATAGACACATGGATCCTGGCTTTCGGGAAGGTCCCGGAACAAAAAAATTTTGTTTTCCGTACTGTGGGCATGTGATGCTCACACCGGGATTTTCCTACAATATGATTGTTATATAAATGAATATGAATATGTGTGCATGTGTCAAGCATTTTGACACGATTTGATATGATGATATGAAGATTTAGAAAATCAAGATTTTTGAAAAATGCCTTCGGGCAATTTGAATTCTCTTTCTGCTTATGTGTTATGTGGGTTTGGTTAGGTCCTTTTGTAAGTCAGTGCACTGTCTCTACTTGTTTATAGCCTTCTCCCGGCTGCCCGCAAGTGGCTTAGGAGTTCCGATTTCAGACTCCCCTCCGTTCACGATTGCACAGAACCGCTATGCGGAAATGTGCAGTACGTTCTGATAGGACCAACCCAAACCGTTTGATGTATTTTATGTATTGAGTTAAGAGTTTATGTGTTTTGTGATATGATGTGATTGCATTCATGTTTATGAGAAATTTTGATAAATGAGAAAAAGGGTTTTCAACCATGAAATTATAGAAATTTGATTTGAAAAGTTTGGAAAATTGAAAGGTTTGAAGAAAATGCTTGAAAAGTTGAAAAGTTTGAAAAAGATAAGCCCTTTGGCTAAAAGTTATGAAAAATGATTTCTGCTTATTATTCATTTTATAAATATGTTACCCACGAGCTTCCGAGCTCACCCCCCTTTCATCCCCATCTCCAGGTATTTCGAGCAGGAGATTGGATGAAAGAGCGTCAAGTTCGATTTTGCCGCATTTGTATTTTTGTGCAAACTGAGAATTGATATTGTTTTTGGCTTGAATTGCCTTTTGTGTATATAAAGCAGTTATTACGGGATGTATATGAATTTGAGACTTGGATATTGATTTTATGGTCATAACTGAGTATGATTATGCTTTATGTATGTAATTGGATATTAAATGTGGATTTTACATAGGGATTTGAGATATTGAATGTGGTTGGGATTGATTGAGATTTTATATGATCAATTGAGGATTTTTCAAGTGTTAGGTTTAGATGTGCGTTTCTGCTGGTGTTTCAGATTCCGGACGGGAGGTCCGATGTTGATTTGTGTTGTTGGGTTGAGATATTAGAAGTGTATTTTGTCTTTGCAGGAATTTTTGGGCTGTCAAAATACAGCCGTTATACTGCCCGATTTTTTGTAAAAATCGGGTTAAGATAAAAATAAGAATTAAGCAGTTAGTTTTGTAAAGATGAGATTTGCGTGATTAAGACAAATTATATGAATTGAGTGTTATATGAGGATAAATTTCCAAAAAGGAAATTGTATGGATTGGTTATGATTTGAATGTGATTAAGTAAAAGGGAAAAGGAATGAATAAGAGAAAGAAAAAAAATTATACCGGATTTCGGATGGTTAGTCGAGGTAATCCAACGCGATAAGTTATCTATACTTTGTGCTTCTTCGGGATGTCGAAATGTGTTTCAGTTCGATACATTCGTTTTTTTTTATTCGGATGGTTTGATAAATTCGATTTGTATTTTGCTTCCGTATTTTGGTATTCGTACTTTGTTTTGCAAGCGCTTTTGATTCGTACTTATTCGATTCACTCCGCTATTTTCTCCTCCGCTTTGTACTTTGTTTCCGCATTCCATTTTCCGTGCTTAGTTTTCCAGTTGGGATCCGGTTCCCAAGATCGGGTCCCAATATTTATGGTATCAGAGCCCAGTAATAGGATCTTAAATGGGCATATAAGATTTAGAAGAGTATGTAAGGATAAAAAGTGCATTAGTGAGAATGTGCTAAGTGATCGTTTGAGTTCGATGACAATAAGTATGAATGACATTAGGATTGTGAAATTGATGGGCATGACTTGTCATGACTTATTTGAAGAATTAAAGTGATTGTTTGATTTGGGTGCTAAGAATATGATTGGTTAGAAACATGCATTTGTGGAACTTGAAATGTGAATTGCATAATGAATTGGGAGAAATTGATATAGCCTATACTTCTGTGGGATGAAAGTATGACTATTTGAAAGATGACATAATGATAAAGAGTAAATGATGATTGAACCATATTTTCCTTAAGAAATGGACCATTGACTTGTGTCCATATATGAGGAAATAATGAGTTATAGATATAGTGCTTTGAGATGACATGGGTAATATGAGATACAAGAAGTGAAGTGTTATGAAGAGATATGATGAGGAACGTAGATAAGAAAAGTGATTTGACTATGATTTCTGGAAAGGAATTGGTAAGAAAGTACTTGAGTTACTTGGAGTTTAATCAAGTATGAATTTCGAGAACGAAATTCTTTTAAGAGGGGGAGAAATGTTAGACCCCGATTTTTGAGTGAAAATAAGAAATATTCAAAAGTGGATAAGTAAATTGAAATTAAGTTGAAAATCAAGAAATAAAGAGAGAAAGTGTGAAAATATGAAGAATTGTGAAAAGTTTAACTTTTTGGCCTTTGATAGTTGACTTTTGATTTAGGCATAATTTGAGAAAATGATCTACACGAAACTTGTAGTTTATGTTAAGAGTTTTTTGTAGCCATAAAGTTTGATATTTTTCGATATCGGAAGTGAGAGTTATGATCAGTCAAAGTTCGCTTGGAGTTTGACTTGTTGAAGAAAAAGTTGAATTTTTGATTTAGGCAAAATTCGAGAAAATGATCAACATGAAAATTGTAGCCTCTATCGAGAGCTTTTTGTGGACATAAAGTTTGCTATTTTTCGATGTCGGGATTGAGAGATATGATTTTCCGAAGATATGCTTTGTTTTGAAAATGCTATTAAGTATAGATTTGTGTGTTCTATGCTTCGAGGCCACTCGTTGTATGGATTTAGTCTGAATTGGAGTGAGTAGTCTTCATGAAAGTTTTAGATAATATTTTTATCTTTCCATTGATATAAAGTTTGCAATTTTTCGATATCGGGGCTAGGAGTTATGAGCGATTAAAATTGGAAGTCGTTTAGGAAAAGCTGTTTTGGACAGAATCTTTGATTGATGTTTTGACCTCTTTCGAGACCTAATTTGATTTTGTGTACTTCAGGGAAGTTGTAGAGCATCCTTTGATCTTTTTATTGACACAAAATTTGTCAAATTTCGAGTTCAGGATCGAGAGATATGATTTTTGAAAAGTTCGGTTTTGAAGTTCCGTTACTTTGTTTCTTTATCCGATCCCTTTTGTAATCTTTTGCTTATAATTCCTTCGTCCGACATCCGATTGATTTGATTCTCGAAGTGTTGGATTCCTAAGACAATTAATTTCATTTTTATGAAGAATTATGATTTTTAGGAGATTAAATGGAAAGAGATTGATTGAACCAAAGTAAGAGATTTGGTTATAGGTTATAAGTTGGATAATTTTCTGAACATGGTTCAGTATTTTGCGAAATTCGGGAGCTGTACAACTCCGATTGAGTTGATTCTTAAGGTAAAATACAATTAAGATATAGGGCTACAACTCTTGTGAAGGGATCGAAATTTAATTTCATCCCTAGGATTGTTAATTTCTGGACTGAAGTTATGTTAATGTTCAGTCTCGGATTTTTGTGAAGGTCCGATAGTATTTCAGCTATAAGTTCTTCGTTTCTGATCCAAATTAAGCGCGATTGGTGGAGTTGGATTCGTATGATCTAGAGGAACAATTTTCAAGAAGAAAGTTTGTCCAAATTATTTCGTTTAGATGCTCGAAACTAGGACGCAAAGCATCATATTTTTAAAGGGCAACGTTGGAAATAGGCTTAAAAGAAAGGGCATTTAGGTATTTGCTCCTTCATTTAAATGACATGGCTTTAAAACTATAAGAGATTGTCGTTTTTATATGGAGGAGTCACGATGTTTCTAGAGGAAGAAAAGAAGAATAAGAAAGAAAGGAAGAAAAGTGGAGAAAGAAGTGTGATTTCGGCAAAGGTGAGAGATAAAACTTGGATTTTGATATTTTTTTGAGATTTAAAGCTTGTTTTGAGTAGATTTCAAGGAAGAAGGATGAAAGAAGGTGGAAGCTTGCTTTGGGAACCAAGAAATTTCGAAAATGAAGAAGATAAGAGATAAGAGAAAATTTTGAGCTTTGAGATTTTGATGAATTTTTGGTTGAGAAACATGAAAAATGATATGGGTATGTGATATATGAAGTCAATTTTGATGTATATGCCTTAGGTTGTGTTTAATTTTGGATGGAAATTTGATTAAGGTTTAGGCTTAATTTTGTGATTAAGAATTTTGAGAAATTTTGGTGTAGAATTATAGAAAATAATATGGGTTTGTGGAATATGATATCAATTTTGAAGAAATTGTGAATTATGATATGAAATTTGTGTAAAAATTTGTGTAAATTGGGTTAGACCAATTTTGGAAATTGGGGATTTGTGAAATTGGTGGTTTAGATATCTTGAAATTAGTGTGAATTGATGAATTATGACATCAATTTTAAGGATTATGTTATTTATGATATTGAATTTGTATAAATTGGTTTAGGTCAATTTTAAGATTTTTTATTTTGGATAATTATGGCTTAGGGAATTTTAAGGTTGAGGAAAGAAGAAGGAATTTGAAGATTCGATGCTTTGGACAAAGTATTAGCGTCAATTCGAGGTGGGTGATGTATTTATATTTTGAATTATGAGTAAATTATGTGATTTTGAAAAATCAAGAAAAGAATAATATTTCTGAAATTATGTTTTTAAAGGATTTGAAAATAATTCTTCAAAGGGTTACGTTAAAATGTTTGAAAATGATTCGGGAAAATTGTAGAAAATTTGAGAATCTGAGATTTATGAAAATTGTGTTTTGCATTTTGAAAATGTGAACCATGTTGTTTTATGCATTAATATATGTTGATTGTGGGTTGAAAGAAATACTTGCATTCCTTTTTATGCATTTGATTGATATAATATGATTGTTATATAAATGAATGTGAATATGTGTGCATGTGTCAAGCATTTTGACACGATTTGATATGATGATATGAAGATTTTAAAATCAAGATTTTGAAAAATGCCTTCGGCAATTTGAATTCTCTTCCGCTTATGTGTTATGTGGGTTTGGTCAGTCCTTTTGTGAGTCGGTAGTAATCGTCTTTACTTGTTTATAGCCTTCTCCCACGCTGCCATAGTAGCTTAGGAGTTCGATTTGGACTCCCTCCGCTCTGTTGCCTGAAAACCGTTATGCGGGAATGTGCAGTACGTTCTGATAGGACCAACCCAAACTGTTTGATGTGTTTTATGTATTGAGTTAAGAGTTTATTTGTTTTTTGATATGATGTGATTGCATTCATGTTTATGAGAAATTTTGATAAATAAGAAAAAGGGTTTTCAACCATTAAATTATAGAAATTTGATTTGAAAAGTTTGGAAAATTGAAAGGTTTGAAGAAAATGCTTGAAAAGTTGAAAAGTTTGAAAAAGATAAGCCCTTTGGCTAAAAGTTATGAAAAATGATTTCTACTTATTATTCATTTTATAAATATGTTACCCACGAGCTTTCGAGCTCACCCCCTTTCATCCCCATCTCCAAGTATTTCGAGCATGAGATTGGATGAAAGAGCGTCAAGTTCGATTTTGCCGCATTTGTATTTTTGTGTAAACTGAGAATTGATATTGTTTTTGACTTGAATTGCCTTTTGTGTATATAAAGCAGTTATTACGGGATGTATATGAATTCGAGACTTGGATATTGATTTTATGGTCATAACTGAGTATGATTATGCTTTATGTATGTAATTGGATATTGAATGTGGATTTTATATAGGGATTTGAGATATTGAATGCGGTTGGGATTGATTGAGATTTTATATGATCGATTGAGGATTTTTGAAGTGTTAGGTTTAGATGTGCGTTTCTGCTGGTGTTTCGGATTCCGGACGGGAGGTCCGATGTTGATTTGTGTTGTTGGGTTGAGATATTAGAAGTGTATTTTGCCTTTGCGGGAATTTTTGGGCTGTCAAAATATAGTCATTATGCTGCCCGATTTTTGGTAAAAATCGGGTTAAGATAAAAATAAGAATTAAGAAGTTGGTTTGGTAAAAATGAGATTTGCGTGATTAAGACAAATTATATGAATTGAGTGTTATATGAGGATAAATTTCCAAAAAGGAAATTGTATGGATTGGTTATGATTTGAATGTGATTAAGTAAAAGGGAAAAGGAATGAATAAGAGAAATAAAACAAAATTATACCGGATTTCGGATGGTTAGTCGAGGTAATCCAATGCGATAAGTTATTTATACTCTGTGCTTCTCCGGGATGTCGGAATGTGTTTCAGTTCGATACATTCGTTTTTTTTTATTCGGTTGGTTTGATAAATCCGATTTGTATTTTGCTTCCATATTTTGGTATTCGTACTTTGTTTCGCAAGCGCTTTTGATTCGTACTTATTCGATTCACTCCATTATTTTCGCCTCCGCTTTGTACTTTGTTTCCGCATTCCGTTTTGCGTGCTTCGTTTTTCGGTTGGGATCCGGTTCCCAAGATCGGGTCCCAATAGGCCATCATTTGGAGACCGTGGACTCTCACAGGAGCATCCTCTCCCACTCAATCTTTTTGGGCTTTAACTTTTAAATACCATCTTATCTAGATGCAACTTATTATCCATCCTATATAATTTCATTATGTATCTCATACATAATGAATGCATGGCAAAGCCTAGGGTTGGCAATTTTCTAAATGACATGCAATCACATAATATCACATATTATAAGCATTCATTTCTCCATTCATCACATGAACTAATAAAGCCACTTTTGATTGTCCATCCTAGAAAAATTAAATAATTACAAGCCTTTTAGGCCCAAAGTATTCTTCTTGGACTTGGATCTTCCGCTTCGAACTCTTCACAAACATGATCCGGCCCATTCGGTAAACAAAATGTAATGGCATATATGAAAATCGAATTTTGTCACTTTGAAAAATAAAATTCCAGCACCAGATTTTTAGAAAACCAAATCTTTGTTTCATGAAAAAAAAAACCAGCACTTAGTATTTTAGTAAAACTGAAATTTGATTCTTTGAAACAAAATTCCATCAACTATGTTTTCACAAAACTTATGCCAATACACAAAAGGATATACCGAAAATTTTATCTTTCCATTTCTTCAATCCATGGCTGCTCCATCTTCATCATTACAACAATTTGTACATTACAAAATCAAAGAAAATAGAAAAAAGAAACCAAGGAGGAAACATGGTGATGATAGACCACCCTCCTTATTACAACCAATGAAAAAATCTTACAAGGTAAATTTAACTTCTATGGACAACCAAAAGAGCAAACATACACCATGTATATTTCTATCACATAAAAATATGCAGCATACACAAAAAGATTGCCAACCCATGCATCCAATATATAGGAACCGAAATCATGCATTAGAAACTGGCTCTGATACCAATTGTTGGATCGGAAAAAGAAAACATACTTTGTTTGGAAAAATGGTAAATTTCAAAACTTTTAAGAAATCATTACTTGCAGCGGAAGCAACAAATCCAAATCAACATGCCAATTCATACATGATATGATATAAGGATAATAAAATATAAACAAGATCAGGAGTATTACCGTTTTGCCCTTATGTTGGTTTTTCCTTCTAGATCTCTCATTTTACTTTATATGGTGATTAACACATAAGATCCCATCTCAGTGTTAAGACTTGATGGGTAGATAGTCCATCAAACTACTGGCGCCAGTTTAATCACCAAATCTCCTTAAAACATCTAAAAGAGATGATAACACTATAAACTCTTTATTTGAGTGAATGTTCCTTGATACATGTTTCGATTAATAATTCCAACATGCAAACACTGGATTAATACTCTGTAAAAATCCATTCCGATCATATCAAGAATTATAATGAAACATATATGAGTTCACCACTCATCAAGATTATGGTTCATAATAAGCGAATGTTTAAGTTGTATGTTTTAAGATTAAAGTAACGACCCACTTTATTCTTGAAAACATACTTGATTCCAGATTCATTTAATAGTGCCATTATCGATAGTCAACTACTATCATGATATGAAACTCATCATTCCCTTGAAGTAAACTCCTTTACTTATATGGAGATAAATCGCAATACTATAGTCTAAACCATAATCAAGCAACCAACTTGATTATTCAACTGTGAATCAATTAATTCAGATTCTAATAATATACATATTTCCCATACATCTCTATGTATATGTATATTACTTACAAAAGAATCTTGGTACCTTATGACCAGATATATAATGCTCATACAGATAAAACCAAACTCTTTTTTTTATTAATAATAAATATTTTCATTACAAAACTATAACTGAAGAACATAAAGTTACATGTAAATACACTTGCTTTCCAGAGCACTATATTTACATAACTCCAACACATGTTTTGCTACATTTTTCATCTTTTACTTTTTGCGTTTCACATATAATCCATCTTAAACCTAAACCATCTTTTTTACTTCATTTTTAATTTCATTTCAACCCAATATCATTTACAAATACATCATGATCTATATTTGTTCATTAACCCAAAAAGAGAATATTTGCCTATATCACTCATCAATAACTTCCTACACATATTCACCTTCATTTAAGTTTAATTTAACCAAACCCATGAAATTTAAAGCATAACTTACTTGTTCTACCTTCAAATTCTTCAAACTCTTCAAGATATCCACAAACCCTAGGTTTTCTCTTCTTTTCCTCTCCTTCCATGACACTCTCCTTCTTTCTCTCTTCTCACTCACAATTTTTCTTCTTCTACACTCTTAATAATCATAAAATGTCCCTTTGCCCTCTAATGTAAGCCTTATATCTTTTAACCTTAAGTGACTTGCCAATTTTGTGCTTAATACATTCTTATATCATTAATACTTTAACTCCATCAATCCATACAATAAATCCTCCCAACATTGACATAATAATTAAAGTCCAAATAAAATGATTTATTTAACAAGACCACAAAATTTATTGAAATAATATTTAATAAGATAAATAAAAAAAATTTGGGGCCTAACAATTTTGGTCCTAGAGATGTTGTCGGTCTCCTAAATACATATATGTTATATTTTTATACACATTGGTTAACTTTAATATAATATTATTTCTTTATTTAAAAAGAATAAGAAGTGGATTTATTCAATGAATAAAGAAATCAAAGCCATCAAAGGAATAATATATGGGAACTTGTTTATCTCCTAAAAGGTCATTATTCCATTAGATTCAAATGGGTGTACAAAATAAAAACGATGCCAAAGGTGAAATAGAGAGATATAAGGCAAGGATTGTAATCAAAGGTGTATGCAAAAGTAAGAAATTGACTATAGTTATTCAGTAATATGTCTCATTGACCAAAATTATTGAAGAATTTATAAATTAGATGTCAAGTACGCTTTCCTCAATGGTTATTTAAAGGAAGAAGTATTTATTGAGCAACCAATGGAATATATGTGTGAAGGCTAATAAGATAAAGTTTTAAAGTTAAAGAAGGTGTTATGTAGATTTAAACAATTGCCTAGAGTTTGAAACAATCAAATTAATAACTATTTCTAGAATAATAGTTTCATTAGATGCTTAAACAAATTTGCCCTTTATATTAAAAAGGATGAAAATCTATTTTTTCTTGCTTATATCTATGTGAACAATCTTATCTTTATAGGCAACAATCTAAAGATGTTTAAAAAGTTCAAAGATTCCATGGCCTAAGAGTTTGAAATAAGTGACATAGGACTAATGTCTAACTAATTGGTAATCAAGATGAAGTAAATAGAGAGTGGAATTTTCATCAGTTAGGAAGTTTATGCAAAAGAAGTGCGTATGAAGTTTAAGATGTCAGATAATAAGTCAATTAACACTTTTATGGAGAATGGAATAAAGCTTTCCAACTTTGATGGAAAAGGGAGTGTACATCCAATTTTGTTCATAAAACTTGTAAGAAGCTTAAGGTACTTGACTTGCACAAGACTAGACATCTTATTTGCAATTAACAATCAAATGACAAGTGATAAAGGCATTCTTTGGTATCTAAAAGTACAATTGAGGATGACATATTTTACTTATGTTAAAAAAAACTTTAATTTAATGGGCATTTGTGATAATGAATTTTCCTGAGATCTTGATCACAAAAAATGAGTACGATTAGCTTTGCTTTATTTTTGAGATATATATAATTTCTTGGTGTTCAAATAAATAACTTATTGTCACAGTCTTTACATTTGAATAAGTATGTTGTAGCTACTTTATGTAGTTATCATGCTACTTCGTTGAGAAGATTGTTGAGAACATTATTTAGAGAAAATTGAAGCAACAAATGTCATGATTAACAACAAATCAGCTCAAGCCTTAGCAATTAATCTAACTTCCCATAATAGGAGTAAGCATATTGACACAAGGTTTTATTTTTTCAAGAATATTTTATCAAAAAGGATATTAAGGTGGAGTTTGTGACGTCTCTTAGTCAAGTTGCCAATATTTTTACTAAACCCTTCGATTATGATGTTCTCCAAATCCTAAGGATAATCTTGGAGTTATTAAAATTAAGTTTACCGGGAATGTTAGAAATAAACCTAAATTTTAGAATTCTACAATAATTTTGAAAGAGTAGTTGAAAATTCAATCTTAATTAATCCGTTTTAAAGCTTTATCTGTCTAGATTTAGATGAATCTAAGCTTGAGTTAGCTCAACTTACCTAGTGAAAGTTATGATAAAATGATAGAATAATCAAATTTTTAGTTATGTAGATTTTAATTTATCATTAAAAATATCTCTCTTTGTATTCTAACATTCAGTGCCTTAAAGTTGGTTAGTCTATAACTCTCTATGGGTACTATAATTAGCCATATTCATTTTATATAAAAGAGGAAAGAATAAAAGTTCTATTATAAGAATATTGTTTCATTATTTGTGTGAGTGTAAGTATCTACGAATATCCTTTTTTCAACATGATCTTGTTTTAAAACGTAGTATAAAAATACTAAATCACCACTTAGTCCCTATCATGCAAATCAATTATGATTAAAAGAAGCATAAATAAAATATGAGTTATAATACAAGCACCCACTGATTATAATTTAGAATCGATAAAATCGGAACCATCACAAATCTTACTCTTGGAGGTTTAAATTTATTTCTTGAAACTTAAAATAAGAAGATGAGTAAGTATTTATAGGTGAATCAGGCTATAATCATACATTCTAATTTGTTCCAATTACCCCACTTTCTATTATTTACTTTTATATTATACATTATTTATTTTCATCTAAATATTTTATGAGTAATGTATAGATTCTTTTAACATCATTTGTTTTAAGTCATGGTGATGACTGATACAACCAGAATTGAGAAACACAGCAACTCGTGGCATTTTAAAGCTGAAAACTGGACCACGGGCCCAATCTCTGTTACCCTTTGTAGTCCCTTTCAGATAAGGTTCACTTGGCTGAGGCAAGATTGCTTCTGATCCCTTATTCTACTGATACATTGAGAAGACTTGTTTAACAAATTACAATTCAGTGCTTCTCACGCGATATGAACGAATAGCATCGTTTATGTTTAGCCTTAGCCAAGTTGTATGGTATAATAGTTGTAAAGAAGTATATGTTACACTAGCGGTCTCCATCTGTTTTATAAGATTGCCATTTGTTCTAAACAGCTTCACCTAACACGATACCTTTCAGTATTTATATCAGGGTTGAACATAAATCTTTACGGAAGTGTGTATTGATGAAAGTGCAATCACAAATAACCAGGCCTTCTACCTAAACTTTTAGACTTTCCTTTCACAAAGCATGAAGGTTGCGGGTAGTAATAATCATGTCATCGTACCTTTATCTTGAGGGATCATCCATAAATATGATTCAGTTTTCTCAACAAGACTATCCAAAAGGGATATCTTTACAAAAAACTTCCAAATCTTCACTTCATAACAAAATGATTTACGAAAGCAAGAAGAAGATGGATGTGTGAGAGTAGGCCAACCTGAGTTATCAAGTTAATGAAGTGTAGAGATCTTGGATGAGAAATTAGGTGAACTGTACATGAGAAAAATCACGTTCTTGACATTGCTAGCTTGATATTCTTGCCCACAGGTTCCAACTTTATCTTGAGGACTGAATGTGAGAGCATCCAAGACAGACGACGGTTCTCCTCTAGCTCTAGGTGGCTTTTGTTTGGTCTCGCATTGTTTTGCTTACGAGACAGTTAGGTACATTATTCTGCGAGGGACCACATAATTATATTATATATGCTATACAAAAGTGCATTATTATTCTTTTTCTTTTCCTTGCAATGCTTGTTGATTGCACCTATCCCCACAAAAAAAAAAAGAAGAAGCTTGTTGATTGCTTCCTTAGCTTTCGCAGTGGCACCTAATCATTCGTCTAGAATGGCCATTTTGTACATTTTAATGGATCAAGACTGGCATGAACACACTGATATTAAAAGTTGAAAAGGGTAGACCCATTTTCATGGTATGACCTAGCTGCCAATTCTTCTATGTTCACGACTTGTTCCAAGGTTTAGGGTGGTACAAGATCTCAGCCATCATATTTTCCGTGAAGTGTAGAAAATGAAGTGTAGAAAAGCAACCAGGCACATCGGGATAGGATATAAAAAGAATTTGGTTAAGCAATCACTACAATAATAGCATACTATTTGTGACGTTTTTTAGATAAAACGTCACAAAATGTTTGAATTTTTTGCGACGTTTAAAAAACGTCACAAAAAATTTTAATTTTTTGCGACGTTTATATAAAACGTCACAGAATTATAATACTTTCTACGACGTTTTATTGATAAAAGGTCGCAAAATACCAATCGTGATGTTTTATTAAACAAAACGTCGCAGAAGGCTATTTAAATTTTAACATTTTGTTCTCACGGCTTCGTTTCCCACCAGCTGGTTTATACTCTGACGTTTCTTTTAACTCTTTTCCAGTTTTCTAAGTCATCCTCTTACTTTTCTTTTCTCTCTTCTCTCTCTACCTTCCACCGCAAAACTCCCTTGCTTCGCCTGAAATCTTTCATAGTTCCGGCGACTGACCTCCTTATCCCGTCTGAAAACTCCTCATTTTTCTTCGAATTGAGGCTCTATCGATTTCTTCGGTTTTGTTTTCGTAACCCGGCTCAAGGATGATTTTGGATCTCCCCTTTCGGTAGTTTCTTTTCATGTTTCGGGCGTTTTCGGAGAATGTGGGCTGCTTGGTTCCCGTGTAATACATTGCTTTGAAGTTTTACTGGAGAAGATCGTGACCTAGGGTTCAGATTTCGAGTTCTGGATCTTTTGGGTTCGGGTTTTGTTCCTAACTTTTTGTGGAAAATCGCAGACGTATAGAAAGCATTTACAGGATGAAATGGTGAGCAGACCATCTGTGCCCATACATGTGCATGTGGGTTGAATGTTTGTTTCTGCAATTTATTTCTTGTAGCTTTTTGGTATCCCTATTTTTCTCCTCTTAAAATTTTATTAATTATGGTTATCGTTCAATTAACTAAGGCTTCACGTTTTCTTCTTTTCACTTCACATTGATGCGTCCTGTTCTTCATCTCTCTGTTTCTGTTGCCTCTCTTTATCAGTGTGCGTCTTTATCTCTATAACTTCTAGCTTGTTTAAGGAATAGATTTACTTGTCTTGTTGGCATTTTGAAACTTTATCTCTGGTAATATGTCTATTTCTGGGTTCTGATATCTAAAGTTGCAATAATCCTAGAAGTCTTTAATGTAATCCTTGGTATATGCTTCACCTTGGTAATCCTTGCTATATGCTTTGAAGGCATCAGCGCAGCCTTTCAAGATGAAGGGAAAATGTCATCTGATCCTGTGGGTAACGAAGGTTCAAAAACTTATGATTATCCATTTGAATTTGATTTTTGTCTTCCTAATTGAATGCTTACCTTTTCAACATCAATTTCCCGCTATTGATGCACCTAGAGGTTTTTTGTTTGAATGGTGGTCAGTTTTCTGGGATATATTGATTGCTAGGACCAACGAGAAGCACTCAGAAGTTGCTACATTTTATATTGAGGTTGGTTTTCTTGTATTGATCGCAATCATTTTTACTTTTGTTTAGTGAGTTTGTATCCATTCGATTAAGAAAAGGACAAGATTGACATTTCATTGAGGCAATAAATTCATAATTTTAGGTTGAATTTTAGTTATCTTGGTTACGCATCTACACCGATCGGGTTTAGCTTCATATAAGAAGAGTATTATGGTGTTGAAAAGATCTGTGATGCTTATTGGAGATTAATTACTAGTTAACAGGCTAAACGGTAACATAGGAATTATCTTAAACCAAAACTAGAAATTGGCTGGAAGTAGCTATTCATTGTTCTTATTTTGATACGTACAAAGCTTTTCCATTCTTGACTACCATATGAAAGTTAAGAAATGTTAATTTTCTATCAACAACGAAGCATATATGTTGGTACAGGAATGCACGAAAGTCAATTTGTGCTCCTGAAGTGAGTTTAACAAATTTTGTACATGTGAGTTCTGTTTTGTTACGTGGTTTTAACATATTCTTCTAATTTCAGGTACACTGTTTTCTGGAGAAGTGTATTATTGGAGATTCTGTTAAAAAGATCCCAAAGATCAAAATCACAAGCAAGAGCAATGTATACACTTTTGGAGATAAAGTCTCGTGTTCAATTTGCCTTTAGGTTTGATCCTAAAACACAGTTTTTGTTTCCTTGGGTTGTGCATTACGAGCAATTATTATGCAGCACACTGGGAATGGTCTTTACTGATTGATTTTGCAACATTTTTCATTCTCATAGGACTTCCCAATTTTATACTAATTACTACTAATTTTATACTCCTATACATGGCTAATCTGTTGTATTTATACTAACTGCACAAATTTCTTATAATCATGTTATTTTTGGTTTCATTCTACTATTGGTTTGTTGGCAATTGGCTGGGCTATTATCCATCTCTTCAAAGTTTCTTCCTACTGTTATGAATCTTATCAGAAAACTTGCTGAAGAGGCACAAGGGCATTCAACTTCTAAAGCAACAACTACAAGGAAATAATGAGAGCAACTTTGGAGTCGTGTATAGCTTGAAGAAGCGCAGTGCTGATTTCCTCCCCTGTTCGAAGTTGATAGTCTACAAAAGTCTTGAGGCCTTTGCGAGAAAGAGCCTCGTCAAGATGACAGACGAAGTTATGACGAGTGTCTTCGCCTCTGAAGCTGATAAAGACACGGTGTTTCCACTGATGGGTGGCCATAGGAGTGAAAGAATCAATTGAAAAAGAAATCAGTGAAGGTGAAGGAGAGTAAGTTGCAAACAACAGAAGTAGACACTGGATGAGTTTGGTTGGTGTGCTTTAAAATATGTCATTTGGGTGCAGCTGACTAGAAAGTACCTGGAAGTTTCGTTAGGCATTTTTGGCGCATCGAAGATGACCTTCTTTTTTGTCCATACGTGTTGCCTTGTCATTGGCGGACAAGATTTTAGTTAGATAAAGAAAGGATAGATGTCATTGGCGTGCCATAGCATAAGTCATTGGGGGTTTTGATTGCGACTCACTAGAAAATACCTGTGGTTCTGTTGCCTTGTCATTGGCGGACAAAGATTTCAATTAAAATTGTATTTAGAGAAAATATAAATAAACTTGTATTAAGGCATGGTATTCCTTGTTAATTGTGTGGTTAAATGAGGAATCATCGTTGCATTACAAATAGTGTATTATAACATGTTCATAATTATAATTAGTGTATTTTGATATTAATTAGTGTATTATAATATGTTTGCATAATTGCAATTAAATAATACATTGTCTGCAGTATGAAATTCTTGTGATACACGAATAATTATTAAAATTAATGGTATACTAAAAAAATTAAAGAATTATTAAATAAATAAAATTTATAAATAATATTAAACAGTTATTAAATAAATAAGATTTTAAAATTTTCATTATTTAAAAATAATTATTAAAATTTAAAATTATTAAATTAATATAATTTTAAAAAATAGAAAAAATAATAAAAATAATAATAAAAACGTCACGGAAGACATTCCGCGACGTTTTTAAAAACGTCGCAAAAGACAATCAGCGACGTTTAAAAATAAACGTCGCGGATTCCTTCACATTCTGCGACGTTTTAAAAACGTCGTGGAAACTCTAACAATCCGCGACGTTTTCCTAAAACTTCGCGGATTGTCCAACTTTTTTGTGACGTTTTTCAAAACGTCGCGGAATGTCGGCGTTTTCTGTGACGTTTTTCACAAAACGTCGCGGAAAACATTTATCTACACTACATTCCGCGACGTTTTTTGTGACATTTTTTAAAACGTCGCAAATGCTCTTCTGTGACGTTTTTAGAACCTTTTGTGACGTTTTTAAAATGACGCAAAATGGCTTGTTTTCTTGTAGTGAATGAGAGGCGTAATTAACGCCAAGTAACAAGATACAATACAACAGAAGGACTCTTAGCAATGAGACTTTAGTTAAAAGTCCTAAAGTCATCGTTGATCCTATTTAGCGACAATTTATAATCGTGAAATCTCTGTAGCAAAAGACTATAAGTGACATTTTCACCAAATCATCGCTAATACTTTTTTGCTACGAGTTGCACACATAATCAAAAGAAATAGGCAACAATATTCCTATCATCAATAACGAGGAATGCAGCTAAAATCTTTTAGCAATATTTTCTGCAGTGTAGTTAATAATTTTTAGCGAAGAAAGTGAAGCGTAGCCAAAAGTTATTGGTGACGATTTGATAAACGTAGTCAAATGTTTTTAGCTACACTTTGAAATTTTTGATATACATTATTGCTAAATATTTTATCATGTTAATTATAATTATTGATGATATTTTTAAATCCATGTTATTTTTGTAATATTTAAATTTTTGTTTTATAATTTATTATACAAAATATAATAAAATAATTAGAAATTAGAAGCATTAAAAATTAATTACAAAATACTTATGTACAAAATAAAAAATATAAATATTAGTTTAATGACTAAGACTTGTCTTTATCCTTACTACTTATATAATTAAGGCCAAATAATTTTTTGACTAACTTTTCAAGCTTGGCAAACTTTTTTCATTACGCTGTAAGTTTTGATCATTACATTTTAATTAAGCCTTAAGCAATTGGTTCTCCTCTTAAAGACAATCAACATATGCTGGTCTTGATGAGGGTGAAACCGTTGACTTAAGCCCAAATCCAAGACATTTGATATAGCAGTATCTTGTGCTAAGTACCTTATTGCAAATGTCATCTACGTTGGGCTCATTTCTATTAGATATTGATGTTTGCAACAACTCCTACATATTATTCTAAAATTGAAAAAAATCAATATTCAATTCAAATATTATTAGTTAATGCTAAATAAATAAATAATTTAAATTTTAAATAAATTTTTATACTTACATAATTATTTTGTGCTTCTTCAAACATCCAGCCTTCACCTTCTTTATAGTGTGTTAGTTTGTAGCATGTGATCCTATCATACTCTTCTCTATGTAGCTCCTTCTAACACTATTTTGTGAAAATAAAATCAAAACACAATAAATAATATTGTACTTACTGATATAATTATAACTTGTAAACAAAGAAATTACATATTTATTTTGCACGACAGCAAATGATTTGGAGTCTTGATTGTGATGAAATTTTATTTTTCCTTTGTTAACCTTGGCTTTCTCTATTTTTCACTTGTTAACCTTGGGTTTCTCACACTTTCATAAATAAAGAAAAAATAGTCATTAAATCGTCTAACAAGATTAATGGAAGCAAATGTTAAGGGAAAGAGAGCAAACCGGAACGTCACGAGAGGTCTAATAATCACATAAACTGCTCTAATTTTTTGGAGAGATTCATTCCATAACATTTCTCTTAGCCTCCTCATCTGAAGCAAAGGATTTGTAATATTTATGTAATCAATAATGATGGCCCTTAGTATTTTATTTCAAAATTGATGTGACACAATTTGAAACTTCAGGGTTGTCGATATTGACAATATTGCTCTTCAACTATGAACAAGAAGTAAAAGTGTAATTTATCTTTAAATAAGTAAAACAATATTGCATATAATTAAATAAATTGAAATTTTACCAAAACTTTATCCAAAGCATTCTGTAGCAAGTTGTCTTCCTTCAACTACTTGGCATGTTCGATGTAAGGCAATTCAATTATAGCAATCACCTTCAACTCACTAGACAATTTTATCGATTAAACCTTATCTATAGGATAACCTTGCAATGTACCAATATATATAGATAACTTGTTGTTCATTGTAACATTCATACATTGCAACTCACAAACTTTAGTTATACCTTTACCTCTTTTTTTTATGGTAGTATTAGAATCTGACAACAAATGAATAATGATAAGAAAATATGCATTAAACATGTAAATATATATTTGTGCATAAGTCTAATTATACGTGTTAAAGATTAACATAGTTGTGGAACCCTCAATACTAGTTGAGGTAGATAGAGGTTGTTATTGACTGGCTTCATTGGTGGATGAAGTCGATTGTTGTTGTTAGATAGGGTCAGATTGATGTGGTTTTTGTTGACTAGGGACAACTTTGATACTTTCCAGCTTCTTTCCTTTGTTTTTACTAGGTGTTATTTTATTGGATATCTATAAATCAAATATGAAAATTATATGTAAACATAAGTAAAACATCAATAATATGTATAAATATAACTTAAACATCAACAATTCACATTAATATAAGTCAAACATCAACACTCCACATAAACAAAACTCAAACATCAATAATAGGCATAAACCTAATAATCTTGAATTGATGAAAACATTGCTTTGGTCTTTACATAGGTTTGCAACGTAAGGTGGAAGACATAAAAGAAGAAAAAGATTTGAGTGCCTTATCATTGAAAGAGCTAATTAGAGAGTGAGAAATCTAAAGTAATTGATATTAATCCACCACCTTTGTCTCATATTCAACTCCTTCTATCTCAACAAATATTTCAAACTTTTATGATTTGGAAATATCTGAAATGTCTCATCATATAAATAATTTCTCCAAATATTCAAAGCAAACACCATTGCGGCAAGTTCTAAATCATGAACCAAATAGTTGAACTCATGAGATCTTAATTGTAGCACCCCCCAACCTAGGGTATATACCAAGACGCCCAGAGGACATTCCAGTACATAACCTGTGATAATGGTTTACTATATTCATTCACAACACTCATTTAACATGGCATCATCTATCTTTATTCTTTTATAAAACACCATAAGGAAAGTTTCAATATTTAAAAATCCAAATTTCCTCTTTTCCTTTCATAAAACCCAATTTTCAATGTAGCTTTTACAATATCATCCGAAATATGTACATGATCCAAACCTAATACAAAAATATGCTACATGGAAGAAGAGTTATATAAATTCTAACTAAACTCCTCAATCTCAGCTAACCAACCTTTGAGTCATATCTTCTTCACAAAAGTATAAGAATTGTGCTTCTTGTAATGTCTCATAATAGCTAATGTCATCTCGTGGTCCTAAAAATCAACGTTGCAATTTTGATGAGTTTTGTGAACTCAATGAGCTAACCATTATCGATTGTTCACTCAATTTATGCAACACATCATACATATAACATATATTTTGCAACTTTGTATAACTCATCACATATCACATTCTCACTCAAGAGTAGATGCTTTAGCATTTCAATCAATCCAACATGCTTAATAAAATGCATATGAAATGCTCATGTGACTCTTTTCCAGTTATTACGTTGTTATGACCGAATGCATAAAATGTCCCATTTCCATTATGGATACCGGACTCATATATACTGCCCTCTATCTGTTGGAGATATAGGGCTCATTTTACATAGTGAGCCTTTGGCTCTTAATCACATTTGGAGCTTTAAGCTCATTTTCGATGGCTACTCAAGTCACAACTATCATTATCTGATCATCCATTTATGTATGGAATGCGTCTCTCATAATCAATCATGTCATGAGAGATTTAGTTCGTCACATTCATATATAAGTAACACTTCAATATCTTATTTACATATCACAATCATCGGACCTTCATTTTTCGAAATCAACACAACCAAATCACACTCATTCAATAATTCAAACAAAATAAAAACACCAATTAGATTTCATTAAGTCTCAATTCTCAACTCTTTTGATTCATCATCTCAAGTGGATAACTTTTCCAAGTATACCTAATTTCAACTAAAAATCATCCCTATACATTTCATATTCCCCACTTAATCATAAACACTTAAAATATAACACATTTTCATACACTCAAAACAGAACACAACATATACATTCATCCAATAGTGTACTGTACCCAATTCTCAATTTCATGTCAAATTTTGGGATTCTTAAAGATAGATTTTGAATTCAATGTCTTCATGAAAAATGTAACCCTATGTCTCTAGTTTAATCAAAATTATGAATCATCTCATTTGGATAACTAGAGAAAAAGTTATGGCTAAAACACTGAAACATACTCAAAGATCATATTGCTACTACATTTTCCAGATCAACTACCAATTTTGTTTCCAAATCTTACCCTAACACAACTCGTACAAAGATCACCCTTTTCTACTGCCTCTACTGCTCATTCTCATTTCTACACTCATCCATAAACAACTACTAACCCATTATTTAGCATTTATATGAAACAAAACATCAATATATTCATATATATGTTCATTTCTTCACCAATGTTCTAACATATACAAAACTCCTTGTCATGATCATTCAACCTCTAAAACATTTCTATAAATCATTACTCAACATTAAAAGCAAGAAATTTACACACTCTTCACCATTCATGATACATACATACTCAAAACACCATTTCATGTCATTAACCTCAAACTATCATCATAAATGCTTCATTTAACCAAAACCATAATATTTAACAAGCTATTTACTTGATTTAGCTTCCAATTCTTCACAATCTTTAAGAATATCAAAAACCCTAGCTTTAAATACAACCAACGATCATCATCATCTTGAGGGTTGGAAGGTTTGGGTTTTTGGTGAGAATGAAAGAGAAAGCAAGGTGAAAGAGTAGCAATTGGAAGATAAGAGGGCTAGGTTTAATGTGAATGGAGATTTGAAGAATAAAAATCAAGAGGAAGAAGAGAAGAGAAGCCACAAAAATGAAGAAGAGAACCAAAAAAACAAACCAACAATACCCCTTTTAAGAGAGAAGCATCGTGAGAGAGTAAACAAAAGGCAGGGGTGCCCTTTCAATTAAAATAATAATAACTTAAGACATGGTTTGTCAAGTGACACTTGTCACTTGCCACATGTTCCATTTCTAAAGCATTAGACTAGGTTCTTTCATTTAACTGCTTCCATCAATTTCAATTTCTACTCCAATTGTCTCCCAATTTTCAATGGCACTTGTAAAAAAATCCTAAAGTCATTTATCAAAATTTCCATTGCCATTAAATACTAATTTCTACTACCATTTTAGAAAAAATTGTCACTTGTCAATTTCCTAGTTCAAAAATTACCCAAAAATTTCAGAAAATTTTCCTAAAAATCACCAAAAATTCTAAATCAAAATATACACTCCTCAAATCAATTTCAACATCTAAAAACCACATTTCTCAATGTACTCACATTTATAAACAATTATACCCAGAAATTATCGATGAATACATGTACAATTATTTTTATGTGCAAAGATTCAATATTCACGTGTATATGCATATCATTTAATGCATAAGCATGAAATGTGTTTTCTAATTCTTAGTAATCTCTCACATTTACTATTTTAGCCTTAACATAGGTAACGGGATGCTACATTAATTATCTCAACGCATATGCAATCACTCTGCCATACTGCATCAAAACATGTCCTAACCCCTGGTGTGAAGCATCACTATACACTACATATCCTCAAGATTTAGATGGAATAGCCAACACTAGTGTTGTAGTCAGCCAAAATTTTTACTCCTCAAAACTCCTTTGGAATTCATTAGTCCATCTAAAAGGTACATTCTTTCTCAGAAGCTTTGTCAAAGGAGCTGAGATTAATGAAAACCCTTGATAAACCTTCTATAATATCCTGCTAATCTAAGAAAACTCTAGATTTTAGACACATTTCTCGAGCTTCCTATCTCATCATTGCTTTAACTTTCTTTAGATACTTGTATGCCCTATCCAAACACTATGTGACCTAAGAATACTACTTGATCAAGCTAGAATTCACACTTACTAAACTTGGCATAGAATTGCTTCTCTCTTATTATCTATAGGACTAACCTCAAATGCTCATAATGTTCCTCTCTACTCCTTCAGTACCCTAAAATATCATCTATGAACACAATCACAAAATTATCTATATAAGGTTAAAATACCTTATTCATCAACACCATAAAAGTTTTCAGAGCATTTGTTAACCCAAAATTCATCACCAAAAACTCAAAGTGCCCATATCTGGTCCTGAATGCACACTTTAGTACATTAGTTTCTGCTATCTTCAATTGATAGTACCTTGATCTCAAATTCAACTTAGTAAACACCTAAGCTCCTTGTAAATGATCAAATAAATCATCAATCCTCAGTAAAGGATACTTATTCACCTTATTCAACTATCTATAGTCAATATCCAATCTCAAAGTCCCATCCTTCTTCTTCATAAACAACACTGGAGCTCCCTAAGGTAACACACTAGGTCTAATGAAACCCCTTATCTAATAACTTGCAATTGAGTCTTAAGTTCCCCAAGTTTCATCCTATACAGAGGAATCGATATTAGGAGCAGTACCTAGAAGTAATTCAATCATAAAATCTGTCTGCATTTCTGGGGGTAAACTGGATAATTCAGTAGGGAACACATTCAAGAAATCTCTAACAATAGGAATATCCTGTATAGTTTGTTTAGTTTGGGTATTAGTTACATAGGCTAAATAAGCCTCACATCTACCTCAAATCAGTCTGAAAGCATTCATTGAGGAAATCAACCTAGCTGGCATTACTTGACTAACACCTTGAAATATCACCCTTGGTTGATTAGGGGATTTAACAGTCACTTCCTTAGTATAACAATTAATTACCATCCTATGCACATTAAACAAGTCCATACCCATTATAAGATCTATCTCCTTCAACTGCAATACTATCAAGTCAACCTTCAACTCTGCCTGATCAATTCAAATGATATAACCTTTATAGACTTCACCGCTCACTATAGTACTTCTTACTACAGTACGCACTTCTAAGCCACATTTAATCACCTCTCTCTCACAATGTAGTTTAGATGCTACATGTGGTGCAATGAATGAATGTGGGGATCCTAGATCTAATAATGCAAATGCCTCAAAGTGAAAGACATTTAACAAACGTACAACAACATTTGGTGAGTTCTATGCCTCCTGTTTTGTAATGGAAAAGATCCTAGCCTGAGAATGAGGTTGATTACTCCTCACCTTAGCCCTGATACTAAGACCTGTTGAACTAGTTCCGCCTCTCCCTTTGCCTCTCTGTCCCACTTCACTAGCTTTACTTTGCTAGACAGTAGTCTTAGTCACTGATCCCCCTCTCACTCCAGACTGTGCTCCCAAGGTTACGAGACAATTTCTAAGTTAATGCTTATGAGAGCCACAACATAAACAATCTCCTGTTAAACTCCAACATTCTCTACCATGTTTCTTTCCATAGTGCTCACAACTGGGCATTTGTTGTGTTTGCCCACCAGATACTTGACCTCTGGCACTACTAGCCTGAACAAAACCACCTCTTAGTTTGAATCCTGACTGTCTCAATCTAGTTTGTGATCAGAATGATCTATTGTGGCATTTACTAGATCTCTTGCCATAATCCACTTGGGACTCACCCTACCACTTCATTCTAAACTCCTGCCTATACTCTCCTTGTCTATCTTTCAATAACTGTTCAATTCAGATTGATACAACTCTCAGTTTAATGAAACTACTCAAATTGGCAATGGTCAATCTTGTTCTAATCCCCATATTTATTCCATCTTCAAACGACCTATACTTGTCTTCCTTAGTCAGAATTAATGTAGTAACATACCCCATCAATTCATTAAACCTCACCTCATACTCAACTACAGTAAGATTCCCCTATTTTAGATCCAAAATCTCCTTCATCTTCCTATCCAGGTAAATCTTGGGCATATAGTTCTCCTTGAAAACCCTCAGGAAGTCTTCCAACATTAGTCTATAAGATCGAGCAGAACTTCCATGAACAATCTTCCACCACAAATAAGCTGGACTTTGCAGTAGTGAGACTGCATAATCGAACCGTTCATCATACTCGTAGTCCATCTGATCAAAAACTCTTTTAGTTCTTTCCAACCAACCTTCTACCTCTACAGGGCCTGTACTTCTGTAGAACTCTACAGCCTTTTGCTTCCTAAGCTTATCATACCTCCTCTCTCTCCTCTTAGGAAGTCAAGAAGCCATTTGTTCAAATTGAGGTAACGAGGACTCTATATTGGCTCTCATTGACTTAAGGTTAGCTGACTGTGCGACTCGATCTCCTATAGCAGATGACCTATAATAAACAATAAGGGTTATCACTATATGAGTCCCTCACCTTATATCATGTCTTAGTGCTCTTATATGTCCCTAAGCTGACCAAACTATGCTCTGATACTAAAAATTGTAACACACCACTACCATAGAACATATAACCAAACATCCATAGGGCATTCAAGAACATGCCCTATGAGAATGGCATATTAGCGCAATCATATTTATTATTATGGCATCATACAAAACATAAGTGATCATAAGGTCAACTTTTCTCATTTCATTTCACATACATCATTTACATTGTCATGAAATCTCATAATTCATATATTTACATTACAAAAACATCTGAGAGTTTATAATTCTTTACAAAATATGTAACAAGAAATCAGATGCTAACAGAAATGATCTATCTAAACTCCTCAAACATCAGTTGATCAGACCTTTGAGCCATTCTTCATTCCAAAATTGACAATACCAGACTACTACTAGATTTCCATAGAAGCTAGGTCTCCTCAGTACTTGAAAAACATCGTTGTAATTTTGATGAGTTTTGCGAACTCAGTGAGTGAACCATCATCGATGTGCTCACTTAAACAAAACATAAACAACATAATTATATATCACACTTTAGTCAGTATATCAACTCAATCATAATCAAATGTCATACAGCTTTGTAGATCAAATCATAACATACATCATATCTCATCAAGAACATTATAATATAAACATATCAAATAATTTTTTCAGAATAATCCAATCATTCATTTCATCATAGCTTATATATAACATGTTTGGCATTAAGTTTATGCCTTAAGTAAACTTGATTACTATCAATTCATCATTCATACATTCATCAATCTTTTACTAACATTATACATTCTCACAATTTCCTCAATTCTTAATCAATTATATCTATTTCACTTTACTTATATTCTTTGGATCTCATTTGCTTTCATAAGCACATCTTTATACCATTAACAACTTATACTTCCTAAATTCATGTACATTGATATCAAACAATCCATTCTATAAATTATAACATCATTTAACAACCTAAACTTATCAAACCTTTCACCAATTAATCAAACAACTATCTGAGTTTATTTCAAGCCCCAATTACGTACAAATGCATCAAAGTAAACTAACTTATCCTTTTATCGTTTAACAAGAACACAAAACAAAAACTTTCCTCTCAAAGAATTGCCCATGATCATGGGGTACCTTCCCACGATCGTGACAGAATCTAATGCATCTACCCATGCTTGTGGGATGAGTGCCACAATCATGGACTACTCATTTTCCTACGATTTGTTCCAAATTCATGTCCTTTGTTCCAATTTCAAACATCTTCATCATAGTCCCTAAATTATACCTCATGCATACCTTAATTATATGCTAATTCCTCATCAATTCCATATGCAATTCCAATTCAAATCATCCACTTGATAGCTCACAATTTATGGTCTTTCATGCATCAAAATCAAAACAATATATTTCATTCACTAACATTCATATAGTCTTAATTGTTCCAAATTCAAGAACACTTCACCTGCATCCTTCTTTCACATAAATTCCCCTTCATTATACCTCAAATCCTAATCTAATTGATCCATAAAACAATCCATAACCTATTATTCATACATCAAGAACACAATAGAAAAGTATCCAAGTTCATACAAAAATTTCCAACAAAATTCATCATCAATATCATATACAATGCATCCCAATTTAATAATTGTAAATTCTCTATTATAATATGCCATAAATACCAATCTTTTACTTACTTTTCTAGCTCAATTCTAGCTTAAAAATCAAGCTAATTTAGCTCTCCAAGCATACAAAAATCATCACACATTCAAGGTAGGATTTGGATGGATTTCAGCTAGGATCAAAGGCTATAACAAAAACAAATATGTTATGATTCTTTACCTAACTTTGTCAAGGTAAAAGCATAGATTATTGGTGTAGAAATTTGACACAAACATAGACAAAACACAGGGATGTGAGGGTGAGAAAGTTTATGTAGTGTAAGAAGAAGAAAGAAGAAAAAATTAATAAAACCAAAATCACTCCTGCAAAAACTTGACACCTTGGATGCTAGGTGTCTCTATATTACTATGGCATATGTCCCTAAGCATGTTCGCCATTTTTCCTACATATTTGTTTCCAAATGTCACAATTAATCTAGCGCATTTGTGAAAGTTTCTTATATCAATTGGTGACAATTTCATGGTTTTTATTACACTTCTTGGCTCTTATTTTTAGATTTTATGCTTAATTTGACTCTTGAGTGCTTGCCTTTAATTTATGTAGTTTGAGGGTAAAATTGTCACAAAAAATTAGTAATTGCACTAAATTAATTTCCTAGAATAATTGATCTGCAAACTACCATTTTTTTAATTATAGGAGATTCAAGAAGTAGAGTTAAAAATTGAAGGCCAAAGATGACAAGTCAATAAATCAATGAGGGCAACAGGCAAGTTCGCCATGGCGACAAGATGTTTTGCCGCGGTGAACTCTGAAGATTTACTGAAGAGACCTTTCGAGAAAAATTTGTTGTGGTGAAGATTATGTTTGCGTTGCGATGAAAGCTGAAGTTGACTTAATAAAATCTTTCGGGACAAGTTTGCCGCGTTGAATTGGCGCAAACCCAGACCATTTTTTGCAAACTAACTGACTGTGCAACCCTATCCATCGACCCGTTCTGTGAAAAATACCTATTTTAGGTTAAGTGACAACAGGAGAAAAGCAGTCGACACTTGATACACACTTCACTCACACTCTCCATCATCTCTCTTTCATCTCCATCGACGCCCTCTCCATTGTCTTCTCTCTTCACACCATTTTTCTTTTATTTTTCCACCTTCAACTGCTATCATGGGTATCTCCAATGGGTTCTCAATTGTGAAGTCTCTTAGAGCTATGTGTGGTTAATCATCTCAATCCTTTTGAAGATGTAGCAATGGCTTGAGTTCAACAGGTTTTAAAGGGGAGTAGCTTAATCCATGTTTAGTTACGATTTATGAACTCCTAGGTTTAGGATTTGTAATTTGTAGTTGAACATTCTTGATTAGAATTTAATCAAGTGCTGGATATTCATTGTGTTGTTAGGATTTGTTGATGTAGAACTTTGCACTTAAATATATGAAGTCTCGTATATGTCTATTTGCGATCTTGTTGAATTTCTTTTAACTTGCATAGTTGTGTTTGATTTTGAGTTGATTTGAGATCCCAAAATGACTTGTTGCATTGACTTACTCACTACACACACTAAAGGAATTTAACAAGGTCTTAAGAAATGGAGTTCATTGATTAAGACCTTGGACTTAAAGAGTTCTTTAAGGTTTATCCATTTGAAACTCATTGATTCCCACTCCCATTGAAAATTGATTTCGAACTATGATAGCCAAAGCTTATTTTCAAAAGGATATCATCATCATTTGATCATTGTCTTTATGTTCTTGTTTTTACACTCCCAAAAATACTTTTTGACACATTTTTCTTAAAATTCCTTTAATTTAGTTAAGATTTCCAAAGACAAACCCCCCCCCCTTCCTTACCAAATTAGCTTGCATTTCATGACATATAAGTTAGCTTAGGTCTATTAATTTAGGCTCAGATTAAGTGAGACGACCCGAGGTTGCAACCTTTATTGCAATCCTTGGATTATATTTTTTATTTGACCTTCAAGGGTAAGTACTAAGGTTCGGATCAAAATGGCGTCATTACCGGGGAACTAAGCAATTGGTTCTCTAGGTTAGCTTTTGTCATTTTTATTGCTAAGTAAGGTTAGGAACCTTTGTTTAGATTGCATTTTAGATAGTTTAATTTCATACTTGTCAATAGTATAGGATTTCATTTTCTTTACTTAGCACAAAATTTTGAAAACACAAACAAACAGGATGCTGAACTTTTTACACTTTTCATACTTAGCATTTTTGCACCCACATAATTTTGAACATTTCTTTGATTGTTTTTTGATACATACACATTTTGTTTGCATACTTTACTGTCACACATACTTTCATACACCTACATACTTGCATCCATCACATATCACCTTTTTGTTTGACTTTGTGTGCTTGCAAGAAATTTTGTTACATCTTATTTTCATTTGAATTGTTCCCGTGCATGCCTCGAAGAGCTAAACTTTTTCCTTTTTACCCTAAAATTGAAATTTTTTTGAGAAAGATTAGAAAGGAGAGGAGAGAAAAAGAGAGAAGTTAGGTAGTTGTCGAAGAAAAGTCTAGTCATCCAAGTAGTGAGAGCGAATTTATAGAAGGAGTGATCATGGTTAAGAACCCAGCTTTTTAGCAAAACCCTATCCTTAATGCTAATCAACCTAGGAATGGTGATAATGGAGGTAATGAAGAGTAGCAGCGAGTTGGTGAGAATAACAAAAATCAAAAAAGAAGGACCCTTAGGGAAGCAACTACCTTTGATGTGAACTATGACTCATTTACTGCTGTTTGTCCTAATTTTGACGTGAATTTTTAAGTTAAAGGATTACTCATTAACTCTCTCCCTAAATTTCATAGCTTGACAGGAGAAGATCCCTACATCCATTTGCAATCTTTGTCAATGATTTGTCAAAGTATGCAACCCGTGGGAGCTTCACTTGATGAAGTATTATGGAAGGTTTTTCACCTATCCTTGGAGGGAAAAGTAAGGGAGTGGTGCATGAGCTTCCCAAGGTATGTGGCGAATGCTTATCATAGTTGGGCCAATCTGCAAAAGGCATTCCTGGAGAAATATTTTTTGGCCTCTAGAACGTCTTTAATAAGGAAGGAGATCTATTTAGCACGGCAAGATTATGACGAGTCACTCTATGACTATTGGAACCATTTCCAAGACTTGTTATCTAGATGCCCCCAACGTCAGATACCTGATGAGCAACTAGTGCAGTATTTCTATGATGGACTGAAAGGTCAAGATAAAGGTATATTGGATACAGCATCGGGAGGTTCCTTGATTGACCTTACAGCTTTAGAGGCATAGGATTTGATTAAGAAGATGTCTTTGAATCATCAACAGTATAGTGTTAGAGATACCAGAAGAGTATATGAGTTAGGAGCTTCGACAGCCGAATCTAGGAGAATGGAGAATCTAGAGTCTAAAGTTGACTCCTTGGAGAGTAAAGTGACCTCACAGTTTTCCAGCATCACTGCAGAACTAAAAAAACATGAGTGTGCATCGACCAACACCTTCTATAGATCTTACTGCACCCATTTGTGATACTTGTAGGTCAGTAATGCACATATCCAGTGTCTACCTTAGTCGATATAAAGAGGTGTCCGTTGTATATCGGGTCAGCCTAATCAGAAATGGGACCCCCATTTGAATACCTATAATGAGGGATGGAAAGCAAATCCCAGGCTCAGTTGGAGGAATGAGGAAGGAAGGGGACCAAACAAGTTTCAATATGGTGGAGGAGCTGGTACGTCTTTAAACTAGTTTCACAACCAATAATAAGCTCTAACTGTCCCACTAAAGGAGGACACTAACCAACTTCTACACAATATGATGACGCTGATTAAGGAGGAAAGGACTTCAAACAACAACCAATTCAATGCAATAGCCTCTCTCATTCAACAGGATTCCTCTAAAACTGCTGCTCAGTTTAATGCTTTGGAAAAGAGAATGGAGCAATGGGAGAAGAAAGCTGAGAATATAAAGTCCTATGTCACCTAATTATCCAACAAAATGAGTGAGAATCAAGCGAGAAGCAGTGGAGCTATCCCTTCCAATACCGTTATGAACCCCAAAAGTTTGAATGTCATAACTCTCCACAGTGGGAAACAAGTGAGGTTCAGAAATCAAGATGAGGGAGAAAATGAAGAGGAGATTGAGAGCAGAGAATTGCCTTCAATAATTGAGAGAGTTAAGGAGTCCAAAAGTTTGAAGGAGAGAGAACTTTTAGCTGAAAAGGATTCAAAACAATTGATGAGCAATGAAGTAAATTCAGAAACCAACCAGGAATCAAGCAAGCAAGGAGCCCAGGAAGCAAGCGACAAGGAGGTAAGCCTAAAAGACCTTCCTTTTCCCAATTCATATTTGCTTAGCAAAAGGATGACTGATTGTAAACATGAGAAAGATTTCATTGACTTGTTTGGGAAAGTAAAATTCAACATCCCTTTGCTTGATCTAGTGAAAAGGGTTCCTACATATGCTAAATATCATAAGGACTTGTGCACAAACAAAAGAAAGTTTAGACCTAATTAAAAAGTACAAGTCAACTCAAATGTGTCTGCACTTTTCAAACCTCAAATACCAGTAAAATGCCAAGACCCTAGATCTTTCACCATTCTGTGCACAATAGGAAAAGTTACTATAGGAGGAGCCTTGCTAGATCTAGGGGCAGCAATCAATGTGATGCTTAAGTCTGTCTATACATCATTAAGAGTTAAAAGTCTAAAGCCTACATCTTTAGTGTTGCAATTGGCTAATAGGTCTCTTAGGCATCCAGTGGGCATCATAAAGGACATTTTGGTCCAGTTAAAGGGTTTGGTCTTTCCAGCTGATTTCTATGTACTTGACATGTCTTCTGAAGTTGTGCAAGACACTACCTTGATTCTCGGTGGACCTTTCTTAAGGACTACTAGTACTATGATTAGCATGAAAGAAGGTACAATCACCATGGAGGTAGGAGAAACAAGTGATTTTTAACATGTATGAAGCTATGAAACACTCCCATGAGGATTATTCGCTTTTAGGAGTTAACATGCTTGATATTGTTATGATGCATGCTCTGAGTTTGAACTCCAACATGTTTACTCTAACTCTGCACTGAACCCGTTGAATTCTTTTATTGCGACTGATGTCCCCTTAGAAGAAGGGTTTTTCGCTAATGTTTCAGGTGAATTGAGAAATGTGGACATTTACAACGAAGTGGCTTATGGTCAAGTCATCTCACCATAGCATGGCTATCTACCAAACACTCATTAGGAGACCCAGCACCCTCCGTAATTATCAATTCATTTCTCCTCCTTCACTTGCTTACTTACTTTTGTTCTGTGATTGAATATGACATTGTGGATGCATTAGTAAGTTGAATAAGTGTGGGAAAGAAACCAATTCAGTAGGATCTAGGTTTAGCTTTTAGTTTATGTAGTTTATCAATTCAATAATTCCTCTTCTGTTTATGTTTGCTGTGCTTTTTGGCTTGATGCATGATACATCTTCCATGTTTAAGGAATTTGATATGATTGATTGGGTTGCATTTTGTTTTCTGATGCCTTAAGATTTTGTATATGAATTATAAGTAAACTGAGGATCCAGTTTGAGTCTTTTGTATGTTTGGGATTCAATTTTCCCATTTCTGTCTTGGTTGTTTTCCTTTCGAGTAACTTTCCCCACGGTGTGAAGTCCTTATCACCGCGGTGAACTTACCTTATTTTCCTTTATGTTGCTCTCAGGAAAATTTCACTGCAGTGTGGATTCCACGTCGTCGCGGAGAAAGTCCCTTACTGTTTTTTTTTAACTTTGTCGCGGTGAACAACCTCATTTCTTTCAATTTCTCTCGGGTTAATTTCATCGAGGAGCGCATTCCACGTTGCTGCAGCGAACTTCCCGGCAATCTTCTTTATTCCTTTCGGATTAATTTTGCCGCAGCGTGAGATCGTGTCACCGCTATAAAACATCGCTATTTCGCTGGATTTCACGACTAGGTTTACGTTTTCCACGGAGAAAGTTTAATTTGTGCAAAATTGACGAGGTGAAACTACCCTTCCACCTTTATTTTCTTTTATCCCTTCATATTCCCTCTATCCCTTTTTTTAATTTCCAACCTAAAAATCTATATATTGCCCCCGACCCCTTTCCCCCTCTCGTCTATTCTCCTCTTTCTTCGCCACAGCACTCCAAATGTTCCCTCTCCTCTGATTCTTCTCACAATTTCTCCTTCCTTTTTGTAAGTTTTTTTCTACTTTTTGTATTTCTTCTTAGTTTATGTATTGTTTAGGGTAGGTTATGTTGGACCCCAAACTTTTCTTAGAAGATTAGTGTTGGGACCCGATCTCGAAACCGGATCCCAACTGGAAAATGAAACAAAAGCGATCAAAAACAAAGTGAATGCACATCGGATAATTCGAATCCGAAGGCAACACAAATAGAAAAATGCAGAAACCAATAGTAACAACGAAATCAAATCGCAAAACGAAAGCGGAAGCAATTCGAAATCGAACATGAATCGAATCAAAGCAAAGAAACGAAACATATGGCGAAATCAAATCAGATACGAATCGAATCACAAATCAGAAGCGAATGACTCGAAAGCGAAGACATAAATCGGAAGACAAAGCGAACGAAAGCGTCTGAGACAAAATGAAAGCGGATCCGACATCTGAAAATAATACTCTTTAGAAAAACGTCACGTTGGAAATCCTTAAGATTAATCCAAATCCGAAACCAGTTACCAAAATCATAAATCTAATCCTTATCTTTCTTTTATCATACAAATTCTGGCAGCATAACGGTTGCATTTTAACTCACCCAAACCTGTAAAGGGTTTAAAATACACTTCTATATTTCTCACACAATAACCAGTATCATCGGACACCCCGTTCGGAATCCAATACACATTCATATTTCAATTTAACATCCAAAACCCATTCACATTTTCTCATATCAATTCATACTCAACTATATACAAAATCTCATAATTCATCACAATTCATATACAATTTTGAAAATCAAATCCTTATACAACTCATAGTGGCATTTTCACAAAATACAAAAATCGCAAACATGTCGAACAAACATCTTGTCTCTCCCTCATCCGATATCCTACGATTACCTGGAGATTGGGGATGAAAGAGGGGGTGAGCACAAAGCTTGTGGGTAACAGGTTTATAACGAAGAATAAGCAAAACCGTTGAAAAGTTCATTTGTCGTATAAAAGTCATAATGAGTTCATAAAACGCTTATTCCCAAATCTCAGTCAAATTCGAATTTTGAGTTTAAGGTCATAGTTTAAAATTGTTATCACATCAACACAGCATATTCATTTAACCATCAATACGAAACACTCCATTTATGCACACAATTGACAATTCAAAGATGCAACGCACAAACAAATGGCTCGAGAGTTCCGTGGAACAAAACGGATAAACTGAAGTTTATACCGTGAACAAAACGATTCCGAGTTCTCAGGATCTCGTAGTCTCAAGCGGGCTGCCGGGAGAAGGCTATAAGTCGACGTGCACGTGACTAACAAAACGTTCCTCTCTTGCCCAAACAAAGCACATATTCATTTCATACTCAAATCATTTCATGCTTTTCATGCTCTTTTCTTTCTTTTCTGAATATACAAAATGCCATGAATTTTCCAAGGCATAACATAAAAATATTTCAATGCAGTTCCATCTTTATTTTGAAATTCAGCAGAAAAGTTCATATGTCTAAACATGTAGTAATTTTGCAAATCATTCAAAAGAAACAAAAACAATATTTATGAAGTAATCGAAATCATTCTTAATTTGGGAGAAAATTTTATTGGCTTATTACTAAATTATAAACATGAAACCCACCTAAATTTCCTTGCTTGGATACATGTTTAAAAAGGTACTTCTCCTCTTGTCTCACATGCCCCACTTGATTTCCTTAACAATAGCCAAAAATTCTATTCAATCGGAATTCCAATTTATAATCAAGTAAATGAAGAAATTTGATAATACTTTCTTCTAGAAACATTCTTCCCTTTTGTCTTAAGTTTCTATTGACTCTAAAATCATTCAATTTGGTTCAAAAATGAGAAAGTTATACCCCAAACATGTTGGAGCTATCCTTAAGCTGACACAATAATCTATACTCAACTTCCATCAAAACTTTGAGATTTTTAGAAACTGAATTACAACTTTATTTCTTCATAAAACTTGTATTCATATGTCTCTAGTTTACCACGAATCAAAAATCACCTCAATCGGACATCTATATAAAAAGTTATGTCCAAAATACCAAAGCATGCCAGTGCTAGAAAATGGACCTCGCCGTGGCAAAAATGTGGGAGCTCGCCGCGGCAAGGGCAAAAGCGCGCCGCGGCGAACAAACCAAGAAACCTCCTGAAACCCTATTTTTTGACATTCTTCATCTATATACTTCCCAACCTTCAAATACAACTCATCTTAACCCTAAAACATCATTCTTACTTCATTTCTAAGCTCATTCCAATCCAACATCATTAACAAAACATCAAACCCTAAAGATTAAGCCATTTTCATACCCCATTCATCTCTTAACTAACATCAAAACATGTTTCTTTCATCTAATCAAGGAGAAATATGCTTAAACTTACTTGATTTGGCTTCAATTTCTTTAAAATCTTCAAACCCTAGCTCCCCTTCTTCTTCTCTTCTTCCTCCACGGCTTCTTCTCTTCGTTTTTCCTCTCATTCCCAATTTTCCTCTTTTAAATTCATACTCTTATGGGTGGGAAATGTCCATTTTGCCCTCCCACATAAGTCTTATAACTCTTAGACTTAAGTATTATGCCCAAATTGCTCTTATATATTCTTATAACTTTCACACTTCAGTTCAAAAATTGAAAATCTTAGGGGCTGAATTAAAAATTCGATTCCTTCAGATAACTTACATGTCTCTAATTTATTTAGAAACAAGAATCAACTTAATTGGATCTCTACAGCTCAAGATATCATCAAAAATATTGAACCATGCTTAGAAAATATTTAACTCACTTGGATTCAATCAATCTCTTGCAATTTAATCTCAGAACAATCATAATTTCCCATCATGATGTAGGACATTGTCTTAGGAATCCAACGCTTCAAAAACTAACTCAGTCGGATGTCGGACGGAGAAATTATAAGCAAAAGATCGAAAAAGGGGTCGAATTGGGAACGAAATAACAAAAATAGGAGGAGTCAAAGCGGTATACAAATAACCGAAATGTCCAAAATTCATAACTTCTTATTCCGTGCTCCAAAAATTTCATACTTTACATCAATGGAAAGATAAAAACATATTCTATAACTTTCATGTAGGACTTAAAAGTAGTTGCAACCTCTAACTAGGTCAATTTTTGATCAAGGCTTCTGCCAAAAAATGTGGCATCCTATAACACATCCAAACTTATAATATCATATCTCCCAAATTCCATAACCAGAATAACAAATTATACATCATTGAAAAGCTAGGATCATCTTCTATATCTTTCATGTAAATCATTGAACTCAATTCAAAACATATATGTCCATAATTTGCCTCAAATCACATTACACACCTAAATGTACACTTATGAACATTTTCACAAATACTTAAATTTGACTGATCATAACTTTCACTCACGATATCGAAAAATATCAAACTTTATGGCGATAGAAAGATCTCAACAGAAACTACAAGTTTCATGAAGATCTTTTTCTCAAATTTTACCTAAATCAAAAAGTCAACTCTTTATGACCAAAAGTCAAACTTTCTCAATTCTTCAAATTCTCACTCTTTCACTATTTATTTCATACTCTTCAACTCCATTTCATTCAACTCATTCACTTTAACTTTTTCTAATAAATTCCATGATACAACACAAAATTTACTCAGAACCTCACATCAATTTCATTGAACTCAAAAACACCCATTTCATGTATTAACCTCAACCTATCATCTTAATTTGTTCAAACTAGCATTGTTCACATCAAACCTTAAATATAATCATTCAAATTCATGAATTTTCTCTTCCTTTACACATGACTAAGTCACCTCAATTTCCTCGTTTAATGTCAAATTACAATTCACAAATCTGAGAAAAGTTCGGGTTCCAACAATTAGAACTATTAAATGAGAAATTCTGGTGATTAATCATGAGTAAAGAACAAATGAATGAAAATTCTTGAACTAAGAAATGATAGACAAGAGTAAAGTAGTGAATGAGAAATATGGATAGATTTATGTTTTGCTTTGGTGTTTTTGGTGGATAAAAGATTTTGAAATGGGAAGAATTAAGGTGAAAGTTAGAAGTAAAATGAAAACAAAAATGAAGTTGAATTTGTGTAGTAAGTTAATGAAGAATATGTACATATGTGTATGTTCTGTTATTGGTGTTCATGATTAATCATGGATTATAAATTTCTTGATGGTTGATATTGATTTGAAATGAAGTTGATAATGAGGACTAAATGAAGTAGAAAAGGTGATCTTGGTATAAGTTGTGTTAAGGAAAGATTTGGAAACAAAATGGGTAGTTGATCTAGAAAATGTTCATTGAGTATGCTTCAGTCTTTTAGCTATAAATTTTTCTCTAGTTATCCAAAAGAGATGATTATTGATTAGCATTAAACCAGAGACATATAGCTACATTTTCATGAAGACATCAAATTTAAATTCTGTCTTTAAGAATTCAAAATTTGTCATGAAATTGAGAACTAGGTTCAGTACATTGGAGGATGAATGTAAAATTCGTTTTCTGAGTTTGAGTAAAATTCTGGATTGATCTAGGTTGAATTTGAGAAAGGTTTCTTCTAGAAAGTTGTAGGTCTTCCTTTTAGTTTTCCAACAGTATATGGTACGTAATTTTTGGACATCAGAGTTGAAATTTATGGTCCTTATAAGGGGAGATGCTCAGGAGTATAGAATGTATCATCTGTGATGACGTCATATTGTCTATGATGACGTCATATCATCTGTAAAAATGTATCGACTATGATGACATCATATTATTCATAATGACATCATATCGTCTGTAAAAATGTATCATCTGTGATGACATCATATCGTCTGTAAAAATGTATCGTCTGTGATGACATCATATCGTCTATGATGACGACATATCGTCTGTAAAGATGTATCGTCTGTGATGATGTTATATCGTCTACGATGACGTCATATCGTCTGTAAAAATGTATCGTCTATGATGACGTCATATGTGGTAGTAGTGATGCTTTGCATCAAGGATTAAAATGTGTATTGATGTAGTATAACAAGGTGATCACATATGCATCGAGATAGCTAAGGTCACACGAGATTAACTATCTGGTACATGATTTAGAGCTAGCTATAGTTGTCTTTGCTCTAAAGATATGGATACACTATCTTTATGGAGAGACGTTCCAAATTTATACAGATCATAAAAGTTTGAGGTATTTGTTGAGTCAGAAGGAATTGAATATGAGACAAAGAAAATGGATAGAGTTATTAAAAGACTATGATTGCACGATTGAGTACCACCCGAGGAAAGCTAATGTGGTGGTTGATGCTTTGAGCAGAAAGTCTAATACTAGTGTAGCTCATATTCAATTATCGAGGTTGCCAAACTTGATTCATTTGAGAGCTCTAAATGCGAAGTTGAATCTGGAGCAAGAAGAGGCATTGATCGTTACACTAAAGTTGAGATCGATGTTACATAACAGAATTAAAATAGTACATAATAAAGATCCCGATATGGTGAAATTGATTAAGAAAGCTAGGATAAATCTAGATTCCAAGTTTGACTTGAGGGATGAGATATTATGGTTGAAGCAGAGGCCATATGTTCCTAATGTGGATAGTCTAAGGAAGGAAATTATTGAGGAAGCTCATATGGCCACCTATGTCATACATCCTAGTACTACTAAGATGTATAACAAGCTGAAGCAACATTTGTGGTGGCATGGAATGAAGAAGCAAGTAACGGAATATGGTTCTAAGTGTATGACATGCCAGTGAGTTAAAGTTAAGCATCAGGCTCTAGTAGGGAAGTTGCATTCATTGCCCATTTCAGAGTGGAAATGGGAACAGATCACTATAGACTTCATTATGGGATTGCCAAAGACTCCGAAGCAAAATGATGTTATATAGGTTGTAGTAGACCGATTGACTAAATCGGCCCATTTCTTACCAGTGAGAGAGAATAACTCATTAGATCAGCTGGCCCAAAGATATATGAATGAGGTAGTAAGACTGCATGGGGTTCTAGTGTCCATTGTATCATATAGGGATCCCAGATTTACTTTGAGATTTTGGAAGAGTTTGCAGACAACCATGGGTACTAAATTGAACTTCAATACGACATTTCATCCTCAAACAAATGGACAGAGTGAGAGGACAATTAAGACTATTGAGGATATGCTCAAAGCTTGTGTATTGGAGTTTTAATGAGCTTGACTAGTATATAGCACTGATAGAATTTATTTACAATAACCATTATCACAATAGTATCAGAATAGCCCCATACGAGGCATTGTATGGCAAGAAATTTCAGTCGCCTTTGTATTGGGATGAAGAGGGCTTAAGAATGGTTAAAGGCCTAGAATTGATACAAGACACAATGGACAAGGTGAAATTAATCCGAAGCTGAATTAAAGCACCTCAAGATAGACATAAGACTTATATGGATCAACATTGACAGGATATGGAGTATAGCGTGGGAGAGTATTTCTCATAGTATCACCTTACAGAGGAGTATTGAGATTCAGTAAAAAGGGCAAGTTGAGCCCTAGGTACATTGATCCTTATGAGATCATTGAGAGGGTAGGGCCTTTGTCATATAAGTTCGCTTTACCGAATGAAATGTCTCAATTACATAATGTGTTTCATGTGAGTATGCCCCGAAGATACTGATCAGATCCGACACATGTGATACCGGCTCAAGAGATTGAGGTTGCTAGTAACTTAAGCTATGTTGAGGAGATGATCAAGATAGTGGGATCTCAGATCAAACAGTTGAGGAATCGAGTCATTCCATTAGTGAAAGTCCATTGATGCAAGATCTAGGATTCATGTTCTTCGGTGGGGAGTAACACTTCACCATATGCAGAAAGGCCATCATATGGAGACCGTGGACTCTCACGTGAGCATCCTCTCCCACTCAATCTTTTTGGTCTTTAAGTTTTAATAAATACCATCTTGTCTAGATGCAATTTATTAATCATCGTATATTGTTTCATTATATATCTCATACATAATGAAGGCATGGCAAAGACTAGGGTTGGCAATTATTTTAAATGGCACACTTTTATATAATATCACATATTATTAGAATCCATTCATCTCATGAATAATAACACTACTTTTGATTGTCTATCCTAGAACATTAAAAAAAATTACAAAGCTCTTTGGCCCACAAAAAAAATTTAGACTTGGATCTTCTGTTTTGAACTCTTTGCTCACATGACCAAGCCCATTCGGTAAAAAGTGTATAATGGCATTTATTTTACAAATCCCTTTTTTCATAAAACTAAATTTTATCAATAGGAAAATAAAAATTCCAGCACTTGAAAAACTCACAAAACCAAAAATTTCAAGAGAAACACAAAATTCCAGCACTTGAAAACCTCATAAAACTGAAATTTTCATTACACCATATCATAAACCGAAACGATACCTATTCCTTTCTTCGATCCATGGCAGCTTCATCTTTAACATTACAAAAATTTGTAAATTGTAAAATCAAAGAAAATAGAAAATTAAGACAAGGAGGAAACAAGGCGATGATAGGTCACCCTCCTTGTTACAAACCAAACGAAGAAAACTTACAAGGTAACTATATTCTATGGACAACCACAAGAGCAAAACATACACCAAATATATTTCTATCACATAAAATATGCAACATACATAAATATAATTGCCAACCTATGCAACATATAGGAACTAAATCATGCATAATAAAATGGCTCTGATACCAATTGTTGGATCAAAAACAAAAGCATACTAGATTTGGCTAAACAGTAGATTTTAAAAAAATTTCCAAAATCAAAATGCAGAGGAAGTGTAACATGTTTAATCCATACATGATACGGTATTAGAAAAATAAATAGCATAAGAAGAAGATCGAAATTTTACCGACTCCTTTGCTACAGCTTTGACTCCTTCCTATGGTATCCTCTCTACACTATTGTATCCTCTCTTTGATATTATATCCTCAACCAATCCGATTTACCACTTGTTCTCCTTAGACAACTTGGTTAACAAGATCCTTTGGTGAGAAAGGAGAAGAAATATTGTACAGGTTTTCCTTAGTTGAAAGAAGCCAAAAATTGAGACACTCTCAATGCTAAGTTTCGGTCATGAAAGAAAAGGAGAGAGGAAGACCAACCCAAAAACACCACTTCTTTCTTTTTCACAAAAATGAAAGAGAGAGCCATAAATAAGAAGACATTCTCATTTGTTCAATATGGATAGATGAAAAGACAAAAAAACAAAAAAAAATGACCCTCTCATTTTCGATGCAAGATGAAATAAGGGAGAGAGAGCAACAAATGCACTTACTCTTTCTTTAATCAAAAGAATGCTAAAAGGTTGATAAGTTTTTCTACATGCCAATATTAAATTACAACCATTAAACCATTTAATGATAAGACCATTAAACCATTTAATGAGGACACCATTAAACCATTTAATGATGATGAAGCATGATGAAAACCCACCTTATATCTAGCAATTCAATGTTAAATGTGCAGGTATCCATTTAGCCATACAAAATTGAAAACTACATCATTGTAGTTTCGGTTTTTGCTCTCCTTTTTTTTCTTTATAAAAATTGTTTTAATGTAATTAATCTAATTAATTAAATCAAACCAAAAACCAACCAAATATTAAATGTTCATTTCGGTCCTTTCCTTTTATTTTCTTTATTTCTGCTAACCTCTATTTATTTTTCTTACTTTGCTTGATAATATTTCCTAGAAGCCAAGTGGAGAATCTAATTAGACTTATATAATTCAAGCTCCAATAAGCCAGGACTTAATTTAATCCCATTATAATTAATTTTAACTTATTAACCAAATGACATTCCACTAAAGATAATTAGCTGAACTCTTAAATTACTAAATATTATAAGAACACGTGTTTCAAATTAGATACCCAATTGTAAACTCTATTATGAACCATATTATAGCCATCTACATAATAAAAGATAAAATTACCATTTTTTCCATAATTGGTTTATCCTTATAGATCTCCCGCTTTTCTCTATATTGTGATTAACACATAAGATCTCATCTTGGTGTTAAGATTTAATGCGTAGCTAGTCTATCAAACTACTAGGGCCAGTTTAATCACCAATCTCCGTAAAACATCTACAAGTGATGATATCACTATAAACTCTTTATTTGAGTGAATGTTTCTTAATACATGTTTCAATTAATAATTCCAACATGCAGACACTAGATTGATACTCTATAAAAATATATTATGATCATATCAAGAATTATAATAAAACATATATGAGTTCACCACTCATCAAGATTGTGGTTCGCAATAAAAGAATGCTCAAGTGTATGTTTTAAGATTAAAGAAACGACCTACTTTAATCTTTAAAAACATACGTGATTTCATATTCATTTAATAGTGTCATTATCGATAGTCAACTACTATCATAGTATGAAACTCATCATTCCATTAAAGTAAACTCCCTAACTTACATGGAGATAAATCGTAACACTACAGTCTAAATCATAATCAAGTGACCAACTTGATTATTCAACTGTAAATCAACTAATTTAGATTCTAATAATATACACGTTTCATATACATCTCCCTGTATATTTATATTACTTACAAAAGAATCTTGGTACCTTATGACTAGTTATATAATGCTCATATAAATAAAACCAAACTCTTTTGTTTTATTAATAATAAATATTTTCATTACAAAAGTAACTAAAAAAATTAAGTTATATGTAAATACACTTACTTTCTAGGGCACTATCTTTACATAACTCCAACATTATAGACTGACACATCCATATCAGTCTCATTTTTATTTGTTTATTTTTCACCTTCATGATATATGCATCCTGACTTGGCTTTGATTTTCCATTTAAGACCACATTTTTATCACATGCATTAATAAGGAAATGATATAGCCATTCTTTGTTTCACAAGTTACAGTAGTCAAATAGCCTACCTTTTGATATGAATTTTCCCTTTGTTAAGGCCCTTGAGCTTTATTAGTCTTTCTTTTCATGCTAACCACATTACATGCTTTAAACCTAACTAAATGTCCTGCCTAAGTGATAAAGCTAGTTGAGCATTTGTTGATTGTTGATGATTATGGATGCACAAAAGTGTAAGTATGGGAATGTGCATATATGTGGGTTGGTTATAGTGATTTGAATGTCATGTTATCTCTTATCAATGAATTACAAATGTTGATGTAGTTTCTTTCAATTTTTATTAATATAAAAAGGGGAAGGAAAAAAAAGGAAAAGAGAAAAGCAACAAAAAAAGAAAAAAAAGAAAGGAAAGGAAAGGAAGTTTTTGTTTAAATAAAAGTATCAATAAGGAAATGCAAATGTTTTGCAAAGTTATTCATTATTGATTTTTCTCCTAAATTTATATGGAATAGGTGATTTGAGTATGATGCATACGAGGTCAATGTTGTCTTTAAGGATCACTAGTTTAACGTATTGTTATCATCAATTTTTATGAGTGATTCCTTTTAATTGGTTATGCTTCATGTGGTTTATAGTGCGAAGGCTTGAATTTGAGCTGTGAAGTATAGTTTTTGCATTCATCATAATTGATGTACATAATTGTGAGTGAATGTTGATTTTTGCACTTCATGTTATATCAATTTTTTCTTATTTGCCTAGCTTTGATGGCTTTTACACTACACTATCCAAATACATCTCACTTTAACCCTTGCCTATAATGAAAAGTCCTTTGATTCATGATTATGCATGTGAATCTTAGTGGTGGAGAAAGTTGTGGAATGTCTTAATCATGAATGGTGTTTTAGTGTACCCATGAATTTACCATATTTAAACACATTTAATCAAAGTTTACCCCTAGATTGCTTAGTTTCTAAAGGTGATGATTGTTGATTAATCACGAGTAGAAGCATTAAATATTGAGTTCTTTATATGGTTTTGGAAGTTATTTCTCTTTATTTATGACTATTTATTCTTGGACAATATGAAAAATGTATAAGTGTTTTAGTTTATGACTTTGATTTTATTGTTTTGCCCAAGGACAGTCAAAAACTAAGTGTGGGGAAACTTGATATGTAATTAGTTGACTGTACATTTGTTCCATAACACTTAGTGATTAATGCTATGAAATGTTTAAGAAACTCATTTTCGTTCATATTTGGTTTTATGCACAATCTGGAAGCATAAGAGCTTAAGTGAGTTGAAAGTACATTCCTTGACCCATCTTATTGAGATTCACGCTGAATTGTTTTCATGGAACAAGAAAGAGAAGGATTAGAGTGAAGAGGAGACAAGAAAATGCTATAAAATAAAGAGTATATAATGTAGTTTAAAGTTCGCGCCCACGCATCAAAGTTCACATCCATGAAAATTATGATTTGGGCATCAAAATTCACAATCGTTCATTAAGGAATCACAGTTGTGACTCAAAATTCACAGCCATGACCTAAAGTTCACGACTGTGACTTTCACAATTTAGGTTGCCCTAAAACCTAATTTTTAGCATAAATAGAACATTTTGACAACAAAAAGAGAATGAATTATTTTAAGAGCAAATGAGAGGCAGAGCATGCATATTTTGGAGACCTATACAGGGATAGGTTTCTCCATTTTAGTTATAAGGTAATATCAAAGCCAAAGACGTATTTTGGGCTTATCTACATTATGTACATTGGTCTTTATCTCTTAGGGATTGATTATGTTATTCTATGTTTATTGTTTAGGTGTTGTGTAAGAATGATTGAACGCTCTATTTGATTGTTTTCATGTAAACCCCTTACTAGAATGTTGAATACAATATGTAATCGTTATGTTTGGATTCATTTGTGGAAAATAATGGTGTTAAATCATTAGGGATAATGTAACATGAGTTAAATGACTTGAGTTTGCATAGTTATTACCTAGATTAATCTATTTTCCTTATTCATAATGCAGTTGTCTAATTAAATCTAGAGAGCTTATTCTAGGTTGTTCAACAGCTAGGTTCAATTAAAGAGCTTATTTTAATTGAACATAACCTAAGGAAAGAACAGGGTTAACAAAGCTTGTTATTATCTTACAATTAATAGTTGCTACGTGAGGTATGACCATAACAAAACAATGAAATATGATTATTCGTATATAGACTGAGATTGAACCAAAGACCGAAGACCGAATCCCTAACACATTCATCATTTTTATCACTTTTTTTGTTTGTTTTAATTTGTTTTTGTTAGTTTAATTTCATTTCATTTTTATTCTAAAATCAACATAACCCCCCCCCTCTTCCCCAATATCCTAAACACTAATTCGTTTCATTACAAAATCTTTTCACGCACTCTCTATAGGATCGACCTAGACTCATCATCAGTTATAGTTTTAAATCGAGTTATTTTACGTAGTGTTACGATGCACTACGAGGTACAATCAAGAATAATAGAAAAGTATTTTGCCTATTTAATCATCCATATTATAGAACTTCTAACACTATGGGCCAACAGAGAAATCAACTCATTTTGAATTTTATGACCAAGTTAATGATGATGAATTTCATGGTTTTGACTACATCTAATATAATGTTACATTATTACATCAAATTTGGCAATCATCTCAATCAATCCCAAAAATTACCATTACTATCTTGGTAAAATTTTGTCATTGGATCCTTAAAAAGCCAAATTGTATTTAGCAAGACATTTCACAACAAAAATTATTCTTATCAAAACTAGTCTCCAATGTTTTTTCTCCTTTACAATTCCTTATTACAAATCTTTATCAATTGTTTGATTTTTGCTCAATCTTACTCTTAATTCATTCTAAGTTCTCATATTAGTAATATGCTCAACACTATTCTCATTTTCTTTAAGTCTCTCACCAAGATGCTTCCAATCTCAAAATCTATGTTTGCTAATGCACTTTATTTGCTATTAGATTTGAACAACTTACAATGAAAACAATATATTTTATCTATATGTTTAGAGTAAACCAATCATTTTCTATCGTTAAACTCTCCATTTCTCATTTTTTTAGGATAATAAGAATATGAAAAATGTTGAGAGGTATTGTCCAAGGGAACACAATATTCAATTCTCTTATAGACCTTTTTCAACTAAAATGTCTTTTACTTTATTATAAGATTATCCCCATTTTTATGATCATAAATATCCAATATAATGATTAATTACTCATCTGCCCTTAAATTTTCCAAAGTCGATGCATTTGGTACATGATCGTACTCACTCAAATTACTAATATCCTCATAAATATGAATCCCATCACTTAAATTTATTTATGTTGTTCAAAATTACCTTCACCTATATTCCTCAAGATTCTCACTAGAGGAACCTACTCTTTTAACAAATTTATTAATTGCTTCATTTTAGGATTTTATTAATTGTTCCACATGTTTTCTTTTTTCTTTTCTTTTTTTCACTTCCAGAAAAATGCTTTTTAGGTAACATAATATAAACCAATTATAACACGATTGAACTAAAAAAAGAATAAAAGCACCTGTATATAATTGGAAGAAGTAGGCGAGCACAATGAATACCAATAACTCGACAATATATCATAAAGATATATCAATGGTATTATATCTGTGACAAAGGAAAAATAAAGAGAAAAATTAATATCATATATTTAAAATGAAAAACAAATAGCAAACTTTTATGATAGAGAAACATTAATTTCTAAAATACAAGAATTTAACAAATTTTTAGAAAATAGAGTAAATTATATTTAAAATAATGAATAATACTAGTTTGAATCAATAAAAGTATTAATAAAATATTCCAAATTTTAATTTATTATAAAATTAGTTTGACATTAATCTTATAATTAATATTATTGTCATAATTTATTATATAAATAGAACTTTTGACAAGTAAGCATTTATGTAAAATAAATATTACACATCATTAAATTTATTAAAAATAAAATAGAGCAATCATAAATTTTACCCAAACTGAATTATTATGTAAACCCTTTTCTTAATTGTTATTTTTCTTCTTTAGTTGGGTGTTTGTCTCAGACGTGAATGTTTCAACCAATTTATTACTCTGTCACTCTCATTATGTTGAATTCTTCTTGAATTAGATCAATAATTGTTGTTAATTGATAGTTTCTTTCTAGATGTAAGTGGAGTTTTGGGTGTATGTGTTAGAAACTCTTTTAATTTATTTACGAAATCATTTATACTCTTTTAGATTATTGTCAACACTAATAAAGATGATAATTTATCTAAAGAAAATATCATGTAAGACACCTATAATGTATATAAACCGTAATTCATAATTTAATTTAATTTATAATTAAAATCAATTTAATAACAACATGAATATATTACCAAATAAAAGGAGAAAATATTAATACATATTTATTAGAAAATATGAAGAGTTAAAATAAATAACTTTGAGAGTAGGAATATCATGTCCACATAAACATTGTCGACGTTGAATGTACGAACAAATGTTTTTCAATAAGAAAAATTAATTATAATATATTCAAGTATTAGTAAGTTAAAAAATGCATAGAAAATTCAAAAACTTTACCTTTAAATTATCACTCAGAATTCAAAGCTATGAAAATCTTTTGCTTCCAATTCTTGAGTTGAAGTATCTTAGATTTATATGCTGATGGAAATAAAGAAGTTAGGGGGAAAGAAATACAGTCAAATGCTTGAAAGAAATTTATAAATAATCAACATAAAAAAGCTAATGTTAAATTTGGAAATTGAAGAAACAAAAACCTCTTTTACTTCTCTAACACAGCCATTAATAGCGTCTTTATGAGCAAAAAAATATTTGATATTATGCATTCATCAGGAATGAGTGTGCATAGAAAAGTCTTGGGATGTTGCTTTATGAGAGTAAGCCCTGGGCAGGTGCTCTTCTTGCCCTTGTCCAAGGTCGGGACTGGTGGTACACTAAAAAAAATAGTTTTTTATGTAATTTGAGGAATTTAAATTTATTTTAATAATTTGAGATGGCATACTTAGAAGCAATAATATATTTTAATAAATTGATTATTTATGTTAAAGATTTATCGAAATGATAATCACATCTTTATTTCATAATGAATATCTGTTTTGAAAATTTAAAAAAAAAATCATATAAAGAAAGTCAAACTAATAAGTAGACAATTAGTTGTCAATGAGAAAATTATCTAAAATTGATGGTGACGTTAAAGCATATGCTACTTTATTTAGATGTTCAACTAAAAGTTTGATTTATCAAATTTGTAACTACTCCCAATTTAATGTTTGAAGCAAGCATCCTTCTAATATTCATACAAGCACTTAACAAGATTAATCTTAAAATAGCAAAGTGTAAGTGATCTAGAAGGGAGGGTTGAATAGATCTTAAAAAATCTTTGAGAATTTCTACAAGAAAATCAGAAGTTAAAACACACAAAAACAATTTAGATAAACTTAATTGAAAAGAGTAGGGAAGAAGATCAAACACTCGTTTTTATAGAGGTTCGGTACTAAGACCTACGTCCTCTACCTAAGCTCCCACTTAGGATTTTGCCAACCACTTTATTACACACTTTGTAGTTGAGTGTGAAATTTTTACAACGCCACTTGAATTCCGGCTCAAGTAACCTTTTACACTCGATTTGTCTTCCAGCACAAATCCTACCTCACGTGACCTTCTCACTCGTCACTCAATTGTAACAAAACAATACAAATATTGAAGAACAAATGCTCAATACAATTTGTAACAAAATAAGAGCAATAGTGAGCAATTTGCAATATGAGAGTATTTGAACTTGTAGAACTTGTTTTCACTCTTCTTCCATCATCCTCTATTTATACTTGAAGAAATATAGTTGTTGGAGCTCTACTAGCCGTTGCTTAATTGGATATAGTCGTTCCTTGATAATCTCCATTCCATTTTTAGCAAATTGGACCGTTGGAGCTGAATCTGTGCATCCATAAGTCGACTTGTCGAATGAATAAGTCGACTTGTTTCAACCATTTACGTAAACTTGTAACTCCGCTCTCCAATAAGTCGACTTGTGTTGTATAAGTCGACTTGTCTGCCTCGATAAGTCGACTTGTGTGTTATAAGTCGACTTGTCTTAATACATCTTCATATATAAGTCGACTTGTACTGCTCTAGTTAACTTGTTATATTCAGACCTTGATGTAAGTCGACTTGTATTACCAAATCCTTTATTATCCTTAAGCTTCATGCCATTTTTACTTAGTAGATAACTCCCAACTTGATTCCTCATTGATTAGACACTTGCTCATCTTGATTTACTCAATCCTTTCATTGAATAATACCTGAAATAATTTCTTAACTATTTCTAGATATTTTATTATTATCAAAACATAAAGGGATTTAATTTGTCAACCCCCATTGGTCCAACAATCTCCCCATTTTTGATAATGACAAAATATTTAGAAATTGACAAGAAAATTGAAAGACATAAAATTTGATCAAGGTTTCCCTTGTCTTGATTGGTTAGGTTAACTCCCCCTTAATTCATAAATCAATGATTAGAATAGAATTCAATAAAATTGCAGATCAATGAAATGTTCACTCCCCCTTAATCAAATAGCAATTTCAATCTTACTCCCCCTTTTTGTCATAATCAAAAATTAATTAGAAAAACAAATGAAGATTAATGAAATGTAACACCAAACATAACATCAAACACAAATGATATTCATTAAAAGAAAATGTCAACCCAACAAACACATAAAACACAGAAAACAACATAAAGCAAACAAACATAAGTCGACTTGTTGATGGTCCAGACATAAAAGTGTGTCCAAAACTCCGAATAATTCACCTAAATCAGCCTAAGTAAGCAACACGATGAATGTATCTTCGGATGTGATTGCACAAATGCCTCAAATTTTGACCATTTGATATATGAATATAGCCAAACATAAATTCAACCAAATGAATTTTAAATCACATATGCCTAATCTTAATTTAATGTTCACAAACACATCTTCCTTAAGAGGTTTAGTAAAAATGTCAGCCAATTGATCATTAGTTGATATATGCTTCAAGCAAATGTCACCTTTTAAACAATGATCACGAATAAAATGATGTCTAATTTCTATATGCTTTGTTCTACTATGCAATATAGGATTTTTACTCAAACAAATAGCACTGGTATTATCACAATAGATAGGAATATTTTTGACCACAATACCATAATGAAGCAATTGATGTTTAATCTAAAGAACTTGGGCACAAGCACTCCCAGCTGCTACATATTCAGATTCAGCGGTGGAAATTGCTACACTAACTTGCTTTTTACTAGCCCAAGATATCAAAGATGATCCTAAGAAATGACATAAACCACTAGTACTTTTTCTATCAATTCTACAGCCACCATGATCAACATCACTATAAGCATACAAATCAAATGAATCACAACTAGGATACCATAAACCATGATTAATAGTTCTACTCAAATATCTAAAATTCTTTTACGAGCACTCAAATGAGAAATCTTAGGACAAGATTGAAATCTAGCACAAAGACATGTGGCAAACATTATATCGGGTCTAGAAGCGATTAAATACAAAGAGAGCCGATCATACCTCTATAGAGTTTTTGATCAACGTCTTCTTCATTTTCATGTTTTCCAAGACCAGATTTGTCGCCATTGGTGTTGCTGCCACTTTGCATCCATCCATTTTAAACTTTTAAGAAGTTCCTTGGTATACTTGATTGGTGGATAAAATGCCATTTTGTGTTGCTTGATTTGCAATCCAAGAAAGAACTTGAGTTCTCCCATCATACTCATTTCAAACTCACCTTGCATTAAATCACTAAATTCTTTGCACAAAAATTCATTAGTGGCACCAAACACAATGTCATCAACATAAATTTGACAAATAAGCATATCATTATCAACATGTTTAATAAACAAAGTATTATCTATCTTACCACGAACATATCCATGTTGAGTTAGAAAAGTACTTAACTTCTCATACCATGCTCTAGGTGCTTGCTTTAGTCCATACAGTGCCTTCTTGAGTTTGTAGACGTAATCTAGATGCTCGTGATCTTCAAATCCCGGCGGTTGTTTGACATAGACTTCCTTTTGAATATACCCATTAAGAAATGCGCTCTTGACGTCCATTTGATTTAATTTGATCCTTTTATGAGACGCGAATGCACATAGTAGCCTAATTGCCTCCAGACGAGCCACAGGAGCGTATGTCTCATTGTAATCAAGGCCTTCTTCTTGATAAAATCCTTGAGCCACTAACCTTGATTTATTTTTGATCGCTTCACCATTCTCATCATATTTAATCCGATTTACCCACTTGACTCCAATGATGGTCTTGTCCTTTGGTAGAGCTACCAAATCCCAAACATCATTTCGCTTGAACTGATTAAGCTCCTCTTGCATAGCTAAAAGCCAGTTTTCATCTTTAAGAGCTTCTTCTATATTTTTGGGTTCTACCAATGAAATGAAGGCTGAATTACTCATATTCTCATAGATATTTCTCCTAGTTCTTACACCAACATTTAAATCTCCAATGACTTGCTCCATAGGATGATTCTTTGCTTTTGCCCATGATTTAATGTCGGGTACATGTTTTTCTTCGTCTAGCTTCAATTCCTCAATCTTGGATTCAATTTCTTCAACTTTATTACCTGAACTCCCTGCATCATCATCAAAACAAACCTTTCTCGGGGGTGAAATTATTTCATCAAATTTGACATGAATACTTTCTTCGACACATTTAGTCCTATTATTATAAACTTTAAACGCCTTACTATTTTGAGAATAACCAATAAACACACCAATATCGGATTTAGAGTCGAATTTTCCTAAATTGCTCTTTCCATTATTAATGTAGCACCCCACTCCCGACGAGACCCGAACCCGACATCAACAGTGATATCCGAGCCCGTGACCCGCGAGGGTGGCGTACTAGAACAATCACTACCTTTTTAAAACTTGATATGACATTTTTCTTTTCTTACGAAAACAGTTGAGTGCACAAAACAATAATGATTTGGCCCAATTATAATAAAACATTTGCAATTACAAAACAATTTCAATTATAAACCAATTTCAGTTATACCATACAAGTACACATAAATCAAAAGGGGGCCACTGAAACAATTCACTACTCTAATGCAGATGTGACGACACTGATCCCGACCCGATACTCTGCCTTGCTAGCAACGATCATACTCCCGTTGATCTAACGGGGTACTCTTCACTTCCTGAAAAATAGATGCAATGTTGGGTGAGTTTGCGAACTCAGTGAGAAACCATCATCGATGGTTCACCCAACTCATGCATTCACAATCATATACACATAACACACAGTAGCACTTACAGTAATATCACATGCAATTTCCTTATTCACATTTCACGGTCATTCACGGTCAATTTACATTTTCATCAGTCATATACAGATGCAATGCCCATGAAACACTTTCAATTTTCGTTTCGTTGTTGTGACCGTGCGCCTGATCATTTACGTTGAGCCAGTGGCTCTGAAATCGTTGGGCATGATATGCCCTGCGGTGAGCCTGAGGCTCTATCGATCGTTGGACTCGAGGTCTGTCGTTGAGCTTAAAGCTCTATCATATACATTGGGCATGATGTGCCTCGAAAACCCAAATGGACGGCACGATGCATTGAGCTTGTGGCTCTGCATACGTTGGTACCACCGATCACAACTACTATTATCTGATCATTTACTATGCATGAATGCACATGTCACTTTCCAATTTCCAATTATTGCATTTCCGATCATTTTCCAATGTCTTCGGACTTTTAGTCCGGTATTTCATTCCTATGCATTTACATTTCATTTCATGAACACAGTTACAATCCAATTTACTCATGCATTTACACATACTTATTCACATTTGCACTTCAATATCACAATCCAATATTTCGAACACCCATGGTTCAAATCAATCAAATCAATCACATATATCCATCCGTAACTCCTCATGGCATCAGTGCATACAATTAATAAACACATAAGGCTGAGAAACTAACTAGGTTACTCACCTGCACTTCCGAGCTACAGCCTGGAAGTCCCAATATCGTCCGTGGAGTGTCGATCCATCGGAACCTCTATGTCAATTCAAATAATTCACATTACCATTTTGGCCAATATCAATAACCAATAACAAATACGATAAATACTATACATGTTATGACATTCCCAATCAAATTCCGAATTCCTCAATTTGATCACTCTTTACTAATCCATAACACTTTCAATTAGAATCACAATCACTAATCGTTTACCACTCAATTCCAATAATCATATAATTACATTCCGAATTTCCATTCTTATCAATTCAATATTCTTAGTCTCCAAATTCCAATTAGTCATTTAGAAACCAATTCACTTGAAAATCAATCCTCAAGCTCATTACTTGTAACAATCACCTTATAATCCTTTAATTTCATTTCTTCTAGATTGAAATTCCTATTTCTCAAGTGCCACTTTGATCCATAACCAATCCAATTTAAATCCCAAAATTCTCCAAATTCAAAATCCTCAAATTCATTTTCGAAAGCATCCTCGCATGGCGAACCAAGCATCCCACGTCGCGACGATGCATCGCGCTCGTCATGGCGTATGCCTTTGTCCTCCTCCACATGGCGCATAAATTAAAATATTTTAATTGTCATGACGCGCACATCGGGTTATTTCGCCATGGCGTGTTCATCGTGACGTCGCGGCGGCGATCGCAAAATCGCGACAGAAACCCAGAAATTTCTCAGATTTTTCTGATCTAACTCATCCAAATTCATTCTAAACACTCTCAATTAGTTTAGTATACCACACTAAACTCATTTCTAGCCTCAATCCCTCATTTAAACCATTTTTCATCAAAAACCCAAATCAAAACCAACGAAAATCTCAAAACCCTATCATCCGTAACTTTCAAATTCTCTAAACCAATTCATACTCAAATCAATGATTAAATGAAACGATTTAACTCATAAACAAGTATAAACTTACTTGATTCAAGCTTCAATCCATTGAGAATCCTCCAAGAAACTCCAAATCGCCAAATGCTCACCCACAATCATCGATGATGAAATAAACGTTTAACATATATATATATATGTGAGCTTTAAAGGCTTGTTTGGCAATTTAGTTGCCACAAGTCCGAATCTTAACGTCTATCAGTCCAATTCTTATTCTATTTTTCTCCCAATTTCGCAATGATCATTAATAATAAAACCCAAAATCATATGTCACATTATCTCATATCAATTGCCAATCAATCCCGGACCTGGAATCCAATTTATCAGTCCCTTAGCTAAATTTTCCGGTCCGGATCTAAAACTCTAAAAATTTCCAGAAAAAGTTCCATGAATTCACAAAATTAGGAATTACATACTCCTACACTCCAATCTCATAATTCAATCCTCTAAATTCAATTTTCTCATTCCAATTCCATATTCAAAACTCATATACGCTTATCACACAATTTCCAATTTTCCACAATTCAATCGGGAAATTGTCATACATGTACGTATATACATATGCTTATGCAACAATAGTTCATTTACTAGTAACTATAGAAGTTATAATGCATGCACAATTTACATTAGCTCGCATAACAATCTTAACTTTGATCCAAATTTACAGATATACCCGTCACCTCGGTAACGGGATGTTACATTTCTCCCCTCCTAATAAAAATTTCGTCCTCGAAATTTCATATACGATTTATCACCAAGTTAGGGGAGTCTTTTCGATCATTGACTCTCTGATTTTCACTTATTTCACTATACGAATAATTTCTGTCAAATCTTTCTTAACCCTATATTGCCCTTTTTCACACAATTTATCACTTCCAAAATCAATAACACATATATCGGATCCTAATAATATTTTCCAATTCAGTCTTTGTAACATTTTGGGATCCGAATCATCTTTTAGGATTTTAGACGGACTTGCTATTTTAATCACACTTCAACTGCTTACTTACCTCTTTTTCCTTTCTCAAACTCTATCTTTGCTTAACGATTTCTTTTGATTACTCGTAATTCTTTATATCCAATACCAATGCTACACACATCCGATCATATCAATATTTCCTATTTCTGTCCATATAACACTTTACAAATCCATTTATCTTTTAGGTTACCACTGACTTGTCAATCCATAAATCGATTCACAACACGGTCACATCGAGGCCCCTAATAACGAATTTCATTTCCCACTTACCTGTTATCTCAATCAATACATAGATTGGCCAAGGTGACACATTTAGAAACATTCTCTGTATCGTTTAACATATTGCATCTCTCCAATGCCAATTTCTAATCTCATCAGGTTTTAACAGTTTCGGTAATCATTAATTTAATTCATTCTCATCAACTTGAATTTCTTAAACCATATTACTGATTCAAACACCTGTCAATCTTAACTTAAATCATCCAGGGCCTCTAATTAAATTAGGTCCTGATCATTTTACTATCCGAATGAACAACTCCTTTTTAGATATAAAACCTTTCATACACTTTTCAAATGATATCTCCAACGAAACACAATCAATCTTATCTATGCATCAATCTCATAATCTTATGAACACCAAACCTATATTAGTTTCACACTGATAACACACAGTCAACCATATAGGTCAAACATACTCATAATCTCTCAACGTCACATTTTACTTTCTGTTACACTTTTAATACACTTACAATTCCTTTCATGAGTTTTACTCATATTTCCTAATCCAGTCACATTACTCATTTTCTTTACTGACTAATCTATTCACACATTTCTCGATACTATCCACTATTCAAAATTCTCGATTCGGATTTTGCCATGCTTTCAATACACCTCTGCACACTTGATGTGGAATCCCCAATTGCTAATACGTTCCTTTTTACACTTTACCAACTCGACAGTTTACATATAATCTTTCATCCAGTTTCAATAATCTTATCATCTAATTATTTGCTTCCTTATCAAAATTCGGAAACATTTGAACACATAATCCTTTTTCCCAATTTACTCATATAACTTAATCATTATTACTTTACAAACGCATATTCATCCAAAACATTTTTTTTTGTACAAATAGAATCTCCAAATTTTTCACAACACTTTCCAATACACTATTCAATACAATAGATTTTTAAGTCATCAAATACCAATGCAGCCCATAAGCTTATCTTGATCTCCATACATAGAATCTCTTTACATTTTCCAATAGATCACATTATCATCTTTACAATTCATTTCATATTATAACACCAATTCAATTGATACGATCAATACTCGAATTGAACATTTCTCTAAGTATCTCTTCTTACAATCATTTGTCATACACTTCACATATTTTCCTTTGAACACTTTCCTTATCATTTACAGTCAGAAGACCTTTACCAATTTCTGGATGTATCCAGTATACAATCAATCCTATTATAACTCCAAATTCTTTATATACTAATCCCTTTACAATTTCACATTTATCACTGCCTTTATTTGCATTTAATCTCCCAATACCATGTTGAATAATAATAATTCATCCACTAATTATTCTACCAATATCAAATTCACTCTTATAAAACTTACATGTCAAACAATTTCCTCAACTGTGCTAATTTCTCTTATTCACTTTTCAAATGTATTCAATCGATCATCATCCACTTTGAACACAATTTAAACATTTCACTCTAAACACAAGTAAGATATGTTGCTCTTCAGTAGCATAATGACTCTTCATATCAATAATCAATTTATATCATTTCCTAATTATCGGTTGTCTCCAATGAGGAACAAATTTTCTCACGATCTTTCTCCATTTCATCAAATATATTTTGACACACATTCTTTTACACCGGATTCTCCACATATTTCAATTTATTCACTATCATTTCAAACAAAATTTTCAAAACCACTTTATACTTTCCGATATTCACACAAAATATATCTGACCCGATATTCTCCTTAAATCACAACTGATATCCTTTTACTGTTCAATACTCCTATTACACAATCAAACTCTTTACATTATCGTAACACATACTTTTTATTCTATCTTTTACACATGAGTATCCGCTAAGATCAGGACTCCCAATAACAACTTTTCATTCATTTCACATTTATCTCCAATTTGTCCTTTCATTACTAAACTTTTCAATTTTAATCATCTAATCAACTTAATTCAATTCAGGGAAATTCTTCTTTCAATTCCTAATCATCAACCGCCGTCACATTTCTTATCGATTTCAATTATTCACAATGTCCTGTGACGATCAATCTATACCATAATCCACATAACCAAAGCATCTCTTTTTGATACCATTCATTGAGGTACATACCATTTACAGTATTACATTAATTTACCACTTAGTCACTTACGCTAAAGACACTTCAATCTCATTTGATCTTGGACCACCTTTTTCCTTTTCGCACCTATCCTCGATCATGAGGCTTTTTCCTTACCAACATTTTAATTACAATCTCAATTCATTTCCAAATATCACTATAAACACTTTTGGTTCTTACTCTATCTCACATGAACTTTTAACTATTTGACTTGGCGGTTATCCACTAATGCACCAATTGATTTCCGATATCATTTCCATTTATCAGGTGTGCATTCGCATAGGCAAATCCGCTGACCTTAACAACTTTTTACTTTTTCTTCTCTCAATACGATTTTCTCTCATTTCGATCCTTTCATCATTTTGTTTTACGCAACCACACTCAAATCCGTATCACAAATATACATTCATTGTTGCTTTCTCACTTAACATATTCAAATTCTAAGTCATAGACCTCCAATCATAACTCCCATCACGCTTTCGCTGCGCAACTCTGATCATAAAACATTTTATTTGCCATCTTTCACATATCTCTATATTTTTTCTATCACTTCACAACTACACATAGACAATTCACATCTACTTCCCATTCACAGATTTTCCAATATCACTCTAATGTCGTATTTCATAATACGCCTATCAATACCAATACACTAAATCTCCAATCATCATATCGCACCGTATACTTGTTCTTTTTCTTTGATTTCTACAATTTTCATTTATCACATTTTCCCATATCATCTTTTCCTCCCTATTTCTAACCACTTAAATCACTAGTACAGGCTCATGTATGAGACTCATATGCTAGACCGGGGATCAGTCGTCACTATCTGCCGAGACATAACTTATATGCATGCACTTTGACACATTTGTCTCAGAATGCCCATGTAAGATTGTACTTCTGGGCTCTGATACCACAAATGTAGCACCCCACTCCCGACGAGACCCGAACCCGACATCAACAGTGATATCCGAGCCCGTGACCCGCGAGGGTGGCGAATAGAACAATCACTACCTTTTAAAACTTGATATGACATTTTTCTTTTCTTACGAAAAACAGTTGAGTGCCGGAAAACAATAATGATTTGGCCCAATTATAATAAAACATTTGCAATTACAAAACAATTTCAATTATAAACCAATTTCAGTTATACCATACAAGTACACATAAATCAAAAGGGGCCATGAAACAATTCACTACTCTAATGCAGATGTGACGACACTGATCCCGACCCGATACTCTGCCTTGCTAGCAACGATCATACTCCCGTTGATCTAACGGGGTACTCTTCACTTCCTGAAAAATAGATGCAATGTTGGGTGAGTTTGCGAACTCAGTGAGAAACCATCATCGATGGTTCACCCAACTCATGCATTCACAATCATATACACATAACACATGTGTAGCACTTACGGTAATATCACATGCAATTTCCTTATTCACATTTCACGGTCATTCACGGTCAATTTACATTTCGATCGGTCATATCTGATGCAATGCCCATGAAACACTTTCAATTTTCGTTTCGTTGTTGTGACCGTGCGCCTGATCATTTACGTTGAGCCAGTGGCTCTGAAATCGTTGGGCATGATATGCCCTGCGGTGAGCCTGAGGCTCTATCAGTCGTTGGACCTGAGGTCCTGTGCGTTGAGCTTAAAGCTCTATCATATACATTGGGCATGATGTGCCCTGAAAACCCGAAGGCAGGCATAAAGTGCATTGAGCACGTGGCTCTGCATACGTTAGTACCACCGTCACAACTACTATTATCGATCATTTACTATGCATGAATGCACATGTCACTTTCCAATTTCCAATTATTGCATTTCCGATCATTTTCCAATGTCTTCGGACTTTTAGTCCGGTATTTCATTCCTATGCATTTACATTTCATTTCATGAACACAGTTACAATCCAATTTACTCATGCATTTACACATACTTATTCATATTTGCACTTCAATATCACAATCCAATATTTCGAACACCCATGGTTCGAAATCAATCAAATCAATCACACATATATCCATCCGTAACTCCTCATGGCATCAGTGCATACAATTAATAAACACATAAGGCTGAGAAACTAACTAGGTTACTCACCTGCACTTCCGAGCTACAGCCTGGAAGTCCCAATATCGTCCGTGGAGTGTCGATCCATCGGAACCTCTATGTCAATTCAAATAATTCACATTACCATTTTGGCCAATATCAATAACCAATAACAAATACGATAAATACTATACATGTTATGACATTCCCAATCAAATTCCCGAATTCCTCAATTTGATCACTCTCTTACTAATCCATAACACTTTCAATTAGAATCACAATCACTAATCGTTTACCACTCAATTCCAATAATCATATAATTACATTCCGAATTTCCATTCTTATCAATTCAATATTCTTAGTCTCCAAATTCCAATTAGTCATTTAGAAACCAATTCACTTGAAAATCAATCCTCAAGCTCATTACTTGTAACAATCACCTTATAATCCTTTAATTTCATTTCTTCTAGATTGAAATTCCTATTTCTCAAGTGCCACTTTGATCCATAACCAATCCAATTTAAATCCCAAAATTCTCCAAATTCAAAATCCTCAAATTCATTTTCGGAAAGCATCCTACTTGTGGCGAACAAGCATCCCACGTCATGACGATGCACGCGCGTTAAATCGCGGCGTATGCCTATCCTCCTCGCGCATGGCGCATAAATTAAAATATTTTTAATTGTCGCGACGTACATCTGGGTTGGCTTTCGCCATGGCGTGTTCATCGCACGTCGCGGCGTGCGATCGCAAAATCGCGACAGAAACCCAGAAATTTCTCAGATTTTTCTGATCTAACTCATCCAAATTCATTCTAAACACTCTCAATCAGTTTAGTATACCACACTAAACTCATTTCTAGCCTCAATCCCTCATTTAAACCATTTTTCATCAAAAACCCAAATCAAAACCAACGAAAATCTCAAAACCCTATCATCCGTAACTTTCAAATTCTCTAAACCAATTCATACTCAAATCAATGATCAAATGAAACGATTTAACTCATAAACAAGTATAAACTTACTTGATTCAAGCTTCAATCCATTGAGAATCCTCCAAGAAACTCCAAATCGCCAAATGCTCACCCACAATCATCGATGATGAAATAAACGTTTAACATATATATATATATGTGAGCTTTAAAGGCTTGTTTGGCAATTTAGTTGCCACAAGTCCGAATCTTAACGTCTATCAGTCCAATTCTTATTCTATTTTTCTCCCAATTTAGAATGATCATTAATAATAAAACCCAAAATCATATGTCACATTATCTCATATCAATTGCCAATCAATCCGGACACGAATCCAATTTATCGTCCTTAGCTAAATTTTCCGGTCCGGATCTAAACTCTAAAATTTCCGTAAAAGTTCCATGAATTCACAAAATTAGGAATTACATACTCCTACACTCCAATCTCATAATTCAATCCTCTAAATTCAATTTTCTCATTCCAATTCCATATTCAAAACTCATATACGCTTATCACACAATTTCCAATTTTCCACAATTCAATCGGGAAATTGTCATACATGTACGTATATACATATGCTTATGCAACAATAGTTCATTTACTAGTAACTATAGAAGTTATAATGCATGCACAATTTACATTAGCCTGTACACAATCTTAACCTGATCCAAATTTACAGATATACCCGTCACCTCGGTAACGGGATGTTACAATTAAGAATGAAAACTTTACAACCAAAATGATGAAAATAAGAGATATTAGGTTTTTTTTACCTTTCCATAGCTCGTAAGGTGTCTTATTTTTGTCTCTTCGTAAGTGCACCGGTTGATGACGTAATAAGCGGTGTTGATATACGCCTAAAATGATTTAGGAAGATTGTACTCATTCAAAGATAGTCCCGCTCATTTCTTCAAGTGAGCGATTTTTCCTTTCTACTACACCATTTTGTTGGAGTCCTTGGTGTCGTAGAAATTATGTTCCATTCCGTATTTGTCGCAAAGATTTTCGAAAGGTTCACATTCGAATTCTCCTCCATGATCGGTTCTAATTGCAACGATAGACAAATTTTTCTCATTTTGAACCAATCTACACCACTTGGTAAATTCATTAACGGCATCATTTTTATTCGCAAGAAATCTTACCCAAGTAAATCTAGAGAAATCATCCACAATAACAAGTACATATAATTTACCACTAAGACTAGCATGTCTAGATGGACCAATCAAATCCATATGCACAAGTTCAAGAATTCTAGAAGTACAGATTTCTCTCTTTGGTTTAAAAGATCTCTAACATGTTTGCCTTTCAAACAAGACTCACATAAATGATCTTTAACAAATTTAATCTTAGGCAAACCTTTTACAATGTCATTCTTTGAAAGCTTATAAATTAAAGGCAATGGTGCATGTCCTAATTTTCTATGCCATAAAAATGCATTTTCTTCCAATGTCACCAAGCATTTTTCATTAAACGAACTATCATCATGCAAGTCAACAATGTATGTGTTCCCATGTCTCAAACCAATAAAGGCAACATGATCATCCTTCTTAACTAAGCAATGTGATGATTCAAATGATACAATATAATTCATATCACAAAGTTGAGACACACTTAGTAAGTTATGTTTCAAGCCATCAACAAGCAACACATTGTCAATGGTAGGTAAAGGTTCCTTACCCACTTTACCAATGCCAATGACCTTACCTTTGTTGTTGTCTCCAAAAGTGACATAACCTTGATTCTTTGATCTAATTTCTACGAATAAACTTTTGTCTCCACTCATGTGCCTTGAGCATCCACTATCAATATACCATGTGTTTGGAGGTTTTTCATCCCTTGCTTGTACCTGCAATAGACACATTCTTTCTTCTTATAGGTACCCAAGCCATTTTGGGTCCATTTTGGTTAGTCAGGTAAATCACATTAGAAGGTATATTCCCTTTTTCTACCCAAATTTTCTTGACCTTAATGCATCTCGTAGTACTCTTGCATGCAACTTCTATATGCCCATCTTTCAAGCATCTATCACATTGAGCAATTTTTCCATCCGTAGTGAACTTTGAAATCAAGGAACAATCTCTATTAAACGGATCATATCCTAAACCATGTTTAGAAATTGAGTATCTTTGCAAAGATAACAAGTTCTCAAACTTTTCGTTTCCATTAGCAAATTTTCCAACCACGTATGAGAATTCCTTTCTAACTCTATCAAGTTCACAAATAAGATTTTCTTTTTCAACAAGACATGCAGAATGATCTTCTTTTGGACTATCTAAATTATCAATCGTTTCATGTAAAGCACTATTTTCAGCAACCAACTCTCGTATTTTCTTTCTTAATTTTTTATTAATCTCAATAGCTTCTTCAAAATCAGCTTGTAAAGCATCAAAGGAATCTCTTAGATCTTGGTCATTGAAATTTACCTCATTTTCATCATCACTTTTTGCCATAAGTGCCAGGTTGTTTTCATCATCACTTTGATATGTATCCTCTTCATCACTCCAAGTTGCCACCAGGCTAGTTTTTCTTTTACCTTTGTCGTATTTGTCATTTTTCTGAAAGTTTGATGTTGATGATGAGCTTTTGCATTCTCTTGCAAGATGTCCCCGTTTTCCACATCTTCAACATTCTTCGTTGCCCTTCTTTTCGTCATAGCCTTTTGATTTTCTTTCCGCGCCAAACCTCTTTCTTTCTACCTATTTTCCGCCATTTAATTCTTTCCTTCGATTTTTGAGAAGTCCCTTGAACTTCCTTAAGTTTCTAGCATACATAGCGATTTCTTCATCTTTCTCGTCTTCATCTAATTCCTCATCACTTTCATCAACAAAAGTAGTGTTAGCTTTAAAAGCAATAGATTTTTTAGGCTTACCTCTGCCTCCTCTGGATTTGAGAATAATCTCATAGTTGATGAGTGATCCCACCAAAGCGTTGAATTCCAGATGGTTAAGGTCCTTTGACTCCATGATTGCGGTGACTTGAGAATCTCATTCCTTGGCGATGAGCGAAGAATCTTCTTCACCTTCTCGCTATCCGTCATGTGCTTTCCAGGTTGCCTAATCCATTTATGATTTCGCAAAGCGGTCAAGCATCAGAGAAATTGACTCACCTTCTTTCATGACGAACATCTCGTAGTCGTGGAGAAGCATGTTGATTTTTATCTCCCGGACTTGATTTGTCCCTTCATGAGTAACTCGAAGTCTCTCCCACATTTCCTTGGCAGTGGTGCAAAAATTTACCCGGTTTCTTTCCTCAACCGTTAATGCACAATATATCAGCTTTATAGCTTTGGCATTGATGTACACTTGCCTCCAATCGTTATCATCATACTCCAGCTCCATTTTCAACTCACTATTTTTTTTCAGAGGGACTTGAAGTCCGAAGATAATGATCTTCCAGTATTCAACTCCCTCACTAATGATGTGGTACTTCATAGGATTTTTCCAAGAAGAATAATTAGTACCATTAAACAATGGAGGACGGTTATTAGTGTTACCTTCTTCCCATGAGGTTGTTGTGTGCCATCCCGATACTCGCGCTCGATACCAATTTTAAGTGATCTAGAAGGGGGGTTGAATAGATCTTAAAAATTCTTTGAGAATTTCTACAAGAAAATCAGAAGTTAAAACACACAAAAATAATTTAGATAAACTTAATTGAAAAGAGTAGGGAAGAAGATCAAACACTCGTTTTTATAAAGGTTCGGTGCGAAGACCTACGTCCTCTACCTAAGCTCCCACTTAGGATTTTGCCAACCACTTTATTGCACACTTTGTAGTTGAGTGTGAACTTTTTACGCCACTTGAATTCCGGCTCAAGTAACCTTTTACACTCGATTTGTCTTCCGGCACAAATCCTACCTCACGTGACCTTCTCACTCGTCACTCAATTGTAACAAAACAATACAAATATTGAAGAACAAATGCTCAATACAATTTGTAACAAAATAAGAGCAATAGTGAGCAATTTGAAGCAATATGAGAGTATTTGAACTTGTAGAACTTGTTTTCACTCTTCTTCCATCATCCTCTATTTATACTTGAAGAAATATAGCTGTTGGAGCTCTACTAGCCGTTGCTTAATTGGATATAGCCGTTCCTTGATAATCTCCATTCCATTTTTAGCAAATTGGACCGTTGGAGCTGAATCTGTGCATCCATAAGTCGACTTGTCGAATGAATAAGTCAACTTGTTTCAACCATTTACGTAAAACTTGTAACTCCGCTCTCCAATAAGTCAACTCGTGCTGTATAAGTCGACTTGTCTGCCTCGATAAGTCGACTTGTGTGTTATAAGTCGACTTGTCTTAATATATCTTCATATATAAGTCGACTTGTACTGCTCTAGTTAACTTGTTATATTCAGAACTTGATGTAAGTCGACTTGTATTACCAAATCATTTATTATCCTTAAGCTTCATGCCATTTTTACTTAGTAGATAACTCCCAACTTGATTCCTCATTGATTAGACACTTGCTCATCTTGATTTACTCAATCCTTTCATTGAATAATACCTGAAATAATTTCTTAACTATTTCTAGATATTTTATTATTATCAAAACATAAAGGGATTTAATTTGTCAACCCCTATTGGTCCAACACAAAGTTTTGCATTTTGTATCATACAAATGGGTTAATGAGACACTCTCTTCCTTTTCTCTAATAACAGTGCAGGTATGAATATCCCTTTCTTTCTTCTTGACTAAATTTCCATCCTTTGTTTTTTGCTTTCTCAAATCTTTGTCCCCTTCCCCACTTTTCCTCTTTTCACTCACCCCCTTCATCCCCTCCCACGACACCTTCCCTCTCGACAGCTCTTTGTTTCTTTCAAACCAGGTTTACCTCTAGGGGTATAGTTGTAACATCCCACCCCCTCCTGGAAGGGTAAAATAGTAAAATTGGCATAGGATGGGATTGATAAGGAATAATCATTACTGTTCATGCATAATAGGATTGATACACAGTATCAATTGTGTATATGGAATTATGGTATATGCATTCATGACATTCCCGGTAATTGGGCCTAACGGTATTTTATTGTGATTAATGTGGTTATGGGATTTGAAAAATTATTCTGAGTGCGCTGTTAAGCGTTTTTGATTTTAAGGGATTTTCAGGAATTTTTCTGAAATTTTCTGGAGAAAATTCTCGGACCGGCAAAATCGCCGGTAACTGGCCTAAACTTGTTTTGGAGTAGAAAAGATGATTTTCGTGATTGAAAAATTATTTGGAGTGCACTGTTACCTGTTTTATAATTTTAGGGAATTTCATTAATTCTCAGAAAAATAATTCGGGGAAATCCTCGGACCGGATAAAGCGCCAAATGGCGAGCAAATTCGATTCTCTAGATAAAAATCGCCACCCACCGGATACTGTAATATTGGGTATATTATTTTGGGACTGAAATTAGGGTCATTGGAGTTAATTGGGGTAAATTTTTGATCTGAATTAGAATAATAATATTTTGACTTTTCCTATAAAAGTGGACCAATGAGAAGTTGCCACTAAAAAGTTACATTAAATGCATTTCCTCTCCATTCTCTCGGTTTTGCTTGCTTTAAAAGAAAGAAAAGATGAAATTAATACCTTTGTTCTTGTTCATCCGAAACCCAAACTTCTCCTACACAAACTCCATCAACTTTTGCTCTCTTCTCATCTTTCTCCATAGCTTCAAGCTCCTCTCTTTGATTCCCTCAAAGCTAGAAGATGAGTCTTGAGCATACTTGAGAAGGAAAGGTGGTTGGTACCTTGGTGTAGGAGTTAGAAGTTGGTTGTTGAAGGTTTGAAGGAGGGTTTGAATTAGGTAAGTTGTTATTTAAGGTTTGAGTTTTAAATGTTGTTTTTACATGGAATTAAATGTCATGATAGTATGGGGTAGTAAATATAAGGATTTAAAGCATGTATAAGGTTCATGTAGACATTAAAGTGTTGATTATTATGATTAAAGTAAGGGGCATAAAGCTAAGTGATGACTGAATTGAAAGTAATGATATGGTTTGATTTTGAATTGAATAGGGATAATTATTTGAGTCTTTGAATGGAGGAATTTAATGCTGTAAATTTTTCAGTATTAACCCTAGTATATGTATGACTGGAGTAATATTTAATTTGTATTTATTTTGATGTCTAGTGATGTGAAAAAGGAATTAGAAGTGGGTGAACTAAGGTTAACATTAAATCTGGAAAGTTGGAATTATAAGTGATGTTACTGTTTTATTCATAACTTATTGTGTAGAAACGAAAATGAGGTAAGGTTAGTGGCCACTGAAACTTTGGGATGTTGGCTTCAATTTAGTGTGAAATAGGTGTTGTTGAATTTCAATGATAGAAGGGTGAAATTTTGCATGGAAAGTTACTGTTCCATTGCCTGTGAACAGTAACCGCAACCATGACATCTGAGTTTTGTTGATTTTATGAATTAATTGAGATGGAATTAGGAAAATGATCTTCATGGAAGTTGTAGCATATTGAATTATCTTTCCATTGCTACTGATCTTGCTATTTTTGGAATTGTGTATTGGGAGATATTACTAATGACTGGTTTTGAGCATTTTGGATGAAACCTAGCTTAAGTGTGATTTTGTGAGTTTATTGATTGGAGGCAATTTTAACATTTTATGTGGACTGAATTGGTGTGAGTGAGCTTCTGAAAAGTTGTAGAGGAAGAGATTATCTTGAAATTGATATTTGGTATGTAATTTTTAGAAGTCAGAATTGGGAGTTATGATTTTTCAAAAGTGAACCCTACATTAGGTTATGAGTGGCTGATCATAACAGAAACTTCCATAACAGTTTTGAAATTGTTAGAGATTGAATTGGAGGTTGAGTGCTTCATGGAAATTGAAGTTTGAGATGTTATCTTTTCAGGGATATAAAGTTCTGAATTTACTGACTTGTATATAGGGAGTTATGCTTGTTGTAAGATTACTGCCCATATTGAAGGATTTCAAGGACAGTGACATTGAATGAATTAATTGATTGGTTTAGAAATAGAATTTGATTTTGGATTGTTCATGAAAGTTGTAGACCACATTGTGGTCTTCTTGAGCATATTTATTTTGTAATTGTTGACTGAAGAGAATAAAGGTTACAGAATTTGTAATGTATTGCACGGTTTTGAGAGGTTGTGAGTAGGCAGTGGCTTTGACTGGATTTTGTCACCCTTAGGGGTGAGATTGATTTTGTGTTCTACATGAAACTTGTAGAGTTTTTTAATCTTTTCAACGACATATGGTTTGTAATTTTCTGAAATGTGTGGGAAGAGTTATGAATGACTGAAGTTCGGTTTGGAAAAGAAGAAAAGGGAGTAAGCATTTGAAACCTCGCCCCTGAGGGCGACGCCTGCAAGTGGCGAGGCTGGCCTCGCCCTCGCGAGGCGATGCCTCGCGAGGCAAGGAGCTGAAAGCTCGCCTCTCATGGCGACGGCTCGCCCTCGAGGCGAGGAAATGCCAAACTCGAGGGCGACAGCTTGCCTCGCGAGCCAAAAAGGAAAAGATATATATATATTATTGTTTTGCTTTTTATTTGGTATTAAATTGATCCGATTGTTCTTTGTCAATTTCTTTCCGTCCGACATCCGATTGACCTGATTCCAGAGGCATCGGATTCGTTGAATATTTAATTTCATATTATGAGAAAACGGGAATTTTAGACGGAATTTGACGTAGCCCTCATCGATTGGAACATGTAAACACTGTTTTATTTAATTGAGGACCTATAGAGGTCCTAATTGCACCGTCGGCGCTTATGGATTTCTAATTTTGACAGAATTTTATTATGGGAAAATATTGAATTAGGACCGGAATTCATGAACATGCATATTTCATCAACATGAGCACAAATTTCATATTTAGTGACTCGCATTTTTCTCGATTCATATAGAGGCCCAATTGGGCGTCGATTGACCGACGTCACAGAGGCTTTCGGCATTAGCTCGGAAGTAATAGGTGAGTAACCTAGTTGGTTTCTCAAATTTCGGTTGTTTACATGCTCAACGTGAATTACGTGCAAAGGTGAATTGTATGATTTCGCATGTATAAAAGTGGATGATTGTATTATATGATTTTACCGCATCTTGAATGATACCGATATTGATAGATCGGGCTTTATAGCCATTATACTGAACACTGCTATACTGGGCTTTATAGCCATATCGTTGATTCACTGATACACTGGGCTTTATAGCCAAACACTGTACATTTATTGATATCGCATCGCATGCATAATTGCATGATCGATAATGGACGTGCCCTAAGTTGCTATTTTACCGATAAGAGCTTTGAGCTCTCATCAGATCGACCGGCCTCGAGCCCGAGGGAGAAAATCACACGCGTCCCCACTGAACACTGACTGAGCACTTGGGCACAATACTGAATAACTGGAAAGAGTCTCATATGCATCTCATTTGCATAAATGACTGTTCTGTGACATGTACTGCTTTTGTAATGGGATGAATTACTGTGAATGTTTTATTACATGGATATCGTTATTGACTATTTTGGTAATTGATGATAATCAGATTGCATCAGACGCCACGGGCGTAATGCATGATTTGAGTGAACCATCGATGATGGTTTCTCACCGAGTTCATAAAACTCACCCAAAATTTGCATTTATTTTTCAGGTCTGAAGAATACCGGTTGACACGGAGTATATCTCCGTAGACGAGTAAAGGTTAGAGGTCGGGATCGTTCGTATGCGCATTAGTGTCTTAGTAAACCGTATTCGCAATCACTTTGTATAACAAGGCATTGTATTTTACTTGAGCCTTGTGGTATTAATGTTTTCTTGCATTGATTGATTGTAATTATTCTTTGGATGACCGTAATAAGCGAAACGGGTTTATATTGAACACGGATTTTATTTACTTACTGTGTTTGCCGTGTGAACGTGGAGTTAATGGCTCCCAAAAGAAAAAAAAAAGTGTATACTGAATTTTAAATCGACTGATGTAGTACGCCACTCTCGTGGGACACGGACTCGGATATCACCAACGATATCGGGTTCGGGTCTTACGGGAGTGGGGTGTTACATTTAGGTGGTATCAGAGCCCAGTAGTACGTAATGTATCTGGGCACAGTTTGGAACATAGGTTTCATGCATTTGAGTCGCGTCGTTGCAGACCGTGGTAACTGATCCCTAGTCAGAGTCACACGAGGATAAAGTCTAAGGGTGCATAAGTGTCAAGTGATTAAGTGAGAGAAGAGTGATACTGGATTTGAGTGAAAATCCCTAAAAGGGGATAATCAATTAGGAAAGGATAAAGGAAAAATGGATAAGAAGATTGAAATTGTACTGGGTTAGAAACCCTTATAAGTGATAGCCGAATGACCGTGTTGGCCTAGATCGATTAAGAATTTCCAATTAAATTGACAATATTATGGTGATGTAAAATGCAGATGTTGAGAACTTGAGAGGTCCATTAGAGATATGGGAAGCATATTGGTTATAGTAGATCTAAGTGAGATTAAATGCCGGGATGGTTAGGAAATTACGATTCATTGTATATGTCATGAATGGGAAATATTGGAATTGAGTAAAATGTAGATAGTCCAATCGGGCATATTTTGATTCATCGTATTCAAGTTAGAGATTAGTAGAGATAATAGCGAAATGGAAAGAAGCTCAATAAAGCATCAGAACGGTTTATTGAGAACCGAAAGAATCGAAAAGGAAAGATGTTCAAGGCCTATTTGAGTGAGATAAAAGTGTATGAGATAAATCGAAGAATTTGTGAAATGGTTAGGATTTGGACCGCATATGCTTGAAACTGAAATGATTATGTGACTATTATGCTACGAGTTTGGAAATTCGTATTAAAAAAAAAAAGGAAAAAGACAGACAGATGATTTCTACTGATGGTGTATCGGGAAATACTGAATTAGGTGTATATGGACACGAAAATGGTAAATGGATACGTATATCGATAGAGATAAAATGGAGTGGTATCAACGATTTTGTCGGGTATTGGGGACTGTGAACACCCGATCATAAACTATTTGAGGAAAATAGAAGATAAGTAGCAGAAAACAGAAAAAAAAAAAGGAATAAAGATCATAAGATGAGAAGCCAAATTGTTATGACCTTACAAGGTCAAGTTGCACGTAACGGATAGGGGAATGAGACATACAGTTTAATGATATGGTGAGAATGAAATAAAGATCTTGAAAAGAATGAAACCACAATAGCGGTATATGAAAAGAGTTATTGTATTTAAGTCGATTTACTGTTGGGGATATCTATTGGACAGTAATGTTGATTGTGACTAATGAAATGTATGTTACAGATCTATGGAAATCATAGAGGAAATGAGCGGTAAATGTTTAGAGTGATTATAAGTGTGAAGTTCTTAAGAGGTTAAGTAAGATAAAAGTGGACCGAGTGTACATTGTATGAGAGGAACGGAAAAGTGATTCTGGTATCAGTCATTTAATTGAGGATGGGTATAAACGGAAAGGAGTCTTAAGGAAGTCTGAATTGTATGGATTACAAATTGGATTCGGATAGAATGCTGTGGTACAGATTACTGAATAAGTGGTAAAGAAAGTGTTTAAGTGAGTGTCATAAGGAACCTTCGTGAAAGGAATGTTCTGATATTTAAATGATGGCATAAAAGTGTCGAATCGAGATTATGCATTATAGTGAAGAAGGATTGAAACACAATTAGGAATAATCATTGGTTGATGAGACTTTTGTGGACAAAATTAAAAGTGAAATTGGGTCATAGCTCATACTGCTGAGATTATCTGCATTGTATGTACAGAAATGTAAAGAATTCCATATGAGTGAGATTTTAATTTGAGGTGATTCAATTGCAATGTGAAGTGAATCGATCTCCAGTTATGATGTAAAACTGTTGAGGAATCTAGATTTGAAACGAAAAATAAAAGAGTCCCGAACTGAGAAGAGAGATACTAAAATAAAATGGAAAAGTTTTGGAGGTTTAAATATGGATGACAAGGTATTAACATATGTTGATATGAAAGATATGAAAACAAATGAGAAGAGAAAATGAAAAGAGTAACTGAATAGAGACAAGAGGGTCAAAAAGGGAAACTGACAATGAGGTGATGTAGTGACACCTTCATAAAGAAATTGCAGATACACTAAGTGTGGACTCAATGAAAAGGGTAAAAGATGTATGGTAAAGTCAATAAGACCCTAATAGGGATTTATGCGAAGTAAGCAAATGGTAGTAGTTGTGATTAGAGATAGAATGTATTTAGAGGTGTTGAACAGTGAAAAGTGAAAAGAACGATGGGACTAATTGAGGAATCTGATACCGATGATATACATACATTGGAAAGAGTGAGCAGCGGAGTATTGAACTGTGACAATATGTTGAACAAGTATGAAATAAATTGAACTGACTGTGATAAATGGTATTAGTGCCATTCTCATGATTGAAAGCCTTGAGATATGAGATTCCTATAAGGATACAATGTGTTAATTTGAGGAAAGAGACAGGTATAAATACGATAATCTGCAATGAACAAATCAATTCTGAGATATTGAGTTTTCAATGAATGTCAAGCATATCTGGGAAATTGTGAAGTGTTTCTGGAAAATTGAAGTTGTAAAAATAGTGATAAGAAAGGTTAAGAGTGCAGAAAGTAAAGGGGGAAGTTTTTATGATGAGTTTGAATATACAAATGGAATTGGAAAACTATAGTGAACAAAAGTCGAAGGAGAAATAAGTGTACCGATAAAAAGGTATTAGAACAAGAAAGTGATCACCAAAGTTAGACATTCTAGTCAAAGATATTTGAAAAGTGAAATTGCGTAATTGTAGGTATAGAATGAAGTGATTCTTGGCTCAAGTGTTTATAGGTTGAATGTCCAATAGGAAAAAGGTTTGATTATGGTCTTGTTATAGAGTTTTGATTCACTGGAGAATATATACTGTTACACTGCATAGTGCCTACTGAGAGTTAAAGACCGTAATGGGTTTGAGACTAAAATGTGTGAGAAAAAGGAAAGTGACTTAGGAAGACTGCATGGTTAGCTAAAGTGGAATCGGATCGGACAAATGAGATAGAGTAAACTGTATATCCGGATAAAGTGTGTGAACACTATAGAACAGTGAAATTGTCTTACGAGAATCGAATTTGAATATAAAGTGAATGGCATATAAAAAAAAAAATGATGACTGCATTAGGTACATTGTTACTGATTATAGTGAAGTGGAATTTAATGTCACTGTATTGGTACCAAAGGAATGTAAATCGTCCCTGACGTGATTAAGGGAGGTACCAATGACATGGAGATGTCCTCAATGGAATACGAATTGGACTATATGGCATTAGGGAAAAAGTATTGGAAGGATAAAATGTGATCAATGAATAGATTCGAAAATACTGAACTGAGATATATATATCGGAACCAAAGGAAGTGACTATTCTAGAAATGGCAAGTGAGATAGCTAAGAAAATGAGATCGCCAACTGATAGTTTTGTCAAATCCATTTACTGTATGAGTTAGCCTTAGTAACTGAGTTACGGACTGAGAGTGATTACTGTGATCACTCCAAAAGTGAATCATTAAGTGGAAAAGTGTATAGGATATATAGACTCATATGATTATTGTCATAGTGAACCGTTGACTGGGAATTTCGAGGACGAAATTCTTATAAGGAGGGGAGAATTGTAACATCCCACCCCCTCCTGGAAGGGTAAAATAGTAAAATTGGCATAGGATGGGATTGATAAGGAATAATCATTACTGTTCATGCATAATAGGATTGATACACAGTATCAATTGTGTATATGGAATTATGGTATATGCATTCATGACATTCCCGGTAATTGGGCCTAACGGTATTTTATTGTGATTAATGTGGTTATGGGATTTGAAAAATTATTCTGAGTGCGCTGTTAAGCGTTTTTGATTTTAAGGGATTTTCAGGAATTTTTCTGGAATTTTCTGGAGAAAATTCTCGGACCGGCAAAATCGTCGGTAACTGGCCTAAACTTGTTTTGGAGTAGAAAAGGTGATTTTCGTGATTGAAAAATTATTTGGAGTGCACTGTTACCTGTTTTATAATTTTAGGGAATTTCATTAATTCTCAGAAAAATAATTCGGGGAAATCCTCGGACCGAATAAAGCGCCAAATGGCGAACCGGTCGATTCTCGGTAGCAAAAATCGCTACCCACTGGTACTGTAATATTGGGTATATTATTTTGGGACTGAAATTAGGGTCATTGGAGTTAATTGGGGTAAATTTTTGATCTGAATTAGAATAATAATATTTTGACTTTTCCTATAAAAGTGGACCAATGAGAAGTTGCCACTAAAAAGTTACATTAAATGCATTTCCTCTCCATTCTCTCGGTTTTGCTTGCTTTAAAAGAAAGAAAAGATGAAATTAATACCTTTGTTCTTGTTCATCCGAAACCCAAACTTCTCTACACAAACTCCATCAACTTTGCTCTCTTCTCATCTTTCTCCATAGCTTCAAGCTCCTCTCTTTGATTCCCTCAAAGCTAGAAGATGAGTCTTGAGCATACTTGAGAAGGAAAGGTGGTTGGTACCTTGGTGTAGGAGTTAGAAGTTGGTTGTTGAAGGTTTGAAGGAGGGTTTGAATTAGGTAAGTTGTTATTTAAGGTTTGAGTTTTAAATGTTGTTTTTACATGGAATTAAATGTCATGATAGTATGGGGTAGTAAATATAAGGATTTAAAGCATGTATAAGGTTCATGTAGACATTAAAGTGTTGATTATTATGATTAAAGTAAGGGGCATAAAGCTAAGTGATGACTGAATTGAAAGTAATGATATGGTTTGATTTTGAATTGAATAGGGATAATTATTTGAGTCTTTGAATGGAGGAATTTAATGCTGTAAATTTTTCAGTATTAACCCTAGTATATGTATGACTGGAGTAATATTTAATTTGTATTTATTTTGATGTCTAGTGATGTGAAAAAGGAATTAGAAGTGGGTGAACTAAGGTTAACATTAAATCTGGAAAGTTGGAATTATAAGTGATGTTACTGTTTTATTCATAACTTATTGTGTAGAAACGAAAATGAGGTAAGGTTAGTGGCCACTGAAACTTTGGGATGTTGGCTTCAATTTAGTGTGAAATAGGTGTTGTTGAATTTCAATGATAGAAGGGTGAAATTTTGCATGGAAAGTTACTGTTCCATTGCCTGTGAACAGTAACCGCAACCATGACATCTGAGTTTTGTTGATTTTTATGAATTAATTGAGATGGAATTAGGGAAAATGATCTTCATGGAAGTTGTAGCATATTGAATTATCTTTCCATTGCTACTGATCTTGCTATTTTTGGAATTGTGTATTGGGAGATATTACTAATGACTGGTTTTGAGCATTTTGGATGAAACCTAGCTTAAGTGTGATTTTGTGAGTTTATTGATTGGAGGCAATTTTAACATTTTATGTGGACTGAATTGGTGTGAGTGAGCTTCTGAAAAGTTGTAGAGGAAGAGATTATCTTGAAATTGATATTTGGTATGTAATTTTTAGAAGTCAGAATTGGGAGTTATGATTTTTCAAAAGTGAACCCTACATTAGGTTATGAGTGGCTGATCATAACAGAAACTTCCATAACAGTTTTGAAATTGTTAGAGATTGAATTGGAGGTTGAGTGCTTCATGGAAATTGAAGTTTGAGATGTTATCTTTTCAGGGATATAAAGTTCTGAATTTACTGACTTGTATATAGGGAGTTATGCTTGTTGTAAGATTACTGCCCATATTGAAGGATTTCAAGGACAGTGACATTGAATGAATTAATTGATTGGTTTAGAAATAGAATTTGATTTTGGATTGTTCATGAAAGTTGTAGACCACATTGTGGTCTTCTTGAGCATATTTATTTTGTAATTGTTGACTGAAGAGAATAAAGGTTACAGAATTTGTAATGTATTGCACGGTTTTGAGAGGTTGTGAGTAGGCAGTGGCTTTGACTGGATTTTGTCACCCTTAGGGGTGAGATTGATTTTGTGTTCTACATGAAACTTGTAGAGTTTTTTAATCTTTTCAACGACATATGGTTTGTAATTTTCTGAAATGTGTGGGAAGAGTTATGAATGACTGAAGTTCGGTTTGGAAAAAGAAGAAAAGGGAGTAAGCATTTGAAACCTCGCCCTCATGAGGCGACGCCTCATGGCGAGGCGAGTTGAACTCTCGCCCTCGCGAGGCGATGCCTCATGAGGCAAGGAGCTGGCTCGCCTCTCATGAGGGCGACGGCTCGCCCTCATGAGGCGAGGAAATCGCTAAACTCTCGCGAGGCGACAACTTGCCCTCATGAGCCAAAAGGGAAAAGATATATATATATTATTGTTTTGCTTTTTATTTGGTATTAAATTGATCCGATTGTTCTTTTGTCAATTTCTTTCCGTCCGACATCCGATTGACCTGATTCCAGAGGCATCGGATTCGTTGAATATTTAATTTCATATTATGAGAAAACGGGAATTTTAGGCGGAATTTGACGTAGCCCTCATCGACGGAACATGTAAACACTGTTTTATTTAATTGAGGACCTATAGAGGTCCGAATTGCACCGTCGGCGCTTTATGGATTTCTAATTTTTGACAGAATTTTATTATGGGAAAATATTGAATTAGGACCGGGAATTCATGAACATGCATATTTCATCAACATGAGCACAAATTTCATATTTAGTGACTCGTACTTTTTCTGATTCATATAGAGGCCCAATTGGAGCGTCGATTGACCGACGTCACAGAGGCTTTCCGGCATTAGCTCGGAAGTAATAGGTGAGTAACCTAGTTGGTTTCTCAAATTTCTGGTTGTTTACATGCTCAACGTGAATTACGTGCAAAGGTGAATTGTATGATTTCTGGCATGTATAAAAGTGGATGATTGTATTATATGATTTTACTGTACTGAATGATACTGATATTGATAGACTGGGCTTTATAGCCATTATACTGAACACTGCTATACTGGGCTTTATAGCCATATCGTTGATTCACTGATACACTGGGCTTTATAGCCAAACACTGTACATTTACTGCATACTGTACTGCATGCATAATTGCATGATCAGATAATGGACGTGCCCCAAGTTGCTATTTTTACTGATAAGAGCTTCGAGCTCTCATACTGTACTGACCGGGCCTCGAGCCCGAGGGGAGAAATCCCTGACGCGTCCCCACTGAACACTGACTGAGCACTTGGGCACAATACTGAATAACTGGAAAGAGTCTCATATGCATCTCATTTGCATAAATGACTGTTCTGTGACATGTACTGCTTTTGTAATGGGATGAATTACTGTGAATGTTTTACTGTTACTGGATATCGTTATTGACTATTCTTGGTAATTGATGATAATCAGATCTGTCATCAGACGCCATGAGCGTAATGCATGATTTGAGTGAACCATCGATGATGGTTTCTCACTGAGTTCGCAAAACTCACCCAAAATTTGCATTTATTTTCAGGTCTGAAGAATACCCGGTTGACACGGAGTATATCTACCGTAGGCGAGTAAAGGTTAGAGGTCGGGATCGGTTAGGTCTGCATTAGTGTCTTAGTAAACCGTATTCGCAATCACCGTATAACAAGGCATTGTATTTTTTGAGCCCTTGTGGTATTAATGTTTTATTGCATTGATTGATTGTAATTATTATCGGATGACCGTAATAATCAAACGGGTTTATATTGAACACGGATTTTATTTACTTACTGTGTTTGCCGTGTGAACGTGGAGTTAATGGCTCCCAAAAGAAAAAAAAAGTGTATACTGAATTTTAAATCGACTGATGTAGTACGCCACTCTCGTGGGACACGGACTCGGATATCACCAACGATATCGGGTTCGGGTCTTACGGGAGTGGGGTGTTACAATAGTTGTCCTTTCCTCTCCTTTCTAAACTTCCTGTCAACTTCTCTTTTTGTTTTATAACTAAACTTTTCTGCATGGCCCTCCTGCTACATCATCTCTTTCCTTTTTTTGCTACCTTCATCCTCAAAATGCCAAACATTACCTCCTAAAACATTATTGATTTTCTAGCTCTGCCCTCCCACCCTTCTACCCCATCTCCAGTCTCCTCCTCTACTCCATCTGTAGCTACTCCCATTACCCAGAAACTTGGAGGCAAGTATTTGGCGACCCCTTCACCTCTAAGTTAATCTTCAAACCACCAATAGACATCAACAAGAAGTCTATGTGTGCCCTGCTCTTTAATCCCTACAAGAAGGTGCTAAAAGTTAGAAATCCACAATTGTAGGTTTCTTTCTTGACCAAAGGGAAGCTTTCCTACTAATCTCTTGTCATGCTATTTGTTGGACCCCGATCTTTTAGTGGAATTTTGAATTATAAAATAACATTAAGTGAGGATTTTGTGGTGAATTAGTCATGTGCAAAGAAAAAGACAATTTATGAATTTGAATGATTGTATTTAATTTTCTATTTGAGGAAGGTTAGTTTGAGCAAATTGTAGCAATGATATGTTTAGGTTAATGTATGAAATGAGTGTTTTTGTATATGTATTGTGTTATAGATGTTATTGTGCTTTAAGGAAATTGATGAGAAAAGAATTGATTGGTTTTGATGATTTTGAGATTTGAGTAGATTTGTATGGGTTATGAAAGTTAAAGTGAATGAGTTGATTGAAATAGAAGTTGAAAAGCAAAAAATAAATAGTGAAAGTGTGAGAATTTGGAGAATTAAGAAAGTCTGACTTTTTGGGATGAATAGTAGCAGGGTTGACTTTTTGACCAAAAATTTTTGTGAATTTTTCTAGGTTGATTTGGACTGAATTTGAGAAAATGATCTTCATGAAACTTGTAGCTTCTGTTGAGAGCTTTCTATCTCCATAAAGTATGATATTTTTCGATATCAGGATTGAAAGTTATGATCATTCGAATTTAAGTGTATTTTACTTTGTGGTTGGAAAATGCTCATAGGGTAAGTTTGTTTGTACTGTGCTTTGAGGCCAATTTTGTTCTGATTTGATTTTAAATGAGACAAAGTGGTCTCCATGAAAGTTGTAGCTTGTCTTTCAATCTTTCCAACGCTATAAAGTATGCAATTTTTGGATGTGGGAATTGAAAGATGTGAATGTTTGAAGTTTGGATATTGTTTAGGTGATTTTTAACAGGGCAGAAACTTTGATTGAAAAATTGACCTAGTTAGAGGTTGAAATTTCCTTTAAGTTCTTCACGAAAGTTTTATATTATATTTTCATCTTTTCATTGATATAAAATATAGAATTTTTGGACCATGGAATAGGAAGTTATAATTTATAGAAGTTGTATTGCTGTTTTAGGATGGCATTTTTGGGTATAAATTTTGAGTGGATTTTTTACCCCTTTAGAGATAAAAATGGTGTCTGGGTCCTTCATGATAGTTATAGAGAATTCTTTTAGCTTTTCAATGATACCAAGTTTGTAAAATTTGGATCTATGGATCAAACGTTACGGGCCTCGAAAGTCGCGACCAGCTTGTAGTCGCGAAATGGTCACCCTGCAACCAACTCGCGAGGGCGACCAGCCCTCTTTCATTCTTTTGCTTCTAACTTTTTCGTCCGATATTCGATTGATCCGATTTTTGAAGCTTTAGATTTATAAGAAATCCCTTTATCTCTCCATGAAAATTTGTGATTTTTGAGATTTAAGTAAAAAAGATTGATTGAATCAAAGAGAGAGGATTGGTTAAAGTGTTTGAGTTGGATATTTTCTGAACATGCTTAGGTATTTTAGTGATATCTTGATCAGTAAAGATCCAATTGAGTTGATTCTTGTTTCTAAATAAACTAACGACATGGGGCTACAAGTCATCTGAAGGAATTGAATTTCAATTTAGTCCCTAAGATTTTCAAGTTCTGAATTGAATTTAGGTATAGTGTTCAGTCTTGGATTAGTAAGAGCTGAAAGTGTTTTGGCTATAACTCTTGATCTAGTCATCCAAATGAGGAGATTTTTTATTTGGATTAAACTAGAGAGATAAGGCTACAAATTTTCTGAAGAAATTGAGTTTTTTTTAGTCTCTAAAAATATCAATTTTTGGATGGAAGTAAATCGCTGAAAATATTTTAGCATAAGAATAGTCCAAAATGTTTGAAGTATAACTTTTGGAGTAGTGAACCAAATTAAATGATTTTGGTGGCGTTATGAAATTGAGACAATGAGGAACATTTCTCTAGAAGGAATTTTTAGCAAATTCCTTCAATTTGATGATTAAAAAAATGTTCTAAGTTAATCATGATTTAATGATATTTTGAGACTTTGATTTATTTTATGATTTTGAGGACTTAATTAGCATGTTAATGTGAGTAATTAGCATGTTAATTTGAGTAAGATCATATGGCATAGGTTGATTGAATTAAATTGAATAAAAGTGTTAAAAATGCCTGAGGGGCAAAATTGGAAGAATACTAAAGCTTTTAAGTTTCAAAGCTTATAAGGAAGGGCATAAGGGTCTTTTCTCATTCATTAATGGCAACTTGATAAATAAGAAGAGTGGATTTTCGTATAAGGAAAGGAGAAGCACGAAATTAAAAGAAAAGAAAGAAGAGAGAAGAGAGAAGAAGGAGGTTTTCGGTGGAGGAAGGAGAGAAAAGAAGAAAAAAAAGGCTAGGGTTTGATTTTTCTAAATTTTTTAGAGAGTTTTCGAAGTTGATTCAAGAGGATAAAATGAAGAGGAGCACAAGAGCTTTAATTCAAGCTAAGAAATTCCGAATTTGGAGAAGGTTTAAGGTAAGAGAAAAATTTTAGTTGTTGGATTATGATAGAATTATAATTTAGATAGCTTGAGGATGGAATGAGTTTGTGATTTCTAAGTTGAATTTTGGTGCTTGTATATGATGAATTGTTTGATTTTGGATTTTCATGAATTAGGAAATTTTTGCCTTAAGAAGGAAATTAAGAGAGGAAATGGAGAAAGAGAAGCTTTGGACAAGAAATTAAGCATGGAAATGAGGTGGGTACCATGTTTATGATTTGACTTATAAGCCAATTATGTGTTTTCAAAAAATAAAAAAAGAAAGTATTTTCGAATTTTATTGTTTCCGAATGATTTTGAAAAATTGTTACAAAGGTTAAATTCACTGTTTTAAATGATTTGATAAATTGATAAAATTTTTGAAATTCTTTATTTATGAAAGAATTGATAAATTATGAAAATTATTGCATTCCTTGTTTGTGAATGATTGCGCATTTTACTATGTGAATTTATGTGAAATTGTGACGTTATGAATGAATTTGTGTTTGATTATGACATGATTATAAGAATTTAGTTTTTGAAATATGCCTCCAGGCAATTCGATTTCATGTGTGAATTATCTGTTATGTAGGTTTAGTTAGGTCCCATAAGATGGTCAAGTGTACTTGTCCTACCCGCTAGCGGCATTGGGGCTCCGTTAAGGACTCCCATAAGTTCACGGCTACACAGGACCGCTACACGGGAATGTGTAGTATGTTCTATTTTTTTTGGACCGACTCAAATCATTTCTTATGTGTTATGTGTTTTTGTTTCTGTTAATAAATGTGATGCATACATGTTCTTGAATTGTTCACGAATGATTTGAAAAATTGAGAAATTTTGATAAATAAACATTTGATGATTTCCTACCGTGAAATTTCTATAAACTGGAAATGAGTTTTGTTTTTGAAAATGTCTTTGCTTATTGTTCGTTTATAAACATGTTATCCACGAGCTGTAAAGCTCACCCCGCTTTCATCCCCATCTTTAGGTATCGAGCAGGAGATCGGATGAAAGAAAGTCAAGATATCTGTGTGTTTAAGTATATGATGTATTTGAAGTTAAATTGTTATAAAAATGAGAGCTTAGGCTTATGTTGAGTATTTTGGAGATTTTTGTATCTTTGTATTTTAGTTTATGAAATTGATGTTGTATTTGTGGCTTGAAAATGTCACTATTATTTAGTAATGCATTTAGTTTGGAATGATGTAAATGATTTATGAATTTGTATAAGGACTTGAATTATGAAACTGTGTATGATGAATTATGGTTTGGTATAAAATTGTGTAATGATTATGATTGATTGTGATATGGATTCCGGACAGGAGGTCTAATGATTGAGCTGAATTATTGAAATGTTATTGGTATGTATGTGTTTGTTTGTGTTTGGATTCCGGACAGGAGGTCCGATGATTGTGTGGATTGGTTTGATATATAGAAGTGCTCTTTATTTTTAAATTGATGGTGTATAGACATGTGTGAGTTTTGATGGTAAAAAAAAGATAAGATTTTTAAATGATGAATTTGAAGAATGAAATGAATTGAGGTTGTCGAATTGATAAATTCCAGTTAGAAATTTGTATTGCTTTGAATGATGAAAAAAAAATTATACCGTTTCAGATAGGGATAGACTAAGTGTGTCGTATTGATCGGCGGTTTATCGTTCAATATTAAAATTGATCCCTGGAAACCGGTCAAATTAAATTTATACCAAGGATTGCAATACAGGATGCAACCTCGGGTCGACTCTCAAGGAACCAATGCATCAATTGATCCTAGACTAGCCTAATGTTTGAATGATACATGCAATTAAAGCAATAGAAGGGGGTTTTGATTTGATTAATTAGAAATTAAACTAAGCCAAAATAAGAATAAATGTTTTTAGAATTTTTAGAAAACTAAATGATTGAAATTAAACAAGTTTGAAGTCAAATTACTAAAACTCTCCGAAAATGTAGCTCGGGTCATCATCGTTGAAATAATGTTGGGGTTTGAAATCCACTAAGTTTCGAAAATAAAACCTTAACAACTCGTTAAGTCCAAGAATTAATTAATCAACTCGATTAATTACAACTTGTTAAAACCCTTAGTGTATGCATGGATTGATTAATGCACTAAATCAACCAAATAATAACACAACCAATTCAATCAAACACAACTAGGCGATTAAATTAGTTAATGCAATCATTTAAGCGATATACATGAACTCCATGTATTTAAGCACGATATTCAACAATAGTCAATCCATAACACAAATCAAAGTCTAACATCCTACTAAACTATAGCAGGATTCAATCAGAAATATATTGCAAAAATACCAACTCGGATTGTGCAAATACATTACTGAAATCCTAAACTAAGATTGATTACCCCGTGTTTAGTTCTGGAACTCCAACCCTCGCAACATTTCAGAAGACTATGAGCTTAGCCACTCATGACTACGGACGACTCCATCATTGTTGAAGTATCACCGAAGACCATGCTCAGACGGCGAATGCGGAAGAGTAGAGATGAAGGAAATGACTGCGATGATCGTCGCCTGTGACTAAACCTGAAATCAAACATGAATGAGAGATCATTAGATCAAAAACAGAAAAGTAAAAGAAGAAAATGAAGAAAAGCGAGAAGACGAAGAGAAGAGAAAACGAAGAACTCTTTTGTAGGGCGGCCCCTTTCTCATTTGCCCTAAATGGTAAGGTTTTATAGGGGCTGTGCGGCCAGTCGAGCAGTGGATACTTTTGCCATTTTGTGCGGGTCACCGACATTATTGCGGCGAATGATCGTAGTTATTGCGGCGAATGGATCGTAGTTCGCTGCGGCGAATGAATTTGGTCACTCGTCGCAGCGAATGAATTAAACACCATTAATTAGCCGCGGCGAATGGAGAGTCTGATTCGTCCCAGCGAACTCGCGGCGTGTTGACTTCTTAATTGTTGACTACTTTGGTCCTACAAAATACAACCCATTTGCACTATCAATTGTCCCAGTAAAGATTATGCAGAATTAATGACAAATGACAACAAAATATTGACAATATGCAATTTATCAAAACTCAATGTACGGGACCAAAATAAGCATGAAAATTATAGATCAGGAGTCAACAGATGCATAATTACTAAAGAAAATGGGCCTGATTTATAGTATAAATTTGGTCCAATCACGTATGGTTTCCAATGTTTTGTTTTCTCAGGTATGCGTTTTGGATGTCAGAATTTTTCCTTCAGTTAGATTGAAGTGTTTCGTTTCTTTTGTTTTGCGATCTTTCGATTCCTTTGGTTTCTGCTGTATGTTTTCCGTTGCATTTTGTTTTCGTTGATTATGAGCTTTTCGTTTTTTTCGCTTCTGCAAGCTTTTTGATTCGTCTTTCGCTTTTGATCCGGTCTTTCGTTTTCACCATCTTTGTTTTTGCTTTCTGATTTCATTTCTGTTTTTGTTTGCCTTTTTTTATCCGTTCTTTCAGCGTTTGTCTTTCGCTTTGCACTTCTAAAGTTTTCGCTTTTGGTTTTCGTTTTGTTTTCTGTTTTTTTCTGTTTTCCATTTTTCGAGTTGGGGTCCGATTACAAAATCGGGTCCCAACACTATTAAACACTAGAAAAATAGGGGGCTTACCCAAGTCTTATCTACTCCTTGTAACATCTCGTTCCCATACTAAGGGTTAGAACCCTAAAATACGGTACAAGTGAGATCAGTGAGAGATTAAGAAATATGCATCTCATGCTCATGCATAATGTTAGCATACAAGCACGTGAATTTGAATTTTTGCGCACATTAAAATTACTATACATGCATTTATTGAAAATTTATAGGTATAATTGATTTATATATGTGATATGTGATTTTGTTGAGAACTGTGGGTTATTTATATTAAAAAAAACTAATTGAAGAGTGTATTTAGTAAATTATAATTTTGGAAAAATTTTAGGAAAATTTTCTGAAATTGTTGGATATTATTAGACTAAGAAAAATGTCAAGTGGTAAGTAAATTGATAAATAGAAATAGAAACAAGAGTCAAATGATATTGAAAAATTTTATAGATCACTTTAGAATTTGTAAGAAAATGTCATTGAAAAATTAGAGACAATTGGAGTAAAATTTGGAGTTGATTGAACTAGTTAAATGAGAACCTAGTTTAAAGTCTTAGGGATTGGACAAAAGGCAAGTGACAAATGTTACTTACCAAGTCAAGTTTTAAAGACAGGTTTCTTTTAACTTGAAAGACTAAGTTATTATTTTGTCTTCTCTTAAAATATCTTCTTCGTGGCTATCTTCTTTAAGCTTCTTCTTCTTTCTCATGGATTTTCTCACTAAACCTTCATCAACATTATACCTCGCTTTCAACTATCTTTTACTACTCCCATTTTGTTGTCTCTTTCTTTTGCCATAAGAAAACATAACCCAGTCCACCTTCAAGATGATGTATATGGACTGTATGAGAAATTAGGGCTTCATAATGGTTTGAAGAATTTGGAGTTTTAGCAAGTAAGTATTGTGCTAATCCTTATGGGCGGTATGAATATGAAATAAAATTGGTGATTTATTTGACATTACATGATCATAAAAATAATGGGCATTTTGTGTGAACATCGTGAATATAATATGAAAGTATTGATGTGTTGTTTTTACGTATTTGATGCTTAATATGTCATAAGATAGTGTTGAAGTGGTCTTTGAGTTTGAAAGATCAATGAAAATATGAATGAGAAGAGTGCAGAAAAATGGTGAATATGCATGTATGATAGGTTCTATTTTCGATATTATGATCAAACATAGAGTATTGTGATTGAAATTAAACTGAAATTGGAGTAGGAATGAAGATGAAATATTTAGGAAATAAGCTCGAAGAGATAGACTAAGCAAAAGAGATAAACTATGATGAAAATGATGATGAAGGCTACTGGAAAATGTGTAGATGCAGTGTTTTCACTGAACATGCATCTGTATTTTAGCCATATCTTGATCTATAGACATCCAAATAGGATTATTTTATGTTTATATTAAACTAAAGACATGTTTCTATATTTTTCATGGAGCAATCGAAATTTAATTCTGTATCTAAGAGTTTCAAATTTTATCTTGAAGTCAAGTTTTTAGATTCTATCGTGGTTTGGGAACAGTCTGTATTATTTTAGGTATAACTTGTAGAATATTGAACCCAATTGCATGAAATTAGTTTCATTAGCAACTTAAGACATAAAGGAGAAATTGTTTAGAAGAATGTTTTGCCTGAATCCTTCATTTTCATTGTCAAAATGACCAAGTAAAATTGACCTGAAAGTCTATTTTGGGAAGAGCTGGAAGAAGTTAGAAAAAAAAGGTAGTGCACGATCGTGACTCTAAAGGATCATGAAGGGGTTGCAAGATCGTGCACAAGCACGATCATGACATAGGAAGATCAATTGGAAATGCACGATCATGACATAGGAAGATCAATTGGAAATGCACGATCGTGATAATGAAGGCATACTAATAGTTGACAATTGCGAACATCCTTCATTCTTTTGACCATAACTTCTTCTTCCGACCTTCAAATTACTTAATTTTTGAACCAACAGACTCGTAACACATTGTTCTTCATCTCCACCAAAAATTATCACCATATAAAATCATTAGGACGAGATTGATTGATTAATTTAGGATGAAATTGATGAGGAGTTCTAGAGTTTCTTGACTGGAGTATTTTCACTAAACATGCTTCTGTTTTTTAGCCATAACTTATTATATAGTTATCCAAATGAAATGATTCTTGATTTAGAGTAAACTAGAAACATAAGGCTACAAAAGAAATCAAATTTTAATTCTTTCTTTATAATTCCAGAATCTGAATTGAAGTTGAGTACAAAGTACTATTTCAGTTTAAGAACAGTCTGAAATATTCAGAGTGTAACTTTCGGAATACTGAATCAAATTGTATGATCTTGATGTCATTGAAACTTAAGAAATAAGAGAACAACTTTTCATACGAAAGTGTTGTCAAATTACTTCATTTAGTTTGTCAGAATGACCATAAAAAATAGACCCGAAGGTTTGGAATTTTGGAGAATTTATAAGAAAGAATGGGAGTTTGGATATTGTATGATCTTAGAATATTAGAATAACAATAGTGAATGTATTATTGGTAATAAAGTACCAAAGACATGTGTATAATGGAAATGAAGGAGGTTCATATGATTGTAGTTGTGATTCAAAAGAAATGAGTAATGGGTATCAAGTTAAAGTGAATGAGAATTTGATATTATGAGAGCAAATAATGCTATAAATGAAATGACGAGTAATTGAGTTATAAAATGAAAATGTGGATAAGATGTGAAATTTGATAATATACCCGGGATTGTCATTGAGCATGCATTGTACTTATTCCATATACACATTTGTTTATAAAGGAATACTTATAATTTGTACAATTATTAATGTGTGTACATCATGTGTATTGCATAATTTTGATGTGCAAGATAAATGTTCACATCCAAACATTTCTAGATCATGGAAGCTAATGCTAATCTAGAGCATACTATGAGTTGACCTAGATGGTCTTACTTCTCTAATTGTTTTGTTTATGTATTATGAATTGAATGATTATAAAATGTGATTGTGATTGTTTTGATTTCGAACATTGATTTTCCGAGGAGTTTGATACATGTGAAAATCCTTGAATTTGAATTGGACTGAATAAATGATTCTCAATTTTAATGTTGAATGTCGGACCAAGGTCTGATGACAAATGTGAATAAGAATGTGATAGTGAATATGATTGTATAACATTGAGCACTTTTGATTGACTGAATAAATGTGATGCATTTCATTACATGAATGCATCAAAGATAAAGACTATTATGAGTGTAGTTGCCAGTATAAAGAGCTTAAATCTCATAATGTGATAAAAGCCTCTGGTTCAATTGAGAATGTACCCAGTATCCATTAAGGGATATGAGACATTATTTGATAGGGCTCGGTATCCACAAGAGATATGGGTCAACCCAGTATCCACAAGGGATATAGGCCAGTAAAAGGCACTCGATCATAACAATAACAATTAGAAGCGAGTCCCATGAGTATTGTATATAGCATTGATATGTATGTTTTGAATGACTAAAATGAACTATATGACTACTCTAAATGTGAAATAAGAAATAAGTGATCAAAGTAATATGTGATGCTATTTGATTATTAGTGAAATGATGTGACTTACATGATTTCATGAACAATGTGTGTTATGTGATATGAATGAGCCATCGAGGATGGTCCACTTTCTGATTTTGCAAAACTTACCTAAAATTTGCAATATTTTTCAGGCTCAGAAGAGTTACCCCATCCGACAAACGGGAGTATAGCCACTGCAAGTGTTTTATATTTGTAATGACATTATGATTGTAAGTATTTTGTATCTGTAATGGGGCCTAGTGATTAAAAAAATTATGATGATTTGAAAAATGATGGTAATACTTGTGAATGAAAATGTTTAAGGAAAAAAAAGTGGGCTCGATTTGATTATTATTTTCCACATATGCGTATGATAAATTTGAAAAAATTTGTACTAAGTTTTGAGTATTTGACTGTTTTAGCATGCTGTCCGTGTAGAGTACATACTCGGACATCACTCAAGATGTCGAGTATGCGTCTTGCGAGAGTGGGGTGCTACACTCTTCCCATTGTTTCTCCATTTATATCTGAGATAGATGAACCGTTGAGCTCTATACAGGATGTGAAAGTAGATGACTCAAATGTCACTTTCCAGTCTACGGTGAGAAGGAAATCTAAAAGGGCCAAGGGGAAAGGCCCTACTAGTATCTCTATTTAATATGTTAATATTAGCTTGGAATGTTAGAGGAATAAACTACCCTTATTAGCTTGGATATTGTTTGGAGATAAAAATCTTTGGTTGTAGGGTTGCTTGAAACTAAAATCTGGTTTAAGAACCTTGCTAAGTTACAAATTTTGGGCTCCTAATGGAAGCTCCTTTCCAATCATGGCCAGCATGGTTATGGACGTATCATTTTCTGTTATAATTCTGATGTTATAAAGGTGGATCTGCAGGAAGCAACTTAACAGGCCATTCACTTTCACTTATTATTCGTACAAGGGAACATCGAGATGAATGTCTCTTTTGTTTACGCCAGTAACTTTGAAGTCTAAGGGAGAGACCTCTGGAATAATTTCCGACATCTCAGTGGTTTTATTAGCAAATCATGTTTGATCTGTGGTGATTTCAACTCCACACTTTATGCCTTCGAAGCTCAGGCCATATCAACCTCAGCAATTTCATTACTAAATTTCGTGACTACGTGGCTTATCTTTGTGTAACAGACCTTAAATTTGTTCAACATTCCTTCACTTGGTCAAATAAACAACACTCATCTTGGTTCATTAGAAAAAAGTCTGATCATGCTCTCATTAATGACCAATGGCTTCACACTTTTCCCAATAGTTTTGCCAAATTCATAGACCCTCTATGTTTTGATCACACTCCCATTTTATTCTCAATTTTGCTTCAATACTTTGTACAACATCACCCATTTTGCCTTAACAATTTTCTTGTTAGAGATCCAATTTTTGCAGTGGCTTGTAGGAAAGGAGTCAATCTTTGGGTTGTTGGCACCAATAGTTCTGCTGTCCCTGGAAATTACAGTTTACAAAAAATGAACTCAAGCTGCTGAATTCTTCCAAGGGACCTACTGCCAATGCCACAATCTCCACGACAGCCGAATTAGTCCAGCTGCAGTCTATGCTTGCGTCACAACCTGATGATGAACTATTGATTGATAAAAAGAAGATTGCTCTCTTAAATTTCTTGCATGTAGTGAGCAATCACTCCTCATTTCTTCAACAGAGAGCCCGTATCCATTGGTTACAAGATGGGGACAGCTGCTCCAAAAAAATTTTCCAATTCAATCTTAGCCAAAAAAAATCACAACAAGATCTTCTCTATTACCTCTCAAGATGGTGTATGATTCCAACATCCCCTGAATATTCGAAAGGAAGAAGTCAAATTTTTCTCTGTTCTTCTTGACACTTGGAGTTCCTCAACTGTTTCACTCTCTGTTATGCGTTAGCTTAATCTGCAACAAATCTCTCTTATTGATTTTGATCTTCTAAGGAAACCAGTAGACGACGCTGAGATTGAGATGGTTGTTTTTGGTATGAATAAAAAGAAAGCCCCCGGACTAGATGGCTTTAATGGGTATTTTTCTAGCAATCCTGGAATATCGTTGGTAGCTTTGTCAAAAATTCTATCCACGAATTCTTCTCCAATGTTATCCTTCTCAAGGAGATTAATAAAGCATTCTTGTGCTTGGTCCCTAGAGGCTCTAATCCTTCCACTTTTGGGGACTTCCAACCTATTTCTTGTACCATCTTTCTCTACAAAATAATCTCTATAATTCAAGCCAAAAGGTTGAAGAAGGTGATTGCTCCTCTGATAAATGAAATCCAAGGTGTTTTCTTACTTGATAGACATATTGGTGATCATGTTTTCCTTGTACAAGATTTGTTGAAGGGATATTCTACCTCCAACAACCCTCCCAATTGCACATTGAAAATTGATTTCCATAAAGCTTTTAATAGCATCAGTTGGCAGTTCTTGAGGACAAAGCTTTCTACTTATGGCTTTCACAACTCAATTTATCAACTGGATTATGGAATGTCTCACAACTGTCTCTTTTTCGGTTCTAATAAATGGCACTCCTTCCTCCTTCTTTAAAGCAGCACTTGGACTGAGACAGGAGGATCCCCTCTCCCCCTATCTCTTTATGATTTGTATAGAAGTTCTTAATGCTTTAATCAAGCATGAGGCCCTCAGTAACCCCAGATTTAAACATCACACAACATACAAAAAAATTAGCCTAACTAACCTCTATTTCGCAAATGATCTTCTTCTCTTTTGTAGGGCAAATTTGGATTCTACCCACTCCTTTATGAAAGCTTTTGACACCTTCAAGCATTCGAGTCTGCAAATCAACTTGCACAAAAGTCATTTTCTCCTGTCCAAGCGTTCTTCCTCTTTGGAATCTCTTATATCTGCAGCTACGGGAACGTAACTTAAGTCTCCTCGATTACTTTACCTTGGTCTCCTTGTGTCCACTAGGAGGCTAAATAACTCCGAATGTCATCCTCTCCTTGAAAATATTCAAAAGGAAGTCTAGTCTTGGGTGAACAAATCCCTATCTTATGCAGGACAGCTGCATCTTCTTAAATCCGACCTCACCTCCTTCTATGATCATTGGAGTTCCCATATCTTCTTATCTCAAGGCATCATCAAATCGATTGAACGAATTCTCATAACTTTCTTATAGAGTCACCCGAATGCTTTGATTCTCAAGAGGTTATGGTGGATTTTGGAGGACAAAAGACTTCTTTGTCTCATATCGATCGGGGATAACAACTGAAGCAAGGTTATTACCTATATAAAGAGGTTGCTACCTCCTTATTTAATGCACTAAACAAAGTCAAAGTTTTGTATGACAAATTTGACTCTAGTTAAATTCCTCTTTTGAGGTGAGAGTTGGAAAGTTTGTCTTGTGTATTTTCTTTTTTGAGTGTGTTGGTGTATTAAGGGATTAGGTGAGAGGAAAATTGTGTGATTGTAAAAAAATTTCACATAGTGAATTTTCTTTTCGGTGTCCATGATTTTTCTCCGGTTTAGAAGTTTCCACGTAAATTATCTTGTATTGTTATTTTCTGATATTTTTGTCTATTAAATATCCTTGGGTGTGGGTTTGAAAGGTCTAAATTTCTAACAAGTGGTATCAAAGCCAAGGTGTGTTTTTCTTGAAAATTCTAAGTATGCTCTGTAGTCGCAGTTTTGACTGATCTTCCACATCAGAAAAGATTTTCTTGAGAAAGGTTTATTAAGTGCGGTGGAGTTTTGGTGTGGTAGTGTGGTAGTACATGTCTAGGAAAGTTTTGGCTAAGGAAAGATTTGGTATTTAAGAGTGTCCGTTGTGACGCACCTCTCTTTCCTAGAAACTTTCCTTGTGTACTATTCATTTCTACGGTAAAATTCATCAAGGTAGAAGAGCATAGGAAAAATGTCAGGAAATAGGGTTTCGAATTCTCTTAGATTTGAAGTGGAGAAATTCGACGAAAAAATCAATTTTGGCTTGTAGCAAGTACAAGTTAGGGATATTTTAATTCAGTCGGGGTTGCACAAGGCATTGAAAGGTAGACAGATCTCTGATAACAATATAGGCAAATCTAGTATGAGCGATGAAGATTGGGAGGATCTGGATTTAAGAGCAGCAAGTGGGATATGATTGTGTTTGGCTAAGAATGTCCTTGCGAATGTGCATGCAATAATACTGAGAAAGGAGCTCTGAGAAAAGCTCCAGGAGTTGTATCAAACAAAGGGTGTCTCAAATCGGGTGTACCTAAAGGAACAGTTTTATACACTGTGGATGAAGGAAGGTACTACAATTTCAGATCATTTAAGTGTTCTCAATATGATCGTCTCTGAACTGGAGGCAATTGGAGTTCGTATAGATGATGAGGATCAAGCTTTGAAACTCATCTGGTTTCTTCCACCTTCATATGAACACATGAAACCGATTTTGATTCATGGGAAGGAGAAGATAGTTTTTTCTGAAGTTGCCGGAAAACTCTTTTCAGAAGAGAGAAGACTGGGTGGTGGAAATGTTCATGAAAACTCAGCTTTGATGGTAGCTGGATATTGGAAGAAGAACTCCATGAAGAAAAATGTAGTATGTTGGAATTGTGAACAATCTGGGCATGTGAAGAAAAATTATTCGAGAGATAGAGCGGGCTCGGCAAGAGGCTCTGGGTCAGTTAATGAAGAGACTGACAATGTCGCTAACATTGTCTCCATGGATGATGATCTTATTCTCTAATGCTGCGTTTGGTTGCTGTCTCCGGTATCTAGAGATGGAATAGAACAGGACGGAACGGAACAGAAACTGGAGACAATGAGGTATTTGGTTGTGGTGGACAGAACAAAAATTTCTGTCTTCGTCTCAATGACAGAATGTGTTTGGTTGCCGTGGACAGAACGAAAAAATTGTAACAAAGACAAAAATGCCCCTAGTCCTTACTATGATTAGAAATATGTAATTAACTGATAGTTTTATTACGAACTATTTGTGTTAGGTGAAAAGTTAACAAATAATAATAATTATAAACTATTATGAAATATCGAATAATATTAACCCATCAAAATAATAATAATAATAATAATAATAATAATAATAATAATAATAATAATAATAATAATAACAACAACAAGAACAACAAAATTAATAACAAGAACAAAATAGACACAAAATGTTCCATAATAATAAATATGAATTATTATAAAGACAAAATATACAATGATAATAATAATAATAATAATTAGAAGACTCACTCCCGACGAGACCCGAACCCGATATCTATGGTGATATCCGAGCCCGTGACCATGAGGGTGGCGATTAGAACATTCATTACCTTATTAACAAAAATCGTATGACATTTTTTTTTCTTTCAAAACATTAGAGTCGTGAAACAAACATTGACTTGGCCCAATTATAACACCATTTCACTGATAAAACAATTTTAATCATTATTAGCACTCATTAGTGCTCAATACTCTATACAATTACATGTAAATAATTGGGCCTACTAAATACCAAATTAATACACTAATGCAGATACTGACGATTAATCGATCCCGACCCTACTGTCTGCTAGCGAGAGCGATACTCGCGTGTCCAACGGGTACTCTCCATTTCTGAAAAATAGATGCAATGTTGGGTGAGTTTGCGAACTCGGTGAAAACCATCATCGATGGTTCACCCAACTCATGCATATCTACACAATCACACAATATTGTATATATATCATAAACAAGAAATCACAGCACTCAATTTCACATTTGATAAGGCAATAAACCTTTCACATAATTCACATTAAACATTCATTTATGCAAAGTGCATGTGACTTTCATTTTCTTTTCGTTGTTGTGACCGTATCGCTTTGAGCTCATATCGTTAAGCCATTGGCTCAAACATTGGGCTTAAAGCCTCAAACGTTGGGCATAGTACGATCATCGAGCCGAGGCTCGAATACGTTAGCACGAGGCCTCGTGCGTTGAGCTTAAAGCTCAAATCGGTGGCATACACCGGTCACAACCGCCATTATCTCGATCATTTACTATGCATGAATGCACATGTCTTTTCCAATATCCAATTATCGCATTTCTATTTCCAATTCCAATTAATTACTATTTAGATCATTTTCCAATGTCCTCGGACTTTCATCCGATTTCATTCCATGCATTTACCTTTCGTTTCACTATCACATTTACAATCCAATTTACTAATCTATCACATTTACAATCCAATTTACTAATGCATTCTCACGCACTTATTCTCATTTGCACTTCAATATCATAATCCAATATTTCAACACCCATGGTCCGAAATCAATCAAATCAATCAATCACATATATCCATCCTTGCATCCTCATAGCAATCAATGCATATAATTAATAAACACATAAGGTTGAGAAACTAACTAGGTTACTCACCTATTACTTCCGAGCTAATGCCGGAAGTTTCGCCCGTCGGTCCCGACGACGCCTACTTGGGCCTCTATAAGAAACAGAGAAAGAACGAGTCACTACAGATGCAATTTGTGCACATGTAGGTGAAATATGCATGTTCATGAATTTTCCGCCCTAAATCCAAATTTCCCATAACAAAATCCGCCTAAAATTAGAAACCTATTGGCCGACGGTTAGCAATTGGACCTCTATAGGTCCCCAATTAAACAAAGCAGTGATTAAAGGCTCCGCTACCGAGCTACGTCAATTCCGTCCAAAATTCCCAATTTCTCACAAATGAAATTAAATGTTCTACTGAATCCGATGCCTCAAGAATCAGGTCAATCGGACGTCGTACGGAAAAGAAATTGACAAAAGAAGCATGAAATCACCAATTACCAATTAACAAATAAAAATAATTAAAAAATAATAATAATAACTAAGACCAGCCTCGCTGGGGGGACGTCTCGCCCCAGCGGGGCTGACTTCTTCAGCCTCGTCGCTAGGGCGAGGCGTCGCCCTAGCGACGCGGCCCCTGTAAGCCTCGTCACTAGGGCGAGGCGTCGCCCTAGTGACCGGGCGTGTTCATTTCCATTTCTTTTTTTTCTGATTTTCAATCTAATTTTCAACACCCATAATTCATTGCACACAATTCAGAAAATTTCCAACTATATCTCGTTGGAAAGCTCAGGAAACCCTCTACAATTCTCAAGAAGACCATAAAAATCAATTTCACCCTTAAGGGTGTCAAAAATCCCTTCAAAGCTACTGCCTACTCAAATCCCATTAAAACAGACAGTATATTGAAATTTCCATAACTCTCAGATTCTTCAGCCAAAAATTACCACATAAATATGCTCAATAAGTTCACAATGTCATCTACAACTTTCATGAAAAACCCAAAATCAAATTCCATTTCTAAACAAGTCAATTAATTCACTCAATGTTGCTGTCCCTGAAATCATTCAATTTGAGAAGTAAACTTATAACAAGCATAACTCCCTGTACACAAGTCAGAAAAATCAGAACTTTATATCCCTGAAAATATAAATCCTCAAACTTCAATTTTCATGAAGAACTCAATTTCCACTTTAATTTCTAACAATTTCAAAACTGTCATGCAAGTTACTGCCATAATCAGCCATTCACATCCTAATGCAGGATCAGTTTTTGTAAAATCATAACTCCCAACTCTGACCTCTAAAAATTATACACCATAAATCATTTTCAAGATAATGTCTTCCTCTAAAACTTTGCAGAAGATTACTCACACCAATTCAGTCCAAAACAATTGGTAAAATTGCTCCCAAGCAGAAAGCTCACAAATCAGACACTTAAGCTAGGTTTCATCAACATGCCCAAAACCAGTCCATAGGAATCAGTTCATATCTCCCGATATACAACTCGAAAATTAGCAAGATCAGTGGCAATGGAAAGCTAACTCAATATGCCTCAACTTTCATAAAGACCATTTTTCCTAGTTCCCTACCAATTAATTTATAAAAATCAGTAAAGCTCATAGGTTATAGTTTCGGTTACTGTTTATAGGCAATAAAACAGTAACTTTCCATGCCAAATTTCGACCTTCTAGCATTACAATTTAACAACACCTATTTCACACTAAATTGAAGCCAACATCCCAAAGTTTAATTGGGCACAAACCTCACCTCATTTACTCACCTATACAATTAGTTAGGAACAAAACATTACAATAGGTTAAACACCAATTTTCCAGATTTCATCTATACCTCATCCTCTTCCATTATATCACTTTACCTACATTAATATACATTCATTTACACCTCCAATTCAGCCACAAACTCAACACAATATTTATCTGTATTCTTACACAAAAGTTGGCAGCAATAATTCCTCAATTCCTATGCACAATTCATCATCAACATGCAATTACAATCAAGCTAAAACCATTCATCACTCATCCTACTTTCAATTCATAACTAACTCTAATCTTATACCCATTAATTCAAGCAATAATTATCATCAATTTAAGGCATCAATAATCATAATAAACATACCATAACCCCCATTCAATGTTTCTACCTACCATGATTCATAAATTCATACTTAAGCATCATTGAAAACTTAATTAAACTAACTTACCTAATTAGCTTTTCCAACCTTGAATTCTTTTCAATTCTTTCCTAACAATTGCTAACCCCTTCTTCTCACCTCATGCAAGAGAGTGGTCTTCATGGTAGGCAAGCAAGTAAGTTAAGTGTATGAAGAAAGTGAAGGAAGGTTTGATAAGAGAAAAGAGAAGAAGAAAATCGATGAAGGAGGAGAAGACTTGAAGCTAGTTTCGGATGATGCCTAAACCTCTCCACCTTTGGTCTTTTTATTCACTTTTTCAATGTAAAACGATAGGAACCACTTGGAGTCTTAAAAGATGGCATTTGGTGGCAATTTTTCATTAGTCCACATTTGTAAAGAAAAGTCAAAATATTAATTTTATAATTCAGATCAAAAATTACCCAACCCAATCAACTCAATTGACCCCAATTTCAATCCCAAAATAATATACCCAATAAGACAGTGCCATTGGGTAGCAATTTTGCCATCGAAAATCGAAGGTTCGCCAATTGGCGATTTTTCGATCCGAATTTCGAGAATTTCCGAATCATTTTTTTGAAAATTACCTAAATTGCCCAAAATTGTAAAACATAAGACAGTCCACTCCCAATAATTTTTTAAACACGAAAACCACACTTTCCACTACAAAAACACATTTAGGCCATTTACCGGCGATTTTGCCGGTCCGGGAATTTTCTCCGGATAATTCCAGAAAAATTCTCATAAATCCCTAAAAATGTAAAACACTCTATGGCGCACTCCAAATAATTTTTCAAATCCCATTATCACACCAATTTCACAAAAGATCACAATTAGACACTTATGCCGGGAAATGTCATGAATGCATGTATGACTATGTGTCTGTACAAAACTCACCATTTATAGAGGCTGCATGACACATGTTCATGCCGAGTTATAATTTAATACTCCTAACCCGTCCCAATTTACTAAAATACCCTTCCCATCAGAGATGAGATGTTACAACAACAATAATAATAATAATAATAATAATAATAAATACATAATGATGCTTGATAATAGAAATTGTACATCTACATCTCGACTAATAATAATAATAATAATAATGAATTTGTCATAATAATAAAAACTGCAAATTAAAAGATAACAATACTAATATAATTAATAATATTGTGGTTTGTTAAAATAATATTGTGGTTTGTTAGAAATGAAAAGGTAAAACCGATGAAATAATAAAGAACTAATAACAATATTATTAATAATAATAATAACAACAAAATTATAATACTAATAATTATAAGAATAATAATGATAATGATAATAATAAATTAATTATAATAATATTGATAATAATATTACTAATAACAATAATAATAATAATAATAATAATAATAATAATAATAATAATAATAATAATAATAATAATAATAATAATAATAATAACAAAATGTATAATACTAATAATAATAAAATAATAATGATAACAAAATGCGTAATAATAATAATAATACATCTACATTATACTACTACTAATAATAATGAATTCCAAATATATGTTAATAATAATAATAATTACTATTATTATAATAAATACAAAATGAAGCTTAATAATAATAATAATACATCTACATTATACTACTACTAATAATTATTAATAAATAAAACTTAAATATAAATTATTTTTATTAGTAACATTTTTTCGATATCTTATATAATATTTATTGATAAAATATTATTTATAAATTCATATTTATTTTAACTATATTTTAATTATTAAATCAAAATTTTATTGAAATATATTTTTAATATATTTTTAATTTAATTATTGTGGTTTTTAAAGATATTTTAATTATTGTGGTTTTTAAATGATATTTTTAAATATATTTTTAATTTAATTAATATTGTGGTTTGGTAAATTTTAAAAACTCAAATAAAACAAAAAAAAAACCAAAATCATTTAAAAACATAGGGATGGAACGTTGCTTATAATGTGGGGAGACAGGGACAACGTGTCCCTGTCCTCCCTTTTTGGAATGGACAATAAATCTTGTCCTTGTCTACCGGAGATGATGGAAAAAAATTCAGAGGCAATAACCAAACGCTCACGGGGGCAGAATTTTTTGGTCCTGTCTATTGTCCCCACTCACGGGGATAGTAACCAAACACAGGATAAAAGGGGGGCATGTACATCCTCATGGCATGCCGCTAATCTCAAAGTTATCATGATAGAAAATGTGTTACTGTTAGCAGGTCCACAAGTTTGCACACAGGCATTGGTTTGGTATTAATGCAAGGTGTGTGGTGGAATTTATGTCGATGGCTGATGAACTTCCAGAAAAGCCAAACATGGGAGTTGCACCATAATTTTTCAGCAAAGTTATTTTCAACATGTGCCGATATAAAAGGCTTAGAATTGGTTTATTTTGAGTGGGTATGCTTTTATGGTGGAGCATGATGCTGTGAAGCATGATAATTCTCTACCATGAGAGTTATGTTATTTTCAGGAGATCTACATTAAGATGAAGTGTGGTTGTGGGATCAACCAAAGTCGCCAAGGTAGAGATTGTTGAGTTTGACTTTTTTTTTGTCCCATATTGGTTGGGGACAACAATTAGAGCAAGGCTCTTACCTATATAAGGAGGTTGTTACCTCCTTAGTTAATGCACCAAAAAAAGTCAAAGATTTGTATGCCAAATTTGACTCTAGTTAAATTCCTCTTTTGAGGTGAGAGTTGGAAAGTTTGTCTTGTGTTTTTTTTTGTGAGTGTGTTGGTGTATTGGGGGATTGGGTGAGAGGATAAATTGTGTGATTGTAAGAATTTTTACATAGTAAATTTTCTTCTCGGTGCTTGTAGTTTTTCTCCGGTTTGAGAGTTTCCACTTAAATTCTCTTGTGTTGTTATTTTCTAATATTTTTGTCTATGGTTGTGGTTTAAAAGATCTAAATTTTCAACAAAAGCACTCTTTAGATCAAATGGTTGCATTCTTACTTCCTTGAAGGCCTTTGTATTATGGCACATCAAGCCACAAGCTTCTCACTCCGATTCAGAGACGGAGCCACGTTTAGGGGGGGGGCATGGCCCCTTTCAAATATTTTTTTAACATGGAAAATAACATAAGTCATTGTTCTGAAAAATAATAAATGATAAAATAAACAAATATATCTCAAACCAAACGGCTCAAACCACAATAGTTAATCGGTGGGTCCCTACTTTTATATTGTATAAGCAGATTATGGAGAAGTACAAGCGCCGCCCTCGCTCTGTCGCTTTCCTCACCTCTAGTTAAAGGTATATTTTGATTATATTTGTCCTCTTCTATATTTCTGTATAACTCAGCATCCACGCTACCTTCTTCAACTCCAGCGAAGACCGTGATTTTTCCGTCATGTTTATTTCCTGATCCGCTTCTTACAGCAACTGGCTTTCCCCACCCGAAGTCGTTACCGTAGACATCGAACCGTGGTGAACTACTTGTCACCAAAGCATTAGTTGTCACGCTATTCATTGTATAAGTATAAACAAGGATTATGTCCACCACGGATTATCAAGTCATTCCTATTAAGAGGCACAGTGTCCTGAAATTTTTGAGTAAATGCAACATGTGTAATTGTACAATCTTTAGATTGAATCATTGAATGGATTACTTCGGGCCGAGTTGGGCCAGTGTTGGATTCTTGTGCCAGAACTTTTTGGTTGGTTGTTCTTTATTGCATTTTCCTCAGTATCAATCTCTTTAACTTGTCATTGTAGTGAAATCTCTCTTTCTAGACTCGCTCCATTGGAAGCAGTTCTATTTGATGTTGATGGAACTTTATGTGATTCAGATCCGCTCCATGTCATAGCCTACCGTCAATTGCTTCAAGAGGTAATGAATTTCTCAATTCAATCTGTACATGAGACCTTTTGATTGCAAGGTAATTCCTAAAATTAATTTTTTTTTTGTGATTACTGATTAGGTTATTGCCTTATTGGTATGTAGGAATTAGGATATTAATTGATGATTAAGACTTGAGAACAATGAGAAGCTAATTTCACCATCAAGATTCAAGTTATTTAAGGTACGATACCAATGAGCACAGGTGGTGGCTCCCAATGAGCACTGGGGGGGGCATGGCCCCTTTCAAATATTTTTTTAACATGGAAAATAACATAAGTCATTGTTCTGGAAAATAATAAATGATAAAATAAACAAATATATCTCAAACCAAACGGCTCAAACCACAATAGTTAATCGGTGGGTCCCTACTTTTATATTGTATAAGCAGATTATGGAGAAGTACAAGCCGCCTCGCTCGTCGCTTTCCTCACCTCTAGTTAAAGGTATATTTTGATTATATTTGTCCTCTTCTATATTTCTGTATAACTCAGCATCCACGCTACCTTCTTCAACTCCAGCTAAGACCGTGATTTTTCCGTCATGTTTATTTCTGATCCGCTTCTTACAAAGAATCGGCTTTCCCCATTCGAAGTCGTTCAGAGACATCGAACCGTGGTGAACTACTTGTCACCAAAGCATTAGTTGTCACGCTATTCATTGTATAAGTATAAACAAGGATTATGTCCACCACAGATTATCAAGTCATTCCTATTAAGAGGCACAGTGTCCTGAAATTTTTGAGTAAATGCAACATGTGTAATTGTACAATCTTTAGATTGAATCATTGAATGGATTACTTCGGGCCGAGTTGGGCCAGTGTTGGATTCTTGTGCCAGAACTTTTTGGTTGGTTGTTCTTTATTGCATTTTCCTCGGTATCAATCTCTTTAACTTGTCATTGTAGTGAAATCTCTCTTTCTAGACTCGCTCCATTGGAAGCAGTTCTATTTGATGTTGATGGAACTTTATGTGATTCAGATCCGCTCCATGTCATAGCCTACCGTCAATTGCTTCAAGAGGTAATGAATTTCTCAATTCAATCATACATGAGACCTTTTGATTGCAAGGTAATTCCTAAAATTAATTTTTTTGATTCTTGATTAGGTTATTGCCTTATTGGTATGTAGGAATTAGGATATTAATTGATGATTAAGACTTGAGAACAATGAGAAGCTAATTTCACCATCAAGATTCAAGTTATTTAAAGATGCGTATACCAATGAGCACTGGTGGTGGCTCCCAATGAGCTCAGGCGGTGGCTTATGTGTTATGTCTATTATTATTTAAATTTTGGTGTTCATTTGTTTGAATGTGTCTCATAGTTTGTATGCTATTTCATTATAGATATTAAAAAATGTATGTATTTTCAGTATTTTGAACAAATAAATTCATATAGTATTCTTGTTTTTATGATAGATATCATGTTGAAAGACACCAAAATTCATTCCTTTTTTAAAAGAAAGATTATAGAAAGTTATGATGCAATTCAAGAACAAGAATCGATCTCTAATTATAAACCTTCTGAGCCATCTGAGGATCGTCCTACCAAAGCTTTAAGAGTTGAAGCCAATGCAACTTTTGATATTAATTCCCTAGAGCGTGATCCCGGCTTAAGACAACAAATATGTGAATATGTTGTTGATCAACGTGATGAAGTTAGAAGAGCTTATATTAAAGCTGGTCCATATCAAGATTTGCTTTCAACATATCCAAAATCTAATGAAAAACACTCACGTAGCTTCCAATCATCATGGTTCAAACTATTCCCGTCTTGGTTGGAATATTCACCTGCTAAAGATGCTGCATTTTGTTTGCCATGTTATTTGTTTTCTGCACAAAATGGACCTTCTAGATGTGAAGCATTTACTGTCCATGGATTTCGCTCTTGGAAAAAAGTGAGAGATGGTAAAAACTGTGCATTTTTGGCACATATTGGAAAGGATCTCGCATCTTGTCATCGAAAAGCTGAGAGTGCTTGCATAGATCTCATGAATCAACCATCACATATAATGCAAAGGTTTGAAAGGTTTACATCTCAACAAATTGCAGATAATAGACTTCAATTAAAAGCTTCAATTGAAGTTGCTAGATGGCTTGCATGTCAAGGATGTGCTTTCAGAGGTAATGATGAGAGTGTAACATCAACGAATCGTGGAAATTTTCTTGAATTATTAAATTTCATATCATCTTATAATGAAAAAGTAGCAGAAGTTGTGAAAAAAGCTCCCTTGAATGCCTCATATACATCACCACAAGTGCAAAAGGAAATTTTACATGTCTTGGGAATCAAAGTGAAGAATGCTATCCGTGAAGAAATTGGTGATGGTAAATTTTGTATAATTGTTGATGAAGCTCGGGATGAGTCTAAGAAGGAGCAAATGTCTATTGTCTTGAGATTTGTTGATAAAAAAGGTCTTGTCGAGAACGATTCTTTGGGTTAGTTCATGTTAAAGATATCTTTGCATTGACATTAAAGAGGAATTTTCTCGGTTTATTACATCATAATCTTGATGTTCAAAACATTAGAGGACAAGGTTATGATGGTGCAAGTAATATGAGAGGGAATGGAATGGATTGCAAGCTCTAATTTTAAAGGAGTGCTCTTATGCTTACTATGTTCATTGTATGGCACATAGGTCGCAATTGGCTTTAGTTAAAACATCAAAGGAAGTTATCCCGATTCATCATTTTTACAAAATTAAATTGTATTGTTAATATTGTTGGGGCATCATATAAGCGCAACGACCAACTGAAAAGTCGCTCATCTGAAAATATTGCTCATTTACTTGTTGTTAATGAACTTGAGAGTGGAAAATGCTTGAATCAGATTGGCACTTTACAAAGAGTAGGAGACACTCGTTGGAGTTCTTATTTGAAATCTGTTTCGGTTTGATAAACATGTTTAGTGCTACTTGTGAGGTTTTATTGAATATTATTGAAGATGGAGCTACATCGGCTCAAGCGTGAGAAGCGGATGAAGCATATGAGGCACTAACCTCTTTTGAATTTGTTTTTATTTTGCATCTCATGAGAAAGATTTTGGAGATTTCTAACTCACTTTGTCGAGCTTTACAACTCAAATCTTAGGACATCTTGAATGCAATGCACTTAGTTTAGTCCACAAAGTCACTTATCCGAATTTGAGAGATGAAGGGTGGGAAGAATTGCTTTTAAGTGAAATATTTTGTGAAAAGGTTAATATACATGCTAGATTTGAATGCTCTTTATGTTGCTAGAAGAGGAAGGGCTCGTCATCAACAAAATGAAATTTTATTAGAACATCATTATAAAGTTGACATTTTCAATGCAGTGATTGACTCTCAATTGCATGAATTGAATAATAAGTTCAATGACCACACGGTAGAGCTCCTTATTCTCAGTTCAGCTTTAGACCCAAAGGAGATCCGTAGGTCATTCAGGGTTGATGATATTTGCAAGTTAGTACAAAAATTCTACCCACAGGATTTTGCAGAGTATGACATGCTACAGTTGAGGATACAATTTGAGCACTTTAATCATGCAACACAAATTCCAGAATTTGAAAACTTGGTAACCATTTCTGATTTGTGTCAATGGTTGGTGAAAACTAGAAAATCAGAAATTTTCCCCCTTGTTTATAGAGTGGTTACTTTAGTTCTCACTCTCTCAGTTTTTACTGCTACAACGGAGCGATCATTTTCAGCTATGAAAATTGTGAAGACGAGACTTCGTAATAAGATGGAAGATGAATATCTCTCTGATTGTTTATTAGTGTTTATTGAAAGAGAAATTATTGAAACAGTTAGTACAGATTTATTGATAGATGATTTTCGTGATCTAAAAGAACGGCGTGTTGTATTTTGATTATTTATTAATAATATTATATAATTGTATTTTTTTTGCATTTAGATGTTAACCACCAGCCCCCCCTTAGAGTTGAGTTTGGCTCCGTCCCTGCTCCGATTTCCTCACTCCGCTTCTGAAATTACAGGATGCAGTTCAACAAGAGGTCTCTTGTCAGATAGGTAATGGAAGATTGGTCTCCCTCTGGTATGATGATTGGCCAGGCCGAGGTCCACTGATTCACTCTCCTCAGCACTTGCGTACGTATCTCCTCTTTATACTCTCGGCATATGAGGCTCTGCTCATTCATTGATGGAAACTTGTGGAATTTTCCACGCAGTTTGCAACACCTCCAACCTAGATATTCCCTTGACATACACTATCGCCACATTTTTTTTTCTAGAGGGATATTCCACTCAAGAATCTTACCAAGAAAAACCATGGTTAATTTCTTTTTCGAGGGAATGCAACCTGAGACAGTTTGCTAATACAGTTTCCTCCAAGGAAGTTTTGATATCCATGATCATCTCTGAAGTCCAGAACCTTCATTTGACTTGTAGTCCAACTATACGGGTTTCACTGCATCTTTAGTTTAACTTTCTTGCAACTCTTTCGTATTTTTAATCCTTTGCCTTCAGCAGCGAGGTAGACGAGCGTCCTCCCTCCCTCCCTCCCTCATGTTTTATGATCGTAGGACTTTTCTTTATATTAATTAATTCCATTTCTTTTTTCAAAAAGAAAAAGAGTATAAGGCTTACAACTGATTATAGTTTTTGGTTTTTTAAAACGAAAGTGAAAGCTTGTAGGAATTAGGTTGAAAGAATTGAATGATCTACAAGCATTTGAGGTCATTCCTTGTGCTTTCACAGAAAAGGCAGTCGCAGTCCCCGACCAGAAAGTGTTTTCGGTGCACTAAAGCCAGGGAGAAATGTGCTTTTCCCCCAACAAAGAACCTGCCCTAACGAGGCCTGAAATTTTGGTTCGATTATATAAACCAAATGTGGGGAAGGGTGTATTTATTTTAGACTATAAATAAAGTAGAACATTTTATTCGTAGCAATTATTTCACCAATAAAGCAAACGGTGATTGAGGAGGCAAGTGATGGGACCCATTATACAACAAAACAATCTGCCAGGCTGTTCTCCACAGTGGCTAGGCTACTTCCTAAATGGACAGTCAACCCCCCACCTGCAAATGCGGCAGGAGACTTGTTATTGATTTCAATAAAAATTAAGGGCCCCTACTGCCTACAGCTCGCGGGTCATCCCCCAACAAAACCGCTCTAGAATTGGTGGTAACTGGTAAGTAAGAGTATACTACTCGTTCCAGTGAGCATAAGCTATATAAAAGTTAAAATTATCAATTTAGAGTCACTTTTCATGACATGACATTGTTAAATTCGGACATCGTCTTTATTGGCCGCTTTATAGTTTATAATGCCAACATAAACTAGGAGTTCAAACTGCGCCAACTGCCTACGAAAGGAACAAAAGCCGACTCCTCCTACATAAACAGACATAAAAATAATAATAATAGTAATAATTTTATATGTAGGAACTAGGAAGGAGACAGGGAGAATGGTCAACTCCACTTAAATGGTCAATTCCAATCAGTTCATGAAAATGCCCCCAAAATCAATCCAGCAATCCTAAATTTCCCCACCTTTAAAAATCGCCTTGCAAGTTGCAAACTTGATAAACAAAATATCAAACACGAAAAAAATTTAATAAACGTCAAATAATTGAATAAAGAAAAAGAACACATTGACCACTATATCCCCCAATCTCAAAGACTGCACTGTAAAACTGGTTACTTACGCTCCCCGTGCTCGCTTTGAGCTGTACTCAACGATTAACCACCACCTCTTTGTTTAATTTTTTTATTTGCAATTCTCCTCCATTCTCTTTGTTGCAATGAGGACATCTAGGGTGTAACTGCACTAGGTGGGGTCCTGGACTCGGGAGGAGGCGTATGACCGTCTGATCCTTTAGATGGATCATCCGACGACTGGCGTAACCCATCATCAGTCTCTCCTCCCCTGCTGATATCATCAATCATTCTCACAACCTCCGGCATGGCTGGTCTTTGATCAGGCACCGTTGACACACACGTCATAGCTATTTGCAACAACTGGACCATCTCTTCCTCAATGTTATGGTGCCTCATCAACTCCACATCGAATACCTCAGCCGTCCATTCCTCGCGAACCACCGACTGAACCCACCTAGGAAGGTCAATGCCTTGCTCACCCAATGATGCCTGATTTGGTGCTTTCCCTGTCAAGAGTTCTAAGAGCAATACCCCAAAACTGTAAACGTCGGATTTCAATGTGGCCTTGCGGTTCTCCACAATTTCCGGAGCTCGATATCCAGCCACACGGCTGGCCGGCATGGAGTTTCCGAAGAGCGGGTTCAGACCAAAGTCGGACAAGGCTGCATCATGGTCAGGGCGGAGAAGGACATTGGAGGATTTAATGTTGCCATGCACCACTTTGCCTACAAGATGGAGGTGGGCTAGCCCTCTCGCCGCACTTGCTGCTATTCTAATCCGCTTGTCCCAATCCAGCGGTGTGTGACCTGATCCCCTACTACCTATGATTCATTATTACACTGTTAACTCAATTCCTACCTCAAACATATGATTTTGGTTATCAAATTTCACGAGCATAAAAAGGAAAATACATTTCATGCCAAGTGGCCAAACCCTGAGATGAACTTAAATGGTCTTCTTCCTAAATATAACCAGAGTTATAGCGACGACTACAGTGAAAATAAAATTTATTTATGAAAAATATGGGAAAGCATGCACGGGCCATATATATGAGCAGTCAACAGGATCCTTTAAATGAATGGTCAACAACAATCTTAAAAGAGAAATTGTGGGAGTCCACTGGCCTTAACAGAGCTTTTGCAGGTTAGTGAAACACAGCTCATGAAGAATACACTGAACTCAGAAAAGGTTCCTACTCCTAGGGTAAAATTAAAGCAAACTTACTCTTCTTTTTACAGTCTCGAAACACAATGATGACATCAACAAAGTAGGTGATGGTGCAAATGATAGGGTTTGAGTACAAGTAGAGAGAGAGTGAAACAATTAAGAAAAGAAAGGAATACCGGACAGCCAGAGCCACATCCAGTTTAGCGTGGTTGCCACTCTAAGAATGTTCAGCAAATTACATATAAGCAAATTTCAATGTATTTTTATTGATCAACCTATCTATCCAAAAATGAATCTTCTTGTATTATTATATGATGATGCTACATTGTTTACAAGTGAAACTAACTATAATAAAAAAAAAAAAAGAGAGAAACCGGAATGCCGACACCAACGAATTAGGCCAAGTATGCTAGAGCATGGTTGATTATAAACAATTTGGAAATTGAGAAATTAATTTAAGCAGATGAAGATTGGGAAAAAAGCTAAAAAGAAACGAGAAATGAAGGAATCAAAAACCTTACCGTGAAGAATAGCAGACAAGCTACCAGCAGCCATGAAATCGTATACGAGCAATTTCTCATCCTTGGAATAGTAAAAAGCTCTCAAAGCAACCACATTGTCATGCTTAATCTTTCCCAAAACCTCCATTTGCATCTCAAACTCACGCTTCGTCACCACAACATCCTTGAGCCTCTTAACCACCACGGTGGTGCCTTCCTCAAGCACCGCCTTGTAAGATGTCCCAACGCTTCCTTTACCCAAGACCTCTGCAGATGCCCTAAGCAAATCTTCCAAATCAAAGCTATAAACCCCTCCTTCGAAGAACACAAGCTTGTTCCTTTCCGCCTCCGCAGACCCCCCTGTAATATCGTCCTTCGAAGACGACGTCCCTGCCTCCGCCTGCGCCGACCTTGTTCCGACGGGCGGTTTCGGAGGCTTTGCCGGCTGTCGGCGACGTTTTCTCCTCAAACACAACAGTAACAGTAGTAGAAGTAGCAGAGCTGCTAAAGCTGAGCCAACTGCAATCAAAACAATGGCGGTTGTTGAAAGCTTCTTGGATTTCTTATGGCTAGGGATCGCTGGCGGAAACTCTGACGGTGATGGGGCTGGAGACGGGAAAAATGGACTGCAAGGGGGCAATGGTCGGCCACAGAGCGCGTTGTTCCCGGCGAATGAGGACGCCGGGAAGTTGACTAGAACCTTGGGGATAGACCCGTTTAGATTGTTGTAGGAGACATTGAAGCTTTTCAAATTAGGAGGGTCTAGACTTGGCAAATCACCAGAGAAATGATTCTTCTGTAGAAAAAGTCCAGTCAATCGGGTCAAATTGTTAACAGAGAAAGGGATAGAGCCAGTGAAATTGTTGGAGGAAAGATCAAGACGGCTTAAACGAGTTAACCGAGTCACAGTCGGAGGGAAGTTGCCAGAGAGCTTGTTGTCTTGGAGGAAGAGGCTACGGAGATGCGTTAGGTTGGAGAAATCGGAGGGGATTTCCCCGAACAGACGGTTGGAACGGAGACTCAGAACACGGAGCTGGGAGAGCCTGCCCAGGGTGTTGGGCGGAATAGGTCCGACGAAGCCAACTCCAGGAAGGCGGAGAATGACAACAGAGGAGTTGGTTGAATCGCAAGTGACGCCAACCCAGGAACAAGCTGGGTGAGATGAGTTCCATTGAAGGCGATTAGAGTGAGGGAGTTGAGAGAGGAAGGCAAGAAGGGCTTGCTTGTCTTGTACGGGCTCTGATCGAACTCCAACAACATTATTGTCGAGACCCACTAGTAACACAAGCAGAAGAAGAAGCTTAACGAAGAAATCAAAGGGGAGACCCATTAAGCAAGGCAACAGATATTTAATTTCTAAAGGGTGATATTGTTTGTGATGGGAGGCTTCTGACGCCTGTTTCCACAAAAAACAGAGCCCCCCGTAGCCATAAGAGAGACAGAAAATAAGGAGTAACAGTACGAGTGTTGTTATAGAAGGACTGGGGGGTGGGGAGTTTTGTCGAAGAGTATCACGAGGACACAAAAGCAACAAAAAGCTGAGAGAGAGAGAGAGAGACACACCAGTAGGCAGTAGCAAACGTTTTTTTTCACTGCGTTTGGTTTTTATTGTTTCGGAAATAGTTCTAAGGGCAATTGGCGGATAAGGCGCGTGGTGTTGGTCATTCGAAAACGGTGGGCCTCATTCGTATCTGCTTTTAGTAAAGTCGAAGAGACGTTAGAGAATTGATTTAGAAACGCTTCTTCTCCATAGCGCGTGAGATAATACTGTGGTGGTGAAACGGATCCGACCCATGAAACGTGAGGCTACGACAGAGTCCAATACGGTAATAAGTTCTTTAAATGTGCAGCCAGAAAGGGGCATTATATGATGTGGGATATTGTTTCGTCCTCTCATTTGCAGGCTAGGTGTTAATCAAATGGACCCAGGTAAGGTTCTCCGTTACTCGATGGTCACCGCTGTCGAAGAATTTTCTTTACTGTTGGAATGTGGATATCATCAATCAATGTGTATATGTGTTAAGTGTGGGCAATTATTTGCAGGTGGCAAAAAGGCATACTCTCTCTTCATCAGTTTATGTGTATGTGTGGGCAATTCCTTGCACGTGGCAAAAGGGCATACTGTCACACAGGTGGCAAGCGGCAACATTGGTGGAGCTGTGGAGTGAGTGACTCTGTCTAGTTGGCTCTCCATTTGGCGTTAACTTTTTTAATTACCCTTTTGAGTTGTATTTTTATTTTGTTTTATGGGTTGTATACTTATCACATGGGAACCAAGTCCCTCATGATTGGTGATTCCTCGCTGCCTTCTGTGGTAAACATTTCGCCTCTCATTTTTGTTTTTGACGTACAAAGTAACGTGAGAGCTGGTTGAAGCGCGTACTATTCATGGGTCCTGCACAAAGGGCGTTTCAAAGGCTCCTGTAAGGAACTAGTAATCGTGCTACTGGATTTTGACCTCTCATGCCTCCTTTTCCTGAATTTCAAGTCTACAATTTTTAGGGAAAATAACGTTTTTTTAATAAAAAAAATTAATTGCTAATCTTATTTTAGTAGTAAGATAAACTGCATTGTTTCGATTAAGCTTTTCTGGAATTCGATTAATTTCTTGAACTAATTACCAATTCATTGTTACGAAACTGTGCACAGCTTTTCTATTATTGTAGGTTACCAAATATTTTGCGCAACTACTAAAGTTCTTATTCAATGATGTAATTTAAAATAAAGAATGACCCGATTCCGCCATTAATTTGAATGAAATAACGTTCAATGTGATTGATATCGTGCTTATCTCTTCAAACTTGTACGGTTAATTTCAAAGGATGCATAGTCAAAACAAAATGATCAAAAAAGTCCAACATCTGCACTTGGTAGTTGACACATGACAATTAAGCCCACTGCCATGGCTTAAACACATAAACATTAGGTTTCAATTATCCGGATTTCGGTTTCATTCTTTGCATACCGAAAGAGGATAGGCAAGTCAAAACCGAAAAGCATATTTACCTTGCTTGGTCTCGTAAGGGTGTCTCCTTCCACGTTTGAAATTGAAAAAGTTCCTGAATTCTGGTGGACTTTGTGACCATCTAGTTTACAATTAGTATTGTTGTTGAAAAGTGAGAATAGAATATACAAAAATCTTCAATAACATTTCAAGTTTCAATCATACAAAGAAGAGATAAAAAATTAGATATTGTATTACTGATAATGAAGGCACTACCCAGTGCAAGAATTGGTTAAATTTTTTATACCTTAGATAGTTAAATACTTCTTTAGAATTTAAACCCTATAAAAGGGAAGTACTTTTAGTCTCTTTTTATATTAAGTATACCCTTAACTTTGAATCGTATTCAAGGTCGTTCTTAACATTTTATAGGCCCTGGGCAAAGTAAAACAAAAGGGCTCTAATAAATCGACACTACACAAATATATAAACTTTAAATATGTAGCAATCGAACAACAATATTAGACTGCAAATCACTAAGAAAATTGCACTAACAAACATACAAATGATCATGATTTATTAAAAATAATTTCTTCGTGTATTTCTAGATGCATAATTATTAATAATATTATCAAAATCAATATTATCCAATATATCATTCTTGATACATAAAATAGCTAAATCATTCAAATTTTTTATGACATCGATGACCTCAAGTAGGTTTTCAATAATTTTAACTTTAAAAAACTTTTTCTTAGCTAATGTTATAGTTATAGGTATAATCAATAGAATTCAATGAGTAATTGAAACATTTAGATAACAATCTGTAGCTTTAAATTTTCTGAAATTTCAACTAATAATATTGACTCATTTGACAAAGTCATTTGTAACACTTTTAATTCAGAAAAAAGATTATCTATGTAACACCCACATACCCCTTGGAAGGATATGCAGTTGCCACACAAAATAGTACTGAAACAATCTAAAACATGCTAAAGCATTTCCAGAAACTCAAGTAACATACATTTCATTTCATAGGTTAGGTCATATTTAGATTATAACATAAACATGGTACTTATCACATACAAGCCTTAAAATCCAAATCCAACATGTGTTAAAATTATTACAAACCATAAAACAAAATACAAATTCTAGTATGTCTCATTACATTAAATACAACTCAAAAACAAACTGAACATTTCCCGAAAAAAAAAAAAACACAATCTCCTTAGCCACTGTAGTTGTCTTTGCCCAGTCTTTAAACTTTCTTATCAGAACCTACACGGAGGCAAAACCACCATACTAAGCATAAAGATTAGTGAGGAAATAACTGAACAAGATATAATTTAGCTACCATTTCTAATAGTAGTCTAACATTCACATATATAGAATCAGATCACATCTCAAACAATATTTAATTGTTCATATTAAAGTGCAATCCAAAGAATATGTATCTTATAATAGGATATATTGGCTTTAGAGCAAAACTTACAAGTATCAGAAGAAAACACCATAATATTAGAACATAACTTTAAAGTACCATAATAAAACTTGACTGTATCAAAATATTATTTGATTATATCAAAACATAACTTAGTTATTTCTTAACAGAGCTTAATTATATCATAACTGAGCATGTAACAAAATACAAAACAAGTTAGCTTGCTAATCCTTTTTATAGAAGTGGGTAACAGAATTAGAACAGAAGATACCTAAGTTTGGTATCTAAAACAGAAGAAGACACAGAAGTGTCTAAAATCATAAGATACTAGAGGCACAGAAGACACCGAAGTGTCTAGTCACGGAAGACACCTTAGTATCTGGTTACAAAAGACCCCTTAGTGTTTAGTTACAGAAGCAATTGCGGGTCCTTTTAGGAATGCTTATTTATCCACGACTAGGACTTAGTAGTTTTAAAACAAATCATTTCATATTTCAAAATCACATGCAAAAGATGTAGTGCATAACATGTCTTTATTCCACTTTTTCTCAAATTGAATATAATCTTTCATATCCAACAACTTAAAATACCTCATGAACATAAACATTTGCAATAATGTACCAGTAAATGCATTATGTGTTTACACATTACATATAATTACACAAATTCCTAATTCATAAACAATCATATTCAATTCACATCACATAAATCCTTTGAAACACTATTGTATTCATAAGAACACATTCATCCTTAAACACACCATACATTTCAATATTAGACATATTATTTACTAACCACACATTCCTTAAGTAATTACCTCAAATTAACAATCCATAACTAAATTAACTTTTACTTAATTAATCTAACATCAATTTAAGCTCATTTCACATCTTAAACAAATCCAATTAAGTCCTAATGTACCAAATAAAAAGACCTAACCTTATATAGTTTAACAATTGCACAAAACCAAGTTTTTCACCTTCCTAACCATTTCCCACGATCATGGGTATGTACCTTAAAAATCCCATGATCGTGGGATGAGTGAACTGAAGGTTCACTCACCCATAACCTTTAGTTTGTTTCCAAAACTTAACTTCTTCATTTCCATTCGACACACCTTCACTGACATCCATCAATTTCAGTTCAATTTTACCTTATTCATGCTTTAATATCTCATCAAATCCATTTCCAAACCAATTCAAAAATCATTCATGAAGCATTTCTCAATCCATGATCTTTCAGGTATCAACATCCAAAGAAAAAGCTATCAAACAAGTATCATGTTCCAGATCTTAATTCATCATCAATTTAATACATATTCTATCAAATTCAAGCATCAACTAATTCATATTATAGCATGCAATCAATTTTAGCATTCCCTTCCTTCTTAACTTCAAATTTTAACTCCAAAGAATCAACTATTCCTACCCTTCCAAGCAATCAACACACATCTAAGATCAAGGTGCACATTTCAGCACTAACAACACAATAGCACAAAAAATAACATAACCTACTTCTTGATACAGTAACTTACAAAGACTCCAAGTGAAGATAATACAAAATCAAGAAAAACATTCCAAAAGTTGAGAGGGAGTGAGAGGTTTCAGTGGTGAGAGTAGTGAGAAGGCAGCAGAAACACCAAATTAGCTGGAGTGATTCAGCTCTTGCTTTGTAAGGTGTCTTAACTTTGAAAGGAAATATGTCCTTCCATGGGGTGACCTACATTGCAAACGTAGGAGTGAGCCACTTGTCTTCTTATCATGTTTCCAAATGCCACAACTCAATTAGGATGCTTGTCACTTAACTAATACTGCCAAATGTCAATGTATTAGCTATGCCAAATGTCGCTAACTTATAGACTTAAGTCATTCTAATTTTTTGTGAATCAACTTGACTTGCCACTTGATAATTTTTCTAGTCCAAATGTACATTTTAACACCTCAATTCTCTGATGGTATCAATTAATTCCTAATCACTAAATATAATCCATTAGACCAAAATTCTAGACATATGAAATTCACATTAAAATCATAGCACAATTTTAACACCTATAACACATGCACTTTCATGAACATGTAGCATTTCAACTAGGGTATAATTTGAGGCCTCACAATTCTCTCCCCCTTAAAAGAATTTCATCCTCAAAATTCATACTTGATGAGAATAGTTGAAGATACCGAGCTCTCATGATCTTTTATGGCTCCCATGTTGCTTCCTCGAGTCCATGATGTTGCCAAAGTACTTTCGTCAAAGATATTTGCTTGTTTCGGAGTTATCGGACTTCTCTGGCTAAAATAGACACAGGCCTTTCTTCATAAGAGAAATCTAGTTGTACTTAAATTTCTTACACAAGCATCATAGGTGTGTCATCAAACCGATATCTTCACAACATAGAAACATGAAGCACATCATGTAACTTGACCAATTCTTCAGGAAGAGCTAATTGATAAGCCACTGATCTGACTCTCTTAAGAATCTCATAAGGACCAACATATCGTGGGTTGAGCTTACCTTTCTTCCCAAATCGAAGTATGTATTTCCATGGTGATACTTTCAAGAATACCTTATCTCCTACCTAATACTCAATGTCTTTCCTTTTTGAATCAGCATAGGATTTATGTCTATTACTGGTGGCTTTCAATCTTTGTTGGATAACTTGAACTTTGTCTTTAGTATCTTTCACAATATCAGGCCTGGTCATCTTGTTCTCACTTAATTCAATCCAACAAACCAGAGTCCTACACTTCTTACCATATAGGGCTTTATAAGGCGCCATGCCAATACTAGTCTAATAACTTTTGTTGTAAGCAAACTCCATCAAAGAAAGATAGTTATCCCAATTTCTAGAGAATTCTAACACATAACCCTGAAGCATATCTTCCAGTATCTGAATCACCCGCTCATATTATCCATTTTTCTAAGGATGGAAAGCGATATTGAACTTAACTTGAGTACCTAAAGGCTAATGCAGACTTTTCTATAATCTCGAAGTAAATTGAGGATCAAGATAAAAAATAATAGATAGTGGCACCCTATGCAACCTCACTATCTCATTCACATATATATCTGCAAGTCTATCCAAAAAATAATCAGGACGAATAGGTAGAAAGTGAGCAGACTTGGTGAACTTGTATACAATAACTCATACAGCATCATGCTTCCTCTAAGTAAAAGGAAGTCCAGTGACAAAATCTATGGTAATGTTATCCCATTTCTATTAAAGAATCAAAATAGGATGTAATAAACTAGATGGAACCTAATGCTCAGCTTTAACTTATTGACATGTCAAATAGTTGGCTACATAATCTATATCATTATGCTTTATACCTGATCACCAGTAATGTTGCCTCAGATCTTGATACATCTTATTTCCACCAGGATGTATTGTAAAGACAATATTATAGGCCTTAAACAATAACTTTCTCTTTAATTCATCATTAACTGGCACATATAATCGATCTTTGTAATACAGGTCACCGTCTCCTTTCACAGAAAAGTCAGGTTGTTTGCTTTCTCGAGTTTCCAAGACAAGTTGTTACAACTTATCATCAACTTTCTGGGCATCACAAATTTCTTATCTCAAGGTAGGCCTACCTTTTAATTGAGCTATTAAAGCCCCATCAGATGCAGGTCTCGTTGAACCCTGCTACATTGATAACACTGACTAGTCTTCTGACTTAAGGCATCAACCATGATATTAGCCTTACTAGGATGATAGTCCACAATACAGTCATAATCTTTAAACAGTTCCAACCAATGCCATTGTCTCAGATTAAGTTCTTTTTAGATAAGCAAGTACTTCAGCCTTTTATAATCAATGAAAATCTTACACTTTTCACTATATAAGTAGTGTCGCTAAATTTTCAAAGAAAACACTATTGTTGCAAGCTCAAGATCATGTGTAGGATAGTTACCTAGAGGCATATGCGACTACCTTTCCATCCTGCATCAAAACATAACCCAAACCGTTTCTAGATGCATCACTAAACATAACATATTCCTTACCAGAAATGGGTTAAGCCAACATAGGAGCTTCAACATTCTTTTTAATTAATCAAAACTAGTCCGAAATTTATTAGACCATTCATACTTCACTCTTTTTCATAGCAATTTAGTCAAAGAAGATGCTATCATCAAGAACCCCTTCATAAACTGGTGATAGTAACCCACCAATCCAAAAAAAACTTCTCACTTCTGTCACACTTCGTGGTGGATTCTAGTTAACAATTGCTTCAATCTTACTAGGATCAATCGTAATCCCTTAAGAAGAAACAACTTATCCTAGAAAAGATACCTCCTGGAGCCAGAAATCACACTTAGTCAACTTGGCATATAACTACTTTTCTTGTAGGGTTTGAACACAACCAGCAGATGCTCAACATGATCATGCTCATTCTTAGAATAGATCAAGATATCATCTATTAACACCACTACAAACTAGTTTAAATAGGGACTAAACACTCTATTCATTAGATCCATAAATGCAGCTAGAGCATTAGTTAACCCAAATGACATTACCAAGAATTCATAATGTCCATAACGGGCCCTGAATGTTGGCCCCCAAATTTTTCTTGATGAATAAGCATGATTTAAAATAATTTTTGAGGTTTTGATAGATTAATTATTTTGGAGTTATTTAATTATGTCAAAGTTAGTAGGATTTTATTGCATGGATTAATGGAATTAAAGTGTAAAGGTTGTAGGAATGTTCAAGGGTATTTTAGGCAAGTCACTTAAGGATAAAAGATACAAGGCATATAAGGAAGGGTAAAATGGACATTGTGCAATCATTAAGGGTAGAAGTGGTAGAAAAAGATGTAGTCTTGCATTTTAAGAGGGGAAAACTTGTTAAGTCAGAATGACTTTACATATAAATGATTTTGATGTATAACAAATATAGTGAGGTCAAAAACAAGAAAAACAAAATAGTCACAGACGAATTCGGAGACAGACGAAGAAGACGTATACAGACGAAGTCCGAAGACAGACGAAGTTTGAATAAACAGACAAGACATAGACGAAGTTGCAAGGCGTCGGTCGATCTGAGCGAAGTTGATACAAGTCAAACCTGAGCGAAGTTTGTCAAAGTAAAAATCAACTGAGACGCGAGATGACCAAGACAATAAGCAGACAAAGACACAAATGTAGATACAGATGCAGAAAGAAAGCGACGCAGACGCAGACCTTGACGCATAAGCGGAAGCGGAACACATCATAATGCAAAAGCGAAGCAGACGCAGAGCAGAAAGCGAAGCAGCGCAGACGCAGAGCAGAAAAAAAGCGAGACGCAAGAGTCGATTCGAGTTAGTTCTGAACTCAGTGATTAACCGTTTCTTTAAAGATTAAAGATTCAAGATTCAAGAATCAAGAAGCGATTCTGAGCGAAATTTGTAAATACAAGTCAAGTCGAAGGCTGCAGAGTTAATTTTTTTGAGAAAAAATTACACAAAGTGAAAAGCGATTAAGTGTGAATTAGTGAACGCTATCGTCTTGTAACAAAATGTTCAAATACTTTTACGAAAAGAAAGAGTTATCTGAGATAGCTGCAGAGGCTAAGTGTGAAAGAATCTTGGTGTAGAGACCTTAAGAGGCTCGTGAAAGAATACTTGTAAAGTTTGAAGAGATAGTGAAATCTCGGAAGAAACTCGAGGATGGGCGTAGCCACGGTTTGGGGTGAACCGGGATAAATCTGCGTGTCTACTACTCTCACTCTATCTCACTTTTAGTTTCAAAGTTGATCTTTATTTACTATTCATATACTTAGCATTGAAAAGTTTTGATCAATCGAGATTAATAAGAATTACAGAAAGAATTTTATTTCTAAAAAGTAATTTGAAAAGATATTCAAAAAGGGAATACAATTCAACCCCCTTCTCGTGCATTCTATTATCATTTTATGAGTGTTGTATTAACTTGTGATTCACTTCAATTGGTATCAGAGCTTGGTATCCAAGAATCACTTTGGCGAAGTGTGGATTAAAGATAATGGCGGAGTCACATGTATACATCGCTGAAGGAGCCTCAGTCACTAGACCTCCAGCATTCAATGGAGAAGACTACCATTACTGGAAAGATAGAATGCGGTTATTCATCGAATCTACACATGTAGACTTTTGGGACGTAATAGAGAACGGACCCTATATACCTGTAGATGAAGAAGGTAGTTCTATTCCACGAAGTAGATGGATGGCTGATCAGAAAGCAAGAATACAACTGAATTCAAAGGCGAAATTCTTCTTAACATGTGCCCTAAGCAGAAGCGAATACGACAAAGTGCATGGTTGCGACACTGCAAAAGAGATGTGGGACACATTGTCCATTGCTCATGAAGGCACTAGTCAAGTTAAAGAATCCAAGATAAGTATTCTTGTACATCAATATGAACTTTTCAGGATGGAAGATGAAGAATCTATTGATCAAATGTTTGGAAGATTTCAAACAATTGTCAGCGGATTAAAAGCTCTTGGAAGGACTTACAATAACCAAGATCATGTTTGAAAGATCCTAGAAGCCTTCCTAAGAGATGGAGACCTAAAGTAGCTGCAGTCTGAAGCAAAAGACTTGAGCGTCTTTGAAGCTAGATGAGTTCTTTGGGATCCTTGAAGATTCATGAAGTAGAACTCAATCTGAAGACAAGCCCAAGCGAGACAAGTCAATAAGATGAAGGCGGACAAAGAATCATAAGACTCGAGAGAAGGAGGAAGTCATCGAAGGCATTGAAGATTGAAGAATCAAGGATGATAACTCCACCAATCTGAATCGAGTCAAGTGATGAAGATGATGAATTATCTTTCATTTCGAGAAAGATAAGGATTATGTGGAAAAAGAAGCCCGAAGTAATCGGACATTGAGAAAGAATGGAAAAGATGAAGCCAAGCCGGAAAAGTCTTCTATCATTTGCTACGAGTGCAATCAGCTGGACACTACAAGTCGAATGCCTACTCTCAAGAAGAAACCTAAGAAGAGTAAAGAAGGCAAGAAAAGCATGATGGCAACATGGGAGGATCTAGATTCATCTGAATGGAATCTGAGCTCGAGTCATCGAACATGCAAACATTTGCCTAATGGTGAAGAAGATAGTGATGAGGAGGTAAAATCGATTATGATAACTTGCATGATGCATATTCGAATTGTTAGAAGATTCTCATGCTATTCTAAAGCAGTACAATTTGTTGAAAAAAAGTATCAGAGAATATTAAACATCTTGAGAAAATAGAGAGAAAATATTTGTTTAAAAAGGAGTTAGAAGTTAAAAGAAACTTGTAGAGCGGATCGGATGAGATTAATCGACAAGCTAAGGATCAAGAATCTATCGGTGATCTAGCTACTTTCACTAAAGTACAAAGAAAATGAATGATATGCTAGGAAAATGTAGACATCCTAGTGATAAAATTTGGTTTAGGGTTTCTTGGAAACAATACTCGATCTCATGATAAATTTGTCTCTCAAAAGGAAGAAATAGGACAACACATTTTAATCAACGTCCGAGTAATATGCATTATAGATTACATCATATGCATACTACTAACCATAAAGGACCCAAGAAAATTTGGGTACCAAGAAATAAAATAGTTTCTCCTGCAGATATCCTTCCTTGGAAGATCTGGCAAGCACCATTAGTGTATTAGAGCAGTGGATGCTCGCGACATATAATGGGAAGAAGTTCTATGTTCCTAGACCTTGATTATAAGAAGGAGGATCGGTAACTTCGGAGACAACCAGCGAGGGCAAAATCATTGGAATCGGAAAATAGGTAAAGATTCCTTTGCATGCATAAATAATGTCTTGCTTGTTGATGGTCTAAAGCATAACTTGATTAGTGTGAGTCGGTTGTGTGATTACGGTTTCACAGTTACATTCAATCAAAATCTTTGTGAAGTCGAAACAAAGATGGGTCTATACTTTTCTCGCCAAGAGAAGAAACAACCTTACAAAATCAATTTAGAAGATTTTCAAAATCAAAATATTTCATGTTTTCTATCTTTTGAAGAAAAAGACTAATCGGCATAAAAAGCTAGGTCATGTCTCTTTGAAACATATTTCAAAATTGGTAAAACATGATTTAGTAAGAGGTTTGCCAAAATAAGTTTTGATAAAGAACTTTTACGTGAAAATTGTTTAAAGGAAAACAAGTTAAAACCTCTTTCCTTCTAAAAGTTTTATAGCGTCTTCAAGACCTTTAGAACTATTACATATGGATTTATTTGGTCCTACAAGGACATTAAGTCTTGGCAGAAAGAAATATGGATTTGTCATTATTGATGACTTTACTCGATTTTGTTGGATATTATTTTTATCACACAAAGATGAGTCCTTTAAGTGCTTTAGAACTCTATCCAGAAAGTTACAGAACGAAAAAGGAATGTCCATTGCTAGTATCAGGAGTGATCATAGTGGAGAGTTTGAAAATGAGAAGTTTAGAGTTTTTTGTGAAGAGAATGGAATTTCCACAACTTTCGGCCCTAGAACTCCACAACAGAATGGAGTTGTTGAAAGAAAGAATAGGACGGTTCAAGAGATGGCAAGGACCATGCTATGTGAGACGAATCTTCCTAAGTATTTTTGGGCAGAAGCTGTGAACACAGCATGCTATATTCAGAACAGGATCTTGTTGCGACCTATGTTGAAGAAAACTCCTTACAAGTTATGGAATGGAAGAAGACCAAGCATATCCTACTTTCATCCATTTGGGTGCAAATGTTCCATTATGAATACGAAAGAGCTGTTGGATAAATTCAACTCGAAGACCTATCCAGGAATCTTTCTAGGCTACTCATCATCGTCTAAGGCTTTTCGAGTTTACAACTTGATTTCAAAGACTGTTGAAGAGACAATTCATGTCAAGTTTGATGATAGTTCTCAATCCCATAAGGAAGATGACATGGAGATTGAAGGTCCTTCAAAGAACCTAGATGATGCCTCAGAAACTCCTCGTCGGACACTCGTGAGGATAAGATTGAAGATATTCCGAAACTATAGAACTAAGGCGAGATTGGAAGTATAAAAGTTCTCATCGGAAGAGTTAATTATCGGTAAGGCCTCGAAGGAGTTAGGACAAGGTCGATTGAGACGAGAAGCTAATGTAGCTTTATCTCGAAGTAGAACCTAAGAAGGTTGAGGAAGCTCTTGAGGCGAAGCTTGGGTGTTAGCCATGCAAGAAGAGCTGAACCAATTCATAAGGAATAACGTCTGGTCCTTAGTTCCAAAACCTCTTAAGAAATCCATTATTGGAACCATATGGGTTTTCAAGAATAAGCTAGACGAATCAGGAAGAGTGAGTCGTAACAAGGCCAGATTAGTAGCACAAGGTTACAATCAACAAGAAGGAATAGACTACAACGAAACATATGCTCCAGTAGTGAGACTTGAAGCTATAAGGATTTTGTTGGCATATGCAATCTGTCACGCTATAAAGTTGTTTCAGATGGATGTTAAGAGTGCATTTCTGAATGGCTTTATAGACGAAGAAGTCTATGTGAAACAACCTCCTGGCTTTGAAGATGTTAAAAATCCAGATTATGTCTATAGACTTCACAAAGCCTTATACGGCCTGAAGCAAGCTCCCAGAGCTTGGTATGATCGTCTGAGTACTTTCTTAATAGAAAATGGTTTCAGCAGAGGTCAAGTTGATAAGGCGCTCTTGAGGAAAAGTTCTCGAATGATTTTATCTTAATGCTGATTCGTTGATGATATCATATTTGGTGCTACTTCAAAAGGGTTATCTTGAAGTTTGAGAGTCTAATGAAAAGAAAATTTGAAATGAGTATGATGGGTGAATTAAAGTTTTTCTTGGGTTGCAAGTTAAGCGGACCAAAAGAAGATCTTCATTCATCAACGAGTATGTGAAAGAGTTGTTGAATAAGTTTGACATGAATAATGTGAAGCCAATGGCAACTCAGATGCATCCTTCAAACCTTTTGTCGAAAGACGAACTTGGTAAGAAGGTGGATCAAACCTATATAGAGGATGATCGGTTCTTTATTGTATCTTCTGACAAGTAGACACGATATTACATTGGTGTATGCTTGTGTGCAAGATTTCAAGCCGATCTAGAGAGTCTCATTTCTTCTTTGTTAAAAGAATTTTGAGATATCTCGCAGTACTCTTGATCTTTGCTTAATGTTTGAGAAAGGTAAAGATTTCAGTTAATCGGATCTTGTGATGCGGACTATGCTGGGAGATAGAATTGAAAGAAAGAGCACAAGTGGAGGATGTCACTTTCTTGAAGGAAATCTAGTCTCTGGTCAAGCAAGAGACAAAGCTCAATTGCTCTATCAACCATGAAGCGAGAATATATATCTGCCATGATTCTTTGTTCATTCATGACACGTGGATCAAGTATCGACTTGAAGACTATTGATTAAGGTGGAGGAGATTCCAATTTATTGCGACAACACCGGTCAATAAATCATCAAAGAATCCAATTGACATTCGAGTAAAGCATATAGAAGTCGGATATCATTTCACGAGACTACGTTCGAGAGAAAGGTGGTGCTTCAAAGTTCGTTGAAACGAGCTTGATGGGCGGACATCTTCACTAAACCTTTGAGTGAAGAACGTTTTGAGAAGATAAGACGCAATCTCAATATGGTGATGGTAAATGGCGGTTAGGCTAAAATAACGTGAGAAACTAACGGCGTTATACGATGAGTTACAACTGGTAACTTCTCTCACAAGGAAGATTTTGGAGGAAATATCGATAAACTCGAGGTTCTTAATGATTCGAGAACCCATCGGTCTATAACCCTATAAGTAGGCGAGATGAGTTTATAACGATCTTTTCATCATCTCTGACGGTTCATTTCTACTTTACCAATTCTCTCAAAATCTTCTCATTCAAAAGTTTCTCAAAGATAATCTTTCACTCTATACAATGGAAGCGACCATGGTTTATGGAAGACTTGTGGATTTTGAGTCCGAGGAGAGGCGGCATGGATGTAGAACCGAGAGATCACAAGAGCATTTGGAAGAACTTCTTTGATTCAAGAATCATCTATCTGAGACGAGGTTTATGAGTTACGGAAGAGCGCTCGTCGATAGAAGACACTATTGTATCCTTTGTGGATAGAATATCGAGTTATTGTCACAAAGGATTTGATAAGGAAGGTGGCGGATTGCCCATCGGTTGGAGAAAGCTGTCTACCAAGGCGGATGGATGTCCTCGATTGGAATGAAAGAAGAAGATGTCAAGAGGCGGCTCTATGGCACAAATGATTCCGAGAGAGGAAGACATCAAATCGATTAGAAGGCGAGTTCTTCATGCAATCTGTTCAATTGCATTCTTCCCGAGTTGGTTCGAGACATTTGGTGACCACTCTGGGCGAACAATGTCATTCTTTCTTCTCAATCGAAATCCTATAGATCTACCCTTCTTAATCTTTCACTATATGGTTAAGGGGTTAAAGGAAACTTCCAGTTATCCTTATGGTATGATTTTGACAAGGATTTTTATAGAATCTAATATTCGTCTGCACCACGGCATCAGACAAACTGTTCCTGTGAAGAGCAAAATCGATGCACACATGATTCGACGAATGGGTCTTAGCACGATGAGACAAAGATCACGCCGGTTCTTCAAAGAAACCAAGAACTGAGGGGGAGCGTGTATTGAAGAAGACTCCTGTCTCAAGTTCTCAATCGCCTGTAAGTATCAAATCGCCTACTGCCGAATTAAGGAGAGTCCTAGGGAGACCTCTTCTGAAAATGGCAAGTCCTCTTTTCGAAGAAAATCAATCTCAGAGGGCAAAGCAAACTGCACCAAAGAGACAAGGAGAAAGTCTCTTGAGCGAAGTTGTGAAGAAAGCCAAGCGATCTCCAAGAATCAGGACTCTGAGGCAACAGGAAGAAAAGATTGCCAGAGAACAAAGGCGAGAAGAAACTTCTAAATCTTGTGCAGCCAAAGCCACAAGATCCTTAGTCTCAATTCTGGAAGAGGATACGGCCAGAAGATCTAAAGAGACTGGGAGGAAGAGAAAAGCAACAACTGTTACATGAAAATTTCCTGTGCAGAAATCAGCAAAACTAACTGAAGCAGAGAAAAAGACTAAGAAGGTTAGTCAAAAGAAGAGCATCTCAACTGCTGAGGATGTTAGTCTACAAAAAAGAGGCTAACATCTTGTTCAAGTTGAAATGTAAGCCGAGCATTTTACGATTCGGGATACTCTGTGGTCCAACAAGAAGAACCGATGAATGAAAGCACGGTTCATGAGACACTGGCATTATAAAGGAGGAACCAGCGAGAAGAATGGCGGTTCGAGAAACTTTAAGGAACACAACAAGAAGCAACTACTGATACCAAATTTGGCTGATGATGAACCAAAAGCGAAGGTATATAACTACGAAGTTCTTGAGGAAATATAAATTTGGAAATCAAATTGGTAGAAGTTATTACCAATCTGAGCAATGCTATTATAATTGGTGTTGAACCAATGAAGAAAATAGTAGCTCTGGTGCAACCTATGTTGATTAATGGTATCACGTGGCAGTTACTAAATGAAAAAGAGAAGTCTTTTTACGATACCTTGAGGCTTCTTGATCATTTGCCATATCCTCAAGCGTCCACCTTGCGTGTACTATGTTCCCAATCACGAGAGAACAGAGATAAAGGTTGTTCCAGACATTCAGCCAAGGCGTACAAAAGATTTTACAAAGGGAAAGTCAAAATTATTTCCTGAAGATAATGTTGATGATGATCTGTTCGCAGATCAGATTGCAGAAGAAGTGCGGAAAATTGATGAAGCATACATTCACGCACAAGATCCGGATCAAGCGGTGTAGCCATACAAATCGTGCGGAAGACATCGATGGGGAAAGTATAAGAACAGAACATTCTTGAGTTCCTTGTTGAGGCAGTTCTTCGTATTAGGCCTCATCTAGTACACTTGCCTATAGAAGCACAAGCTTTATCCTGCAAGGAAGGCGATTCTTGATCTTTGCCAGTTCCTTTTGATCTAAATCTTCCTGAAGCTGCAACATTCATTCGTCCACCTACTTTTGAGATTAATGAAGACTACACTCCATCTTCTGATGCCTATACTACTTCAATTCCTTTCGCTCCTCCATCGGTGAAGCGAGATCAAGCCTCTTCGTCGATGAAGTCGATGATTACGAGGTGAACTCAATGACATGAAGGAGGCGGTGAATGATCTAAAGAAGATGATAGCAAAATCTTGAAGAACGAATCGATAATCATTTTGATTATAACAAATAGGGGAGAGCAGGAAAAGAAGAAAATAATCAGAAGAGGAGAGGATGTTTAGATGAAGAAGGTGTGACCACAACAGACGAAGACAGGAAGAAGATAAGTTTGTTTTTTTTCTTATTTTGCAACATCTGTAAATTTTGTTTTGTTTTGTTTTCTTTTCTTGTATGTAATTTGTTATATTCAAAAAGGGGGAGATTGTTAAGTCAGAATGACTTTACAAATAAATGATTTTGATGTATAACAAATATAGTGAGGTCAAAAACAAGAAAAACAAAAGCGATCCTGAGTATTTAATTCGGAGGCAGAGCGAAGAAGGCGTATCTGAGACAAAGTCCGAAGGCAGACGAAGTTTGAATAAGCAGACAAGACTGAGGCGAAGTTGCAAGGCGTCGATCGAATCTGAGCGAAGTTGATACAAGTCAAACACAGGCGAAGTTTGTCAAAGTAAAAATCAACACGAATACGAGATGACCAAGACAATAAGCAGACAAAGACACAAATGTAGATACAGATCACGAAAGAAAAGCGGAGCGAGGCCTGCAAAGCAAAGCGGAACCGCACGCATTTAAAGCGAAGCGAGACGCAGACGAGACGCAAAAAAAAAACAGACGCAAGAGTCAGTTCGAGTTAGTTACAGAACTCAACTGATTAACCGTTTCTTTAAAGATTAAAGATTCAAGATTCAAGATTCAAGAATCAAGAAGCGATTCTGAGCGAAGGCTATAAATACAAGTCGAAGTCGAAGACTGCAGAGTTAGCTGTTTTGAGAACAAAATTACACAAAGTGAAAAAGCGATTAAGTGCGAATTAGTGAACGCTATCTTCTTGTAACAAAATGTTCAAATACTTTTACGAAAAGAAAGAGTTGTGCAGATAGCTGCAGAGGCTAAGTGTGAAAGAATCTTGGTGTAGAGACACGAAGAGGCTCGTGAAAGAATACTTGTAAAGTTTGAAGAGATAGTGAAATCTCGGAAGAAACTCGAGGATGGGCGTAGCCACGGTTTGGGGTGAACCGGGATAAATATGCGTGTCTACTACTCTCACTCTCTATCTCACTTTTAGTTTCAAAGTTGATCTTTATTTACTATTCATATACTTAGCATTGAAAAGTTTTGATCAATCAGGATTAATAAGAATTCTGTAAAGAATTTTTATTTCTAACAAGTAATTTGAAAAAGATATTCAAAAAAGGGGAATACACAATTCAACCCCCCCTTCTCGTGCACTCTATTATCATTTTATAAGTGTTGTATTAACTTGTGATTCACTTCAAAACTTGGATTGAGAGAGGAGAAAAAAAATAGAAGAGAGAAAGAAGGGAGTTATGGTGGGGAGGAGAGAAAAGAAGGAAAGATAGTTAGGGTTTCATCATTTCTTGATTTTAAGAAAGATTTTGAGGTTGTTCAAGAAGGGAAAAAGGTAGAGGAAGAGAAGAGCTTCCATTTGAACCAAAGATCTCTTCATTTGGTGAAGAATCAAGATAAGATCATTTTGAATCTTTTGGATTTTTGAAAGGATTTTAGTTCATGGAGTTTAGAAAATGCGTGGGTTTAAGAATTCTAGGATCAATTTTAGTGAATATGTCTTATTGTTTCTCCAATTTGGAGTTCCTATTGAATTGGAAATTTTGCCATTAATGAAGGAAATCAAGAAAGGCAAGAGGAGTAAGAGGGGAGGTATCTTTGAGCAAGTTTATAAGCAAGGAAATCAAGTGAGTTACATGTTTATAATTGAGTAATGAGTCGTGACTATGTTTTCATAAACAAGAGAATTAAATGTTTTCAGTTATTTTATAAGCGTTGCATGATTGCTATTTGAATGATTTGAGAAATCTTTATATGTTTGATATATGAATTTTGTTGGTGAATTTCAAAATGAAGAAAGAAATGCTTTGAAACATTTTATGTTATGCCTTGAAACATTTTATGTCATGCCTTAAATTAAATAATTCTTAAATATTATTAAAATTAATATATTAAATAGTCAAATAATATATATTTAGTTGATAGTAAATCAGATTACGAAGAAAAAGGAAATAAAAATAACCTTTTATGATTTTCATGATTTTTAAAAACTAGGAGAAACCAAAACTAAAAAATCAAACAAACAAATTTTTTAAAAACAAAATTGAAATTGAAATTGAAAACAAATAGATCCTCAGTTAGTTAGTGTTAAAACAATTAGGTTGAATAACTAGGATTCATAAATAAAGAATTTGGATATTCAATTAGGTGAATTAGTCAAGTTGCTACTATGTAGGCCAAAAATGACTTTTTCAAGTGATATAAAGGTTAATCCACAAAATCAAGCCTAATTTGTTAACTTAAGCACTAAGAAAGCATAAAAGGACTTAATAAAGGGTGAAGGGGATGTGAATAAGTGATTAAATAGAGGCAAATCAATCTCCTTAGCAAAAAACAAGGTTTGAGCACCTCCTCCTGTTAAACCTTTAAAAGGAGAGTCTAGTGGAGAGAGTAGGAAAGCAAAGAAGGATTTATAGTTTGTGACTAGAAAAGCAAGTTATTGGACCCCTGATATAAAGATTCTTATATTCCAAGTTTAAAGATAGAGAACCTAAATTGCAATTCCCACAAAGAGTTAAGAATCAAATGGAAAAGGAGATCACTAATTTTTTAGAGCTCTTGAATAAGACAAGTGTAAACATAGCATTTATAGTGGTAATTAATCAAGTTCCTAACAATCCCATATTCTTTAAGGATATTCTCGCTCACAAGCATTATTTGATATAATTGAATCCTTCAAGCTTACTGAGGACCATTCTTTCATACTTAATAATAATTTGCCAACTAAAGGAATAAGGGATATTCATTATTCCTTAATTTGTTTCTAATAATTATTTTGATAAGGATTTGTTATTCAGGTGCTAATATTAAAATTATGCCTCTTTGTTTGTGCTAAGGATACGGACTTAGTAAGCATATAACATTAGCTTGATTTAATATGCAAATTGTTCTTCCAATCGAGTTATAGGTATTGTTGAGGATGTACTAGTAAACATAGATAAGGTCAGTATCCCTATAAGATTTATTTGTTTTATATGTTAATGAGGGTAAGAAAGTTTTAATTATCTTAGTTAGACAACTTGTGTTCTAAAAGAATGCTTATACATATGAAAAATGACCATATGATACTTAGAGTGAATAATGATCATATTATTCTTAATGCATTGCAATATATGAAGTATCCTATAGATGATATGAACTCCCAATCAATCTTGTTTTTATCTTAAAATTATCAACTATCTTTTTTTTTAAATTGAGGAAATAATTTTGACAACTTGGAAAGGAAGTGACAAATATTGATTATAAAGAATTTGAAATACACACAAACATGAAGAAACGAGATTCTTTACCTATCCAAACAAGAGGAAGTTTTTAGCACAAACTATGTTTCAATTATAGTTGAGATGCATATGCTCCATCCAAAGTGAAAAATAATTTTTTCATAGTACTTTGGATTATTTGGAAAACTTCTTTAAATTTAATTTGTTTGACGTTTTTCATACCATTTTATATGCTAATTATGATCCTTTTTAGGTCTTATATGATGATTTTGATATGGTTATGGTAATAAGGATTTGTCAATCAAAATTCTTACTAAATCACAATTGCTACCTAGATCATTAGTTGAGGAGACACCTTTTTAGGTCAATGGCCATAGGTTGAAACACTACTTGGAAAATGATTATAATATAGAAAAGGATGTCTTTGACAAAACAATTAAGAAAATTAAACTAATGAATTTAAACTTGTAACTATATTTTCTTCTCACACTAAATTTTTATTTTATTTTATTTAGTTTCATTCCTTTTATTATCGTTTTATCTCTTTTATTTTATATTTAGAGTTACTCTCCTCCATCTTCTCTCCCTTCACTTTTTAGTTTGACATGTATCAATAACCTTTTTAGACAACACATTTAAAAACTAGGGAAGTACCATAACCTTCATGTCACTTTTTAGTTGTAAAAATTTGAATTGCATTATTCTATTTCATGTTTAATCATACAAAATTTGGGAGAAAATTGCAAACTTAATTAATGAAAATCATTAAGAAACTACGTAAACTCTTTAAATTTGTTTCTAAGTGTATCCTTTACCATATGATTTTTGTAATGTTTGCATACTTAAACAATTTGATAATTTTAAATTTGGTGAAGTAAATAATGAATTGACTAATTATTAAGTAAATTTTTATTTTTAGAAACCTTGTTTTACAATTTTGTTATAGGTAAGTTAATCATATCAATTTAGATTTTTACCTATTACGTAATCACACTAAAGATGAAAACAAGTTATTCACATAATTTAGAAGCGATTTAAGAATTTATTTAATAGTATTAAAGACCTTAACAGGTCTTTTGATATATATTACATCCTTTACACCTTGTTTGAGATTTATAAATTCGTGTTCTTACACCATTTGTGTAGGAATAAACCTTGTTCTATTTGCATTAGCTAATGATAATTACCACCATTAACTAATTAAATTTATGTGAATTTTCTACCCTCTTATAAGAGATGCATGAGTTACTAAATGGATAGGATAGATTTTTGTCATATTATTTAATAATTGTTCTATGTTGGGAGTTATTATTGTATTTTATAAGTAATTGGTTTGGTTTTGCTAGTATTTTCTTTCATTAATTACTTGAAAATGCGTTTGAAATGTTTAGGTTATATAATTGTTTTAAATAGCCTTGAATTGAATGTATTTAGTCATTGAATTGTTGTTATAAAAAAGTAAAAAAAAAAACATGAAAGAAAGAGTTATCTTTGGTTTTTCCTTATTAGTAGTGTTTTCATTTTTAGGGTGATCTCCTAATCATTAATTTAACAACTTCTTCGCTCTATTTCAAGGTTATCAAGTTTTTTTTTGTTTTAATCGAACTATATTTCATTGGCCAATTTTATGCGTAAAAAATTGAAATGGGTGGAGATATGATGCATGGTTTATGATTAACTTCGAAAAGTTAGATGTATTTGTTAAGACTATACTTAAGTTATGGAATTTCTTAGTATATATTTAATGATGGATTTATAGTAGGATATACCAAACTACATGGACTACATATTTATATTCAAGCGTTCTCTTTTCCTTAAATCCATTATTTATCCATTATATCATAAATGAGCCTATAAACCCCATTTCAAGTCTTAAAATTCTTATTGATCTAGGCATGCATCAATGTCATAATTAGTGAAGGATGAGTGTAAAGGATGGTCTATTTTATTATCACTATGAAATTTACTTAAATTACTTCTAAAATTACATAAAATTTTAATATAGGCTATGCTTATGCTCCTTAGATGTTAAGTTAAATTCTATTTACACTTGAATTATGTAACTCAATTTTCTTTAAATTACAACTTGACATCATGTGATTATTCAAATATGCTTATAATGCAACCATATAAGGGTAAACCATAAATTTATGAACTTGTTCCTTGTTTTAATGATTTTTCTTAAAGGCGACCAAAAGATAATTTGAGAGAATTTGATTACAAAATAATGTATATAATGTCAATTATCTTGAGCATAATTCATATCATATTTTATTTTATAATTATTTCCTTATAATCCGATACTTGTTTATTTTATTACTATTTATTTGTTAGAAACTTGGTAGCATGAAAATTTCATAAAGAAAAGGGTTAAATTTCCCTAAGGAGCATAAAATTAAAAAATGTAAGGAGGGAGGGAAAATTAGTCATTCCACCTATTAAACCTCCTTAACTTATTCTATCAATCCTAGTAGGGATATACATAGAAGTTTAAGTTGACATTAGAAGGGTAAAAAAGATTTAAATTGCATGAGTTCAGGCATATCACACTTCCAGAAATATAAACAATATATAAAGTTCTTTGATTTTAACATGCCATATATCGTTGGAAAGCTAACAACGAGATTGTTCATTTATTATAAATTTTGTCAGATGTCAACACTTATCAAAAGAAGAATAGTGCTATAAGAAGTTTCATCAGTGTATATTGCCCTCATGCCACTATGGCAATTTACGATTGCTATCAAACTGAAGTAGGATTTAGTTTTCATCCTTTTGATAAAATTTAATTAGAATTTGGAAAATATAGTTATTATTGTAACTATTCAATTAGTTTCTAGCCCTTGAACTTTAATAGTTTCAGTTCAGTTAGTTTAATTGTTAAGACGAAATATCATATGAGTGACAAATTAACTTGTTAGATAGGATTAACGGAATCCTTGATAATATGATTGTATGCCTAATTTGAGTTCTAATCTTATTGTTTTTGTTTATGATTATCATGTATGTGAATTCTTAATTTTAGTAATTACTTTGTCAAATTAGTTACCTAGTCTGGAAATAATATGAATGAGTGTATACGTATTAGTCATATATGACATTTACTTGTATAAGTTAATCAAGATAGATAGATATCATATCTTTTTTTTCTTGATAATCTAAATGTGTGTGAACATTATAGCTTAAGTTTAAGATGTAATCTTTTATCTTAAATAATTAATTTAGTTCACCAAAATACCATTAGGAATTAAATTAGTTTGTCAAATGTAATTAAATTTAGTCAAAGGAGAATGACATTATAAAACTCCATTGTAACATAAACTAGTATTCAAGATTAGTATCAATCAATATAATCCCATTTTTAAATTGAAAATAATAAAATTAGAAACCCAAAATTCACAAAGTTAACAAACTTGACACAAGGAAAATTGAGAAATTATGCTAAATTTACATATAAAATAAAGAGGAAACTAATCTCCACTAAGCTAGGATTTATCAATCTCTATCTATAACTAAGAAAAAAACTTCTCCAGCACTAAAGGAATAGGAAGGAATCCTTGATTATATTAGCTACTTTGATATGGAGATACCTTAGTATGGGGAAGATCCCATTTATTTATTATTTCATTGTTCGACATGATATGAACATTATTAGCTAAAATTATTTATTAAATCCAATTTATGTTTTTAGGGATGAAATTTAGCTTCCTTCTATTTTCGTATCAGAATGTCTTGAGATATCTCTTTTTTATGAGGATAAATTGTTTAACTAAAAGCTAACTTGAAGAATATTGAGTCACTTTTTTATTTGTAAGTTCAAATTCCTTTCCTACTTTATTATCCATGAACATTATGCTTTAAAGCAAATAATGTTATAGAGAGTTTAGATGTGAGACCAAAAGTTAAAGAAAATTAACATTTAAAAATTAAATGATTTATAGACTAAGCATTATAGTTATAAAACTTACGCTTAAGGCTAAAGAATCCTTTGATAATATCCTTGATTTTAAAATTTTTTGTAGCTATAAAATAAAGGAATCCTTACGAAGGTTAAGATGGAAATACACCTAATTGTCCTGATCTTTTATTTTATACACCCTAAAGATCTTCATACAATATTTATTGGTGAAGTTAGAATTATTAGGCTTGGTTTATAATTGGGAATATTGGCTTTAAAAAGGTTAAACCTCTTAATTTTAAATACCATTTCTCCCTTTATATAACTTCCTTTAACTTGCATGATCTAGAAACATATATCTCAATAAGGTTCATTTAAGAATTATGTATACGAATCCTAATCCATTTCAATCATCATTTCAAAACTAAGAATCATAGCCATTCCTATCAAGGTCTTCATTTCCTAGTTAAGAGAATCTCTTAGCTTATGAATCTAGTTTAGGTTCCATGAGTTATTAGTTTGTGGTTTCAAATTCTAAAAGCTCTTATCCTTTAAAAATGAGAACTAATCCATTTTACCTAAATGGATTCCTTATTAGTATAAAGCCTCCAAATCATCCTTGCTCTTAACATCATTTTTCTTTAATATGAGTAATGTCGAGTCCCCTTTCTTCATGTGGAGTGTATATATTAGTTCACTTGATTTTTTTACTACATCTTTATTTGCATCACTAGAACATTTAATATTCTTTATGATTTGGAAGAATTAAGTGTGAACCCTAATAGATATGCATTTAATGAGAAAAATATATTAAGTTTTAAATTGCCTATAGAGGAAAGAAATTTATTATTATAGTTGCCTATCTTATTATAAATTAAGTGTAATAGAGTATGAAAATCTTTGAATATTATTGTTCTAGTTATTATTGGTACTACATGCTATATAACATAAGTTATTTAAGGTACTAGAGCTTTGATCATCTTATCTCTTAAGAACCTTCAAACCAAAAAATTGGCTGTTACTAGTGTTGAAAGAGAGCCCTGAGAGAATCTTAAAAGTTTTCAATGAGTCTATAAAATTTTGAACCAAATTATAATTAACTACATTAAGCATTAATAAGCCACTTGTAAGAAGATAATGCTCTCAACTTTACTATTGCAAGATTGATCCTTTGGCTTCCTTCATACATGGGCTGCATGATTTCCATCTTACCTCAAGTACATATCTTCATCTTTTCTCATCTTCCACCTACATCCCTTATTCCCATTCTCTATTTTTGGAAATCTAAAACTACTCTAAGGACACTTTCGTCTAGTTACAACACTTTATTTTACCTAGCACTTTCTTTTCCCACTTTGAACCACTTCTTTTCACCCTTTCTTTTCTACTAAAGCTACTCATTTCTTTTTTTTTAGCTTTGTTTCCTAACCATGCAACCTTTAGCTAACAATGGCAAAGAGGATTTTCCATCTTTGCCTCCTTAGATTCCTTCCAACCTCGTCTACGCGAGTCTCTACCTGACCCCAACTCCACCACCTCATCCCTAGCATCCACTCCCTAGAAAATTTGGAAATAGGTAGTCGATGACCAATATGCCTCAAACCTCTTATACAAGCCTCCAAAGGAGATTGCTGGCATGCTTATTGTCTATCCTGAGATTGGAATTTTAGAAGAAGCTGGGTAGCTACACTTGTGAGATTCTTTTTTGACCAACGCCCTCCCTTTCCTATGGAAAAATAGAGGTTTGGTTGATGTCCTCCTAATTGAAGAAAACCCCATATTGTTCACCTTTAACTCTACCTCACTAGCCCATAAAGTCCTAAAGGAAGGTCTTTGACATATCGAAATTCAACCAGTATTTCTCCAAATTTGGCAACCTTGTTTACAGTTAGATTCAACCAAAGTTCATAATATCCCCTTATTGATCAACTTTCATAATGTACCCCTTGAATACTGGATTAATCAAGGTTTGAGTGCCTTTACTAAGTATATAGGGAAATCCTTTTGTATGGATGAGACTATAACAACTAAGAAAAGGGTTGGATATGCTTGTATATTTGTTAACGTGGAACTTTCCAAGGAGCTCCCTACTAAAATAGCAATCATGCCACTATGTAAGGGGAATACACTTCAAGAGGATAGCATAGAAGTCTCCTATCAATGGAAACCACTGGCAAAACTTTCGCAAAACTTTAAAGGAAAGTGTGGAAAGAAATAAGGGAAATTTTCAAAAAAGGAGTTATTAAGAACTAATGGGAATGGATTCAAATAATGACACCATTAATGTTGGCCCACGAAATTTTTCTTATTATTTTTATTGAGTTAAACATTACTTAAATAGATTTTGAGGTCTTGATAGATTAATTTTTACAGAGTTAATTATTATGTTAATGTTAGTAAGATTATATGACATAGCTTAATTGAATTAAAGTGTTAAGGTAGTAAGATTATATAAAGGTATTTTTAGTAGTTCACTTAAGGATAAAAAGGATAAGGCATATATGGAAGGGTAAAATGGACATTGCAAACTCATTAAGGGTAGGATTGGAAGATGAAAATGTGGTCTTGCATTTAAAAGAAGGAGAAAATGTGAATTAAGGGAGAAAAATGAAAATAGAAGAGAGAAAGAAGAGAGTATCGTGGAGAAGAGAGAAAAGAAGGAAGTTTGAGTTAGGTTTCAATTTTTCTTAGCCTTCAAGAGAGATTTTGAGGTAGTTCAAGAAGAGAAAAAGGAAAAGGAAGATAAGAGCTTCCATTAAAGACAAATATCTCTTTATTTGGTGAAGAATCAAGGTAAGCACATTTTGAATCTTTTGGATTTTTGGATGGGTTTTAGTTCAAGAAGCTTAGGAAATGTATGGGTTGAAGCTTTCTAGGATCAATGTTATGCATACATTTCTTTGGGTCCTCAAATTGGAGTTCCTATTGAATTGGGAATTTTGCTAATGTTAAGGGAATCAAGAGAGGCAAAAGGAGCAAAAGGAGAGGCATTTTTGAGCAAGTCTTTAAGCAAGGATATTCAAGGTGGGTTACATGTTTATAATAGATTTGATGAGCCATTAAAGTTTTCTTTTAAATCAAGAGAATAAAATGTTTTCAACTACTTTATAAATATTCCATTTATTACTTTTGAATGATTTAAGAAATTAACATATGCTTGTTATGTGAATATGGTTGATGAATTGTGAAATTGACATGGAAATGGTTTTCAAAATATTTCACGCTCATAAAAAACAAATTTCCTAAATGCGCCATTTAGGGTAATATGTTTATGCCATAAATTATATGTTATGTGGGTTTGTGGTGATCCATTCTGTATGTCAGGTGCACTTAGACTAAAGGCTTCTCCCGCTTGCCCGCTAGCGGCATGGAGCTCCTGTTAGAGTAGTGCCCTGAAGGCAATCGCCTTTAGCGCATTTTGTACAAAGTTGTGTACATACTTTATGAATAAATAAAGAAAGACATATTTCATTAACTTGTTGTTCATTATTTATGAATGGATATTGATCTATAAGCAAATTAATGAAGTCCATGATATATGACATAGCATGAAGGAAATTGTGATGTGATCATACTACTGAGATTCCTATCATGTGAAATTATGTCAGTATCTAAATTATCCCTAGTCATAGGATTCCGAGGCTGGACATCGGTAATCCGAGAGACTAGTACATCTCAAGCTCCTTGATTTGATCAGCGGTGGATCTCAAAAGCGTAAATATGAGATATTTAGGGTTGAGATGTGGATGCTTACTAGAGGTAGTAAGTACATTGGATGACCTGCTATGAGATCATCACATGGATGTCCTATTCTAATGTCAGTGATAATCTCATCATAGCAATGGTGCAAGTATCCTTAGATTTGAGGTGCTCAAGGATATCTTGGATACTGATTCTGTGCTTTGACTCCATTCCTTGTTGCTTTACAGAGGTTGCTCATAGGGTGGTGTTTGGGTACAACTTGAGGTATTCGAAGGTAATTGAGTAGCCAATAGAGGATTCACCACTTCTGTGATAGCAGAAGATGATACCCATGGCCTCTTGTCAGGGTCATTACTTGGAAGTCTCTGGCCAGAGTATATATGTCATGAAGAATGTCTTCATTGACATATAAAGTAATGAGTCCCAGGATAAGAACTGATATCACTTGGACTAGATTTGACATAGTCAGTCTAGTAAAGAGTTGACACTTTGCCCATACTCATAATCAAGTGGGGTATAGCATGGTGAAAGGACGAATTGCACGGTAATTGTCTATGGAAAGGTTCGTGATATGGTTCATGATGAATACATGTTCATTCGTCAAACCAATTACTTTCCGATCAATTGGGGGTCATGATGTGTTGCTAGATACCGCTCATGACTTGCTTGGATTAAGTGTTAATCTAAGTGGCCAACATAACCGGGAACCTAATGGGTCACACGCATAAGAGTGTCTCAGAGAATTCGTAAAATAGTTTTGGACAGAGTTCCAATATATGGAGAGCAAAAGGATTAAATGGATCCCAATGAGAACGAGATATGTCCCGATGAGATCGCGACATCGATATTGTCTGTTTCTTGTTTAAATAGAGCTGGTTTTCATGTGACTTTTAGTAACAATGGTTGTTCTATTAGTTTGAATGGAATGCTTTATGGTACTGGTACATTATGCAATGGAAGTTAAATATTAGATATGTCACATCCAATTATGAATGTCAATGACACGAAAAGACATAAACGAGATAATTTAAAATCAACTTACTTATGGCATTGTCGCCTTGGCCATATAAATGAGAGACGCATAGCTAAGCTTCATAAGAGTGGTACTTTAGGGTCATTTGATTATGAATCATATGACACATGCGAATCTTGTTTATTAGGCAAGATGACTAAATTACCCTTTAAGGGAAAGGGTGAACGAGCGACTGGAGTATTAGACCTAATACATTCAGTTGTATGTGGTCCGATGTCCATCCATGCCAGAAGTGGTTGTCTTTACTTCATTACCTTTATCGATGATTATTCTCGATATGGGTACCTGTATCTGATGAGGTACAAATCTGAAGCATTTGAAAAGTTCAAACAATTCAGAAATGAAGTAGAAAACCAACTTAGAAAAAGTATCAAGACATTACGATCAGATCGTGGTGGGGAATAATTAGACCAAGAGTTTTTGGATTATCTCAGAGATAATGAGATTTTATCTCAATGGACTCCTCCTTACACACCATAGCATAATGGTGTGGCAGAAAGGAGAAATCGAACCTTGTTAGACATGGTACGATCTATGATGGGCTTTGCAAAGTTACCAAAATCCTTTTGGGGGTATGCAATCGAGACAATTGTTTACTTGTTAAGCGAGTTCCATCAAAGCAGTTGATGTTACTCCATATGAGATGTGGACTAACAAAAGACCTGTCTTACTCATTTGAAAGTTTGGGGTTGTCACCTTATGTGAAGCGGACACCGTCGAGATAAACTTGATGCAAAGTCGACAAGTATTTGTTCGTAGGATATCCTAAAGAAACAATGTGATATCAATTCTACCTTCTTGAGGAACAAAGGTGTTTGTTTGAAGCATGCTGTCTTTTAGAGAAAGAGTTTCTTTACAAGAAGGCGGTGGGAGCAAAATTGAGCTTGAAGAAGTTCGGGATGCTCAAACAAACGCAGATCAATCGCTGAACTCAAAGCGTGACTCATCAGATGAAGTATGTGATTCAACCTTCTACAACACACAAAGTTAAGTAGGTCACGTGGGATACGCTCTGTTTCCGAGAGATATGGATTTCTCGTGAATAAACAGAATGACGTATTGCTCATAGAAGATGATGAGCCTACTACCTATGAAGAGGTTCTGAAGAGTTTAAAGTCTGAGAAATGGCTTCATGCCATGCAGGCTGAAATGGATTCCATGTATGAAAACCAAGTATGGACTTTGGTTGAGGCACCCGAAGGAATAAAACCCATAGGGTGTAAATGGGTTTTCAAAAAGAAAACCGACATGGATGGTAATGTAATTACCTATAAAGCAAGGCTTGTGGCTAAAGGTTTTCGTAAAAGACAAGGAGTTGACAACGACGAGACCTTCAGCCCAGTAGCAATGCTTAAATCCATTAGAATACTCCTAGCCATTGCCACTCATTATGATTACGAGATATGGCAAATGGATGTGAAGAGAGCTTTCCTAAATGGAAATCTAGCTGAGGATGTGTATATGACACAACCTGAGGGCTTCACCTCCTATGATGGTGAAAAGGTATGCAAGCTTCAGAAATCCATTTATGGATTGAAACAAGCATCCAGGAGTTGGAATATCCGTTTTGATGAGGTAATCAAAGAGTTTGGTTTCTCACAAAATCCGGATGAACACTGTGTGTGTAAGAAGGTTAATGGGACTGCAATCATATTCCTTGTGTTGTATGTAGATGACATATTATTGCTAGGAAACGATGTCTCTATGCTACAATCAGTGAAGATTTGGTTGTCCAAATAATTTGCCATGAAAGACCTTCGTGAAGCAACTTATATCCTTGGGATAAAGATTTATAGAGATAGATCAAAAAGGTTGTTTGGTCTTTCACAATCAACGTACGTAGACAAGATGCTAAAAAGGTTTAGCATGGAGCAATCCAGGAAAGGGTACCTTCTCGTGACTCATGGGATAACACTCTCGAAATCTATGTGTCCTAAGACACAAGATGAGAGGATGCGTATGAATATGATCCCGTATGCATCTGCGGTAGGATCTATCATGTACGCTATGCTATGTACGAGACCCGATGTATCATATGCTCTAAGTGTTACGAGCAGATACCAATCGGATCTGGTGAGGGTCCTTTGGATGGTGTCAAGAATATCCTCAAGTACTTGCGAAGGACTAAGGATGTTTTCTTGATATATGGAGATGGAGATCTCAAAGTGAGCGGGTATACAGATGCTAGTTTTCAATCTGATAAGGATGATTCCAAATCCCAATCAGGTTATGTATTCACACTGAATGGCGGGGCGGTCAGTTGGAAGAGTTCTAAACAAGAGACGACTGTCGATTCAACAACCGAGGCAGAGTACATTGCCGCTTCAGAAGTAGCAAACGAAGCAGTTTGGATCAAAAAGTTCATTACTGAACTTGGTGTGGTTCCTAGCTGTGATGGGCCCATGCAATTGTATTGTGACAACAATGGGGCTATTAAGCAGGCGAAAGAATCAAGGTCTCATCAACGATCTAAACACGTACTCCGCAAATATCATCTGATCAGGGAGATCATAGGACCAGGTGATGTCCAGATCGAGAGAATTACCACCGAGCAGAATATTGATGATCCGTTGACAAATCCATTATCACAAAAGAGTTTTGATTCTCATGTACTCGCCTATGGTATTAGATATCAAGGCGATTGGCTTTAGGTCAAGTGGGAGATTGTTAGAGTAGTGCCCTGAAGGCAATCGCCTTTAGCGCATTTTGTACAAAGTTGTGTACATACTTTAAGAATAAATAAAGAAAGGCATATTTCATTAACTTGCCGTTCATTATTTATGAATGGATATTGATCTATAAGCAAATTAATGAAGTCCATGATATATGACATAGCATGAAGGAAATTGTGATGTGATCATACTACTGATATTCCTATCATGTACAATTATGTCAGTATCTAAATTATCCTAGTCATAGGATTCCGAGGCTGGACATCAAGAATCCGAGAGACTAGTACATCTCAAGCTCCTTGATTTGATCAAGCAGTGGATCTCAAAAGCTGTAAATATGAGATATTTAGGGTTGAGATGTGGATGCTTACTAGAGGTAGTAAGTACATTGGATGACCTGCTATGAGATCATCACATGGATGTCCTATTCTAATGTCAGTGATAATCTCATCATAGCAATGGTGCAAGTATCCTTAGACTTGAGGTGCTAAAGGATATCTTGGATACTGATTCTGTGCTTTGACTCCATTCCTTGTTGCCTTACAGAGGTTGCTCATAGGGTGGTGTTTGGGTACAGCTTGAGGTATTCGAAGGTAATTGAGTAGCCAATAGAGGATTCACCACTTCTGTGATAGCAGAAGATGATACCCATGGCCTCTTGTCAGGGTCATTACTTGGAAGTCTCTGGCCGGAGCATATATGTCATGAAGAATGTCTTCATTGACATATAAAGTAATGAGTCCTAGGACAAGAACTGATATCACTTGGACTAGATTTGACATAGTCAGTCCAGTAAAGAGTTGACACTTTGCCCATACTCATAACCAAGTGAGGTATAGCATGGTGGAAGGACGAATTGCACGGTAATTGTCTATGGAAAGGTTCGTGATATGGTTCATGATGAATACATGTTCATTCATCAAACCAATTACTTTCCGGTCAATTGGGGGTCATGATGTGTTGCTAGATACCGCTCATGACTTGCTTGGATTAAGTGTTAATCTAAGTGGCCAACATAACCGGGAACCTAATGGGTCACACGCATAAGAGTGTCTCGGAGAATTCGTAAAATAGTTTTGGACAGAGTTCCAATATATGGAGAGCAAAAGGATTAAATGGATCCCGATGAGATCGACATATGTCCCGATGAGATCGCGACATCGATATTGCTAAAAAAGGTTTTCATGGGTTTTCCCATACCGGGACCCAGTAGGCCGGTAGGACCGACCCCAGTGTGACTGGACCACTTCAGCATTTATTTATGTATATATATATAATTAATTAATTAAAGAATTAATTAATTAATATATATATATATGTTATACGTGTATGATGGAAGAAGGGAGGAGAAGTTTCCTTATTTGCTTAGTCATCAAAAAGCATTTAATGGCTAAAAGACAAAAAATGGAGAAGTGAAGAGAGGTGATCGTTGGTTATGGGAAGAAGAAGAGCTTTAAAGAAAAAAAATGGTTTTTTTCCTCTTCTTGATGAACGATCTTCGTGGGTGAGAAAAAAGGATTTTAGAAATCAAGTTTTTCTCCTCTCTTTGAAGCTCACGATCATCTCTCTAGTTTTCCAAGCTTCTTCATTTTCATTTTCTCTTCATCATTGATTCAAGCTCTCCAAGGACAAAGGTAAGAGCTAGCACTCTTTAATTTGTTCTAGCTATTCCCGGGTCAAAGGGTTTGTCCCGGTTAGGTTCTCCGATCTCTACGTGGATACCGTTAGAGACGGTCTCCTTTGGCCGTTATGGTTTGAGTTTGTTGTATAGACACATGGATCCTGGCTTTCAGGAAGGTTCCGGAACAAAAAAAAATTTTTCCGCACCGTGGGCATGTGATGCTCACACCGGGATTTTCCTACAGCTCCTTCACAAACTCCCCTAAATTCACAACTACACAAAACCATTATGTCAGATTGCGATAGTACGTTCTGTTTATGGCTACACAAGACCATTTTCTGAAATTAGGTTAGTACATTCTATTTATGGACCTACCAAAACCATTTTGGTGTGCTTATGTGCCCATGATATGTTGGCAAGATTGATGCATACATATTTTGTATTATTGTGAATTTGGTTAAGAATTTAAGAAATATGCATTTTATTAATTCAATTTGAATTTTTCTATGAAACATGAACAATTTCAAGGTTTTGCTTATTATCCGTTATAAACTTGTTACCCCTTATTCTCCTTCTCCCATTCAGGTGATGAGTAAGAGATTGAGTGAAAGAGAGTCAAAGCATCACTCCGATTAGGCATATTTTTATATTTTAAGCTAGACTTTATAAACATGAGGCTTTAGTCGCATTTCAAGTATTATTTGTTCAAGTACCCTTTGTATTTTGGGATTTTTTAGAAATGTTGTATTATGGCTCGGAATTACCACTGAAGCTTTCTAAAACTCTTATCTTATGATGATAATGAAATATGATTGCATTTTTGCTCATGACTCTCAAAGTTTGTACATTACATTTTCAAGTCTTTTATAAGGTTAAAATTTGTGTTCTAAATTCAAGGAAAAACTGTATTGATTTAGGCTAAATTTGATAAAGATGTCTTCTTAGAAGTTGTAGCTTATCTTTCTAGCTTTCGAATGATATAAAGCACGAAATTTTTGAATATCAAAGTTGAGAGATATGATCCTTAAAAGTTGGTAATGCTACATGGGCTGTACATACGGGATAGCTACACTAAATTGAAAATTTAACCCTATTGAAAACAAAAACATTCTTCAGGTCTTTATAGAAGTTGTAGGTCTAGAAGCCTTCTTCGAAATGGTCTAAAAATGACCTTAATCTAACATTTCTAGTGAAAGTTATGTCTATTTTTTCCAAAACAATTCTTGTAGAAGAAAAAATGAAGAGTCCCAATCTCAACTCTATAAAAAGTTTCGAAAGTCACAATTGTGACTCATGACCCACAAGGTTTTTCCAAACCTGAACATATTCGATTCTTTTGGCCATAACTTTGTCACTCGACCTTTAAATGACTTGATTTTTGAAGAAATAGATTTCTAACACATTCCTTTATCTTTCCATAAAAATTGGTAGCTTTTTGTGTTAATTTAAAAAAGATTGATGGAAAGAAAATGAGGGTATTGGTTAGAAGAGCATGAATTGGTTATGAACATGATTTGGCATTTTAATCATATCTTGATCTATAGAGCTCTGAATGAGATGATTCTTATTTCAAAATAAACTAGAGATATGGAGCTAGAATTGGGCTACAGAAGTCAATCTGAAATTCCACTGACTAATTGGTGTGAGTTCCCCACCCTTATGGGATGCGTGTCTAGATGTCACTGAGGACATCGGGCGCATGTCTTTCAAGGGTGCTTTCCTATAATACAATTAGGCTTGAAGGGAACTTGAAATGAACTTAGTAGAGAAAATACAAATGAGTGAAATGTCAGAGTGATGATTGAGGATATAAGCATATGAATGAATTGACGTATATCTATTAATCAAATAGGAAGTTTTTAGGAAGTTATAAGAATGAAGATGAACTGGTGTTGGCTAAGGAGATTTCATTGAAATAACCCTACAAGGAAATATGCTCACGTCTTATGATATTCCAAATAGTTGGGCTCCAGAAATACGGTCCAACATGTTTGGTATCAGAGCAACTCCAGGTTTAGGTCCAGGTTTAGAATCTTACATGGGCATTTTTGGAAATATGTATCAAGTTACATGTATTTTTAACATGTCTTATTATGCTGCAACAACTTATCCCTATTCTGAGTCACACGTATGAGCATTTGTTAATAGTTTAAGCTGATAGAAATAGTAAGAAGAATGATGATCTATCAGAATGTGAGGGAATGAAAATTTTGTGGATATTTTAGAACTGAGAAATAGTATATGGGTAAATATGACAGATAATGATTCAACGTATTTGTATTCGGGGGATGCATTATTAAATATGACATCAATATTATATTGTGGTGATATATCGTCAAATATGAAATAGATGTAAATATACTATCTTGAATTGATTAAGGAAAATAAAGATATGGTAGAAATGAAAAATTTAAAGTGTATAAGCAAAATTGGATAAAAACAAAAGATTTATTCTTATCTTAAGAAGATGAACTTAAAACTGAAATGGTTGTTTGATTTATATGATAAGAGTTATGATCTACTATAAGAAAGTGTTAGTGTAATTGAGATCAGAATTTCAAGATAATTATACATCTATAATTTTAAATTGATTGCAAATACGCATGTAAGATGTAATAAAAGATATTTGAAAGATGAGATGACTGATAGCGATGTATATAGAATTTCAAAAGGGTAAGTTGAATTGTTATTGTGAGTACATCTATGATAATGGGATCACCATAACAAGTGAGAATATTGAGCACATATGTATTATATGTGTGGAGATGATATAGGAAGCAATCTATGACTTATTGGATATTTGTTAGTCATAGTTCCCATAGTTTAAGGTATAGGAGGAACTAGAGTAACACATGAAAGTGCTTATAATGATCAATCGGGGATAGATTAAGATTGTTGATGAAGTTACAATGAGTGATGAATTCAAGGAAAAAGAAGGAGGGCACAATTGTAGCATAGTCCCCACGATTGAGGACAGGTGAAAAAGGAGAAGTGTTGTTAGAATTAAATAAGATTAAGGTATCCTTAGCATAAGTTATTAATTGGTAAATTGTTATAAATACATCTCTAGATAAGATGTAATGATCTTGATGGTATATACCAAGGTATAAGAGTAAATGAATCTGTTTAACGCTTCATTGAGCCTTATTACAAAGGATATTCTAATCATATAAGTTATGGCAAAGATTGATTTTATAGAGATATTATGAATAGTAGAAATTGGTCTTCTTGAGGTATTAAGAATGGCTGATAATGCGATGATGATAACAATTGATTGATAAAGATTGCATGAACAATATAGATGATAGAGCAAGAAATCTTCTTTCGAAAAAGAATTTCATTGAATTAGGTTAAGCATATTAGATAGTTTATATTTAGAATTATCAATGAAAGAACAAATTAGAAATTAATATGTAATGATTCAGAAGTGAGTATTGGAGTCCTATTCCTGATAGAGATACAAGCATAAAATGTAGAATATGCTACTGAGAGTGTCTGCATTATGTTTTATGTAAAGTATCCAACTACGTGATTAGATTCTTGAATTTGAGGTGACATTATTGCTAATATAAGGAGAGATACCCCTGCCTTTAGATCAGTTAGATAAGAATTTCGAGGACAAATTTTGTTAAAAAGGGGAGAAATGTTAGCCCTCGAAAATTTTCTTATTATTTTTGTTGAGTTAAGCATGACTTAAATAGATTTTGAGGTCTTGATAGATTAATTTTTGTGGAGTTAATTACTATGTTAATGTTAGTAAGATTATATGACATAGGTTAATTAATTAAAGTGTTAAGGTAGTAAGATTGTACATGGGTATTTTTCGTAGTTCAATTAAGGATAAAAACCATATGGCATATAAGGAAGGGTAAAATGGACATTGCATACTCATTAAGGGTAGGATTAGAAGATGAAAATGTGGTCTTGCATTTAAAAGAAAGAGAAAACATGAATTAAGGGAGAAGAATGAAAATAGAAGAGAGAAAGAAGAGAGTATCATGGAGAAGAGAGAAAAGAAGGAAGTTTGAGTTAGGTTTCAATTTTTCTTGGCCTTCAAGAGAGATTTTGAGGTGGTTCAAGAAAAGAAAAAGGAAGAGGAAGATAAGCCTATTCTTATGGATTTTTGGATGGGTTTTAGTTCAACAAACTTAGGAAATGCATATGTTTAAGCTTTCTAAGATCAATTTTATGCATATGTTTCTTTGGGTCCTCAAATTAGAGTTCCTATTGAATTAGGAATTTTGTCAATGTCAAGGGAATCAAGAGAGGCAATAGAAGCAAAAGGAGAGGAATATTGCATTCTTTTGAATGATTTGAGAAATTGCCATATATTTGGTATGTGAATTTGGTTGATGAATTGTGAAATGGACATGGAAATGGATTTCGAAATATTTCACACTTATGAAAAACAAGTTTCCGAAATGTGCCATTTAGGACAATATGTTTATGCCATGAATTATATGTTATGTAGGTTTGTGGTGATCCATTCTATATGTCAAGTGCAATTCAACTAAAGGCTTCTCTCGCCTGCCCGCTAGTGACATAGAGCTCCTTCATGAACTATCCTAATTTCACAAATACGCAAAATCATTATATGAGATTGCGATAGTATATTCTGTTCACGACTACATAAGACCATTTTATGAAATTGTGATACTACATTCTGTTTATAGACCTACCCAAACCATTCTGATGTGCTTATGTGCCTATGATATGTTGATAAGATTGATGCATAGATGATTTGTATAATTGTGAAATTGGTTGAGAATTTAAAAACTATGCGTTTTATGAATTCAATTTGAATTTTTCTGACGCATGAACAATTTCAAGGTTTTTCTTGTTATCCGTTATAAACTTGTTACCCACGAGCTTTTAAGCTCACCCTCATTCTCCTTCCCATATTCAGGTGATGACCAAGAGATCGAGTGAAAGAGAGTCAAGGCATCACTCCAATTAAGCATATTTTTATATTTTAAGCTAGAATTTGTAAACATGAGGCTTTAATCGCAATTCAAGTATTATTTGTTCAAGTACCCTTTGGAATGCCCATTGAAGCTTTGTAAAAATCTTATCTTATGATGATAATGAAATATGATTGTGTTTTTGCTCATGACTCTCAAAGTTTGTACATTGCATTTTCAAGTCTTTCGTAAGGGTAAAATTTATATTCTGAATTCAAGGAAACAAATATATTGATTTAGGCTGAATTTGATAAAGTTGTTTTCTTGGGAGTTGTAGCTTATCTTTCTAGCTTTCTAACGATTTGAAGTACGAAATTTTTGGATATTGGAGTTGAGAGATATGATCCTTATAAGTTAGCAATGTTGCATGGGGTGTATAGATGGGACAACTGCACTAAATTGAAATTTTGACCCTTTTAGAAGCAAAAACATTCTTTGAGGTCTTTATAGAAGTTATAGGTCTAGAAGTCTTCTTCAAAACGGTCTAAGAATGACCTTAATCCAATATCTTTAGTGAAAGTTATGCTTATTTTCCAAAAAAGATCCGATAGAAGAAAAAATGAAGAGTCATGATCGTGACAAGTCCTGATCGCAACTCTAAAATTTTCGAAAGTCACGATCGTGACTCGTGACACATAGGGTTTTCCCAAACTTGAACATGTTCGACTAGCCATAACTTTGTCATCTGACCTCCAAATGACTTGATTTTTAAGGCAATAGATTCTTAACACATTCCTCTATAGCTCTATAAAAATTGGTAGCTTTTGGTGTTGATTTGTAAAAGATTGATGGAAAGAAAGTGAGGGTATTGGTTGGAAGAGCATGAATTGGTTATGAACATGCTTTGGCTTTTTAATCGTATCTTGATCTATAGAGCTTTGAATTAGATGGTTCTTATTTCAAAATAAACTAGAGACATGGAGCCACAGTTGTTCTAAATAAGTCAATTTGAAATTCCGCTGATTGTTAGTGCACCCTTGTGGGATGGATGTCCAGATGTCACTTGGGATGTCGGGCACGTGTCTTGTGAGGGCGCTTTCCTATAATACAATTAGGCTTGAAAGGAACTTGAAATGTACTTAGTAGAGAAAATACCAATGAGTGGTATGTTAGGGTGATGATTGAGGATATAAACATATGAATGGATTGACGTATACCTATTGATCAAATAGGAAATTTTTGGGATGTTATGAGAATGAAGATGAATTGGTGTTGGCTAAGGAGATTTCATAGAAATAACCCTACAAGGAAATATGCTCACGTCTTATGATATTTTGGATAGTTGGGCTCTGAAAATAGGGTCCAACAATTGAGACCCCTGAAAATGTCACTGTTGAAGTTGCAGAATAAGAGAACTCTTTTGACACTCTTAATCATATTCCTACTGAGACCCATAATACAATTATAATGAGTAGCCTAGAAAATCGTATTCCTTCTAATATTCAAAATAATCCATATGTTGCAAATATGGATTTCACTCCTAAATCTACCCCTAAATCCACTCTTGCTTTATTATTGCTGATAATAGAGATATATCAAGTGAAAACACCACTAACACTTTATCAATTCTTCAAACTAGTCCTGAAACTCCTATTCAATCACATTACAACCTGTCAACCAAAGAAGTTGTTTTAGATCATGAGGAGAAAAACATATAGTTCCAAACAGTTGAAAGGTCTCAATAGAGCAAGAATAAAGTTTGTAAACCAACAACTTTAATATGTCAATTATGGTCTGGAATGTCTGAGGTTTAAATTGTTTTACAAAGCAAGCTACTTTAAGGGATTTTTTTTAGAAGGGAGAAGTCTCTCATTTTAGGATTACTTGAAACCAAAATAAAACTAGAGAATGTTGGTAAACTAAACCTAGGTTTTGATTAGTAGACGCTTATAAATCATTCACAACTTGTCTTTGGTAGAATTATTGTATTTTATAAGGTTGATGAGGTTAGAGTGGAGCCTCTCCATTCCACTGAGCAGATGATGCTTCTTAAAATATAATTTTTACATGAAATCACTAATATTATCTCCTCCATCATTTATGCCAGCAATTTTGGGTTTTAACAAGTAGCATTGTGGTCTGAACTATTAAATCTCAGCAGAGATATTCGATTGACTTGAATATTATATAGTGATTTAAACTCTGCATTTTATAGTCCTGAGGCTATTGATAAATTCGAGCAATGCGTGGACTAGCTGGGTATGACAGATCTAAATTATGTTAGTCACAAATACACATGGTCTAATAAACAAAGCTCACATTAGTTCTTCTAAAAGAAAGTTGACTGTGCTTTAGTTAATGGAAGCTAGCTAACATAATTCGCTAATGGAAATGTAACATTCCTTGAACCCTTTTTCTCATATCATACCCCAGTCAAGATAGATATTCTTTTTCAATAGGCAGCTATGAATTTCCATTCATGTTCAACAACTACTTAGCCAAAGAACCAAGATCTCTTAATGCTTGTAAGAAAGGATTTGAGGGAACCAAACAGTTCATTTATATCCAAAAGGAAATTAAAAAGCAACTGAAGTCCTTGCATTCCTTGACAGACTCTGCTGATCAAGCATTATCCAAAGTCAAGAATAATCTTACTATAATCCAGTGATCTTTTCCACTATCAACTCATGGCCCTTAACTTCTAGTCAATGAAAAATAGGTCCTCTCTAACTATATGATCACTGTTCAAAATCACAACTCACTCCTTCAAGAATAAAAACTAAATATGTTTAATCACTACTAATGAGGGAGTTCAACTTCATTACTATATGGAAATCTAGGAAGAGGCTACAAGGTATTTCAATAATTTCTTTTGTTCTTCCAATTTAGATACTATCTCTGTTGCTGGTCTCTTAGAGATCATTTCTAAGAGAATAAACCATAAGGACTTTAAAAGGTTAACTAAGGTTGTAGATGATAAGGCGATTGAGGAATCTCTATCCAATTTGAATGGTATAAAGGAACTAGTTCTTGATGGACTCAATGTCCTTTTCTACTAGAAATCTTGTTTCATTACATACCCTTTTATTAAGAAAACCATGAAAAAGTTTTTCTCTATTGATGTGCTTCTTAAGGAGAAAATCCCACATCTTTCACTTAGTTCAGGGCCATAGCATGCATAAATTTAATTTATAAAACCATTTAAAAAATCCTTGCAATAAGATTGAACAATGTTCTTATCTTACCCACAGTGAAAACTAGGGGGCTTTCACCTATAGAAAAATTGGAGATATCATATTGATTGTGCAAGAGTTGCTTCAGGGATATTCACAAGTAAATTCAACTCTTAACTGCACCATTAAGGTTGAATTTCATAAAGCTTTTGATAGTATGCAATGGAGTTTCTTACAACAAACAATGGAGACATATGGTTTCCTAGCTATCGTCATCAATTGGATCAAGGAATGTGTCTCCAAAGTAAATTATTAAGTTCTGATCAATGGTAGCCTTTTTAACTTTTTCAATGCTAGGAAAGGCCTGAGGATGGGGACTCTATTTCCCCTTTCTCTTCATCATGTGCATGGAAGTGCTCAATTCTATAATTCAGCATGAAGTGACCTTGAATGCTAAATTTAAACACCATTCGAAATGTAAGAAACTTGGGTTAGCTAACCTTTCTTTTGAAGATGATTTGTTACTTTTTTGTACTGCCAAACTTAAGTCAATCTAAAACTTCATAAAGGCTACTGACAGTTTTAGAGAACTTTCGGGTTTACACATCAACCTTAACAAAAGTCACTTTATCATATCCAAAGGAGATGCTCCATTGGCTTCCTAAATAACATCAATCACTGGAATGGTTGAGAAAGCAACACCCCTACTATATATGGGCCTTCCAGTTTTAACCAAGAGGCTTACCACCCTCAAGTGCAGTCCACTTGTATAGAAAATTTAGAGAAGAGTTGGCTCTTAGTTGAACAAATTCCTATTGTTTGTAGGAAAAATCTAACTAATTAAATGACATTTCACTGCATATCTGTTGGAGCTCGCACATATTTCTTTCTAAAGGGGTTATCAAGTTAATTGAACAAATACTCAAGGATTTCTTATGGAACCAGTGGACGAGAGTTAAAGGGAGTACTAAAATTAAGTGGTCTGATATCTACTACACAAAAGAAGGAGGGCTAAACATAATTTTAAAAAATGCTCAACTATTTCAGATTCTTCCTTGCAAAGCACATAGGTATTGATAAAGTTTAAGTAGGTGATTCTATCATGGGGGAACTCTCTTTTTCATCAAAACTTAGAGGAGGAATGATAGTTTAGGTAGTAGACTACTTCTCTATGTTACCTTCCATTCTTCCATAAAGTTACCCTTTTCTCTAAAGAGTTCCTGAGCTAAAAAGTTAGTGTACTTACTAGAACTATGTCCTAGCCACCAATATTCATCCAATTTATTGTTGATAGGATGGTCATGTAGGATATAGTCTTTAAAGATATTAGTGATACCTTGTTGTTGATTATGGTTGATCCACTCTCTGACCTTGGCATTTATAAGGAGTATACTAATTAGACTGTGCATCAGTGGGCTATTACAAATAGGTCATGCTTTGCTCTAATTATCATAAAATAGGGATAGAAATTCTCCATTTCCAATTCTACATTTAAATTTCTCCATTAGTTTATCTCTTAGCTTTAGAAGTTGCTTACAGAGCTAGGATGATTTAGTCTTTGGTTCACACAAGCTCTTTCCTTTTAGAAAGTGAGAATGAAAGCATTCACCTATAAGGATTCCTTATTAACCATTAACTTCTATAACCTCTGAAGTGGTCAACATACCTCCTTCCAGCTAACTTTAGTTTGGAATTTTCTCTCTTTACATCCATTCCATTGGAATCTCTTTAGTAACTTCTCAATTTTTTTATTAGTCCCCCAGAAAGGAAGAAATGGGAAGACTGATAATCATAGAGAGAGTTTAAGACTTTTTCGGTTAAGAAAACTATGCCTGCATTAGATAAAAGTCTATTGCACTAACATCTCAATCGTCTTTGTATTCTTTCAATAAGAGGAAGAAAATATTTAAAGAGTGATTTCTTTGAAGAGATAGGAAAACCAAGGTACTTGAAAGGAGGGGACATTATTTGGAGCCCTCATATGCTTGAAAACCAATCTCCCCTATATTGGATACTCCTTGAGAGAACCACATTATTTCTACCATTATTAACTTACAAACCTGAAATTTTCCTTCAAAACCTTTAATGATGCTATAAGCATGCTAGTAGAAGCTTAATGAGCTTTAGAGTAGAGAAGTAAATCATTAGAAAAAAAAATAGAGATACCAAACTAGTGTTTCTACATTTATTGTGATAATTGAAGCTAGGGTTATTATTGACATTGCTTTTGATTAATTTGTCTAAAGCCTCCATATCAAGAAAGAAGACGCAAGCTGATAGGGGTCACCTTGCCTCAATCCCCCAACTCCCTAGAATAGATGAGTTAGTTTTCCATTGGTTAGGATAAAGAAGAGGGTTATTAAAGGCAAAGTTTGATCCAAGTTCCAAATTTATAAAGCTTCTAATAAATTCAAGATGAATTCCCCAAATTACTATGATAAAATTTTGGAAGAAGCTAGACTTAATTGTGTAATTTTTAGGCCACTTCTTTCTTTCATATCCCTTGAACAACTCTTGAACCATTAAAAGGTTGTCACCTATTAGCCTCTCATCCAGAGAATCCCCTTATGATTCATTAATGATGTTTGGGTGAACCTTCCTTAATCTATAAAAATAGCTTTAGATATGATTTTTTTTGAAAAATTACAACATAAAATAGTTGTAAACACATTTAAGGAACATGGTTAAGAACTTTTGGTATTAAGTGAAGGAAATTCTCATTAATCTCTTTAAGAATCTAACCTTTGTAAAACAATTTATGGACAGCTTTAGAGATAGTAGTCTTTATAAAGGGCCAAGACTTTTGATAGAAGAATCTAAATAGGCTATTTGGTGTTAGGGATTTAAAAGGATTTATCTAAAAACTACTCCCTTTATCTCTTATTTACTAACAGGTCTTATTAAAGTAGCAAGTTCCTCACTTGAGAATTTGTTAAAAATAAATGAATTTAAAAGAGATAAATGGGAGTTTAAGGTTGTGTATCGACTATAGAAAATTGAATAAAGTTACAGTTAGCAACCAATATCCACTCTTGAGGATTAATGATTTATTCGATTAGCTATAAGGATCCAAAGTTTATTTAAAGATTGATCTAAGATTAGGTTATTATCAGTTCAAATCCACAGTGAGGATATTCCAAAAACTGCCTTCAGGACATGCTTTGGCTACTTTTATGGATTTGACGAATAGGGTGTTTTGAGAGTACCTAGATAAGTTTGTGATCATTTTTATTGATGACATATTGGTGTACGTAGGTAGTCATAAGGAGCATGTAGAATACCTTCGGATAGGATTACAGACCCTACGAGTGCATCAGTTATACGTTAAGCTCAATAAGTGCCAGTTTTGGCTAGACAAGGTTACCTTCTTGGGTCTTGTCATCTTAGTTGAGGGACTTAGTATGGATCCCTAAAAAATTGAAGCTATTACTAATTGGAGATCTCCCACCACTGTGACAATCTTCCACCACTGTGATGGCAGTCTGGAGCTTCCTTAGATTGGTAGACTATTATAGGAAATACATTGTAGGATTTTCCAAAATAGCAACCCCTCTGACCAAGTTGACGTAAAAGAGGGAAAGTTTAAGTGGTCAGATGCCTGTCAACGAAGTTTTGATGAATTGAAAGAAAAAATGACGATAGCTCATGTACTTATATTACTGATAGGGGCTAATGGATTTGTCGTGTATAGTGATGTCTCGAGATAAGGGCTAGGGTGTGTTCTCATGTAGAATGATAAGGTTGTAGCGTATGCTTCTAGGCAATTGAAGAAGCATGAGTAGAACTACCCCACCCATAATCTAGAATTAGTAGCAATAGTGTTTGCATTGAGAATTTGGAGGTATTACTTATATGGTGTTCCTTGTAGGATTTTCATGGATCATAAGAGTCTGTAATATTTATTCATTCAAATGGAGCTAAGCATGTGGAAGAGGATATGGTTGGATTAATAAAAGAGTATGATTGTACGATAAAGTACCACCCTGAAAAAGCCAATATAGTGGTTGATGCCTTAAGTATGAGACCTACCAATTTGATAGCACAACTAAAGATGATATATCTTCCACTTCTAGCAAAAATGAGGTCTCAAAGAGTGAGATTGGATATGGTAGACTTGGGGGCATTAATTGCTACCTTTCATATTCTTCTCGTTTTGGTGGATTGGGTTAGAGAGGGACAAAAACAAGATCCACAGTTGATGAAGTTGAAGATCGAAGTTGAGATTGGGCAGAGAATAGATCTTTTAATCAAGGAAGATGATACAGTAATAAGGGGGCAATGATTATGTATACCGAATATAGGAGACTTAAAGAAAGAGATCTTAGAGAAAGCCCACTCCTCAGCTTACGTTATGCATCCGAGTAACACAAAAATGTATCACACTCCTAAAGAACATTATTAGTGAAAAGGGATGTAGAAGGAAATAACAGAGTTAGTTTATAAGTGTCTAACCTGTCAACATGTAAAAGTAGAATATTAGAAGCCTATGGGATTAATGCACCCCTCCTTATCCCATAATGGAAGTGGGAGAAGATTACTATAGATTCATAGTAAAACTTCCACAGAGTCAGAGGGGGCATAATGCTATATAGGTGACAGAGGACAAGTTCTCAAAGTCCACACATTTCCTTCCAATCAAGAATGATTATCGCTTAAACAGGTTAGCCCAACTTTACATGGATGAGATAGTGAGACTCTATGGTATGTCGATTCCTATTGTCTTAGACCGTGACCCTAGGTTTACATTAAGATTTTGGCCCAACTTATAGAAAGCCTTAGGTACACGTTTGAAGTTTATCACTACCTTTCACCCCCATTTAGATGGATAGTCAGCAAGGATTATCTAGACACTTGAGGATATGCTTAGGTCCTATTTCATAGACTTTAGGGGGAGTTGGAAAATGCACTTATTACTAATAGTGTTCACGTACAATAACAGTTATCAGGCTAGCATTGGCATAGCCCCTTACAAGGCACTTTATGGAAGAAAATGCAAAACTCTAATATGTTGGGATGAAGTAGGTAAAAGGAAATTGATATATCCCGAGCTTATATAGATGACAACAAATAAAATTCAAGTTATTAGGGATAGATTAAAGATAGCCGAGGATAGGCAGAAAAGATATGCGAATAATCATCATAAGGATCTTGAATTTGAAATTAGAGATAGAGTATTTCTCGACATTTCTCCTTAGGAAGGTGTACTTAGATATGGGAAATGTGGTAAGCTAAGTCTGCATTACATGGTAAGCATATCGATTGAAGCTACCAGATGAGCTTATAAGGATTCACAATGTCTTTTATGTATCTGTGCTTTGCAAGTACCTAGCAGACCCTTCGTATGTAATCACAACACAATTGGTGAACCTAAAGAAAGATTTGACTTTTGAGGAGGAACCAGTACAGATCCTCAACACAAAGATCAAGTTCTACATGTTAATATCATTCTTTTGGTTAAGGTACTGTGGAGAAATCATGCAGTAAAGGAAGCTACATGGGAGCCTGAGCAGCAAATGTGTACATTATATCCCTACCTGTTTTAAACATATATGCGTGGTTAAATTTTGAGGACAAAATTTTTATAAGGAGGGGTGATTGTAAAATCCTGAAGCTTTGCTTTCATTGAATATAAATTTTTATTTATAATAAATAGTTTTTTTAGAAGAATAGTGAATCTGGGTGAATAGTGACTTTTTGGGGGACCCAACCTTGAAGCAAAATTGAAAATATCCAGAATAAGTATTAGAGTCTAATGATACTGAAATGGACTGAAAATAAGTATGATCAGAAGGATTTTAGGAGTTCTAAAAGTTTAGGACTAAAATGCCCTGTTTTGGGTATTAATGATTTTAAACTCATTCAAATTTTTTAAAGCTTCCAATAAAAAAGTATTGACCCTAATTAGAGTATTTCATGGTCAATTTGAGGATAAGACGATTGTGAAATATTTTCAATTTTTAATTCAATTAGTTGGTGAATTAAATTCATTAAAAGGGCAATTTGGTCTTTGTGTATACAATCGTGTGAGTGGATTAGTGAGCCACACTTAATAACCAATTAGAGACTTTATTAAAGGTTAAACATCATTAATTAAATGGATGATGGGTCATTAGAAGAGGAAAAATTAGAGAGTGACAAGTGTATCATTTAATAGGGAGTGTAAAGAGCAAAACTTAAAAGAAAATGCTTCATTCTTTTAACATAACCACGAGTGTGAAACAAAAAGGGAGAGAAGAGAAACCAATGTGAAGTTTCGACCAAGGAGAGATAGAAGAAGAGTGCAACTGTTGTTGATGGGCTTTGGGTGAGATTTGAAGAAATCTTGATCAAACCTAAGTATTCATTAAATACCTAAAAGACTGGAGGAAAAAGTGGTAAGTTTTTCTAACTTAAATTTCTAATTTTTATGAGTTTTGAGTGGGATGGATTTGTTTAAAATCAATGGTGATTTTTGACTTACCATGGAGTAGAAAATAAGCTTAGAGGCATTTAAGGGTTGAAATTAAAAAAGTAAACCAAGAAATCAAGATTGGAAGAATTGAGCATGGCTAGGTCTTTTTAGTGTGATTTTATCAAAAAAAATCTATTTTGATGTTTTATGATGTTCATAGCACAGTTTTCAAGGTAATGAAGTGAAGAAACAAAACAGAATTAAATTGGAAAAGTTTAATGTTAAATATGTTAAGCTAAGCCTTAAGGGCATTTTTGGTATAAAAGTAGGGTTATGACATAATGATCGTGTGAATGTGACTAAAGATGTTTATTAAGTGTATTTGCGGTAATGGATTTGTTAAATGAAATGTTATGTTATTATTTGGAAAAACCGTTGGGCACCGATTCTAAAACTCAACTCTTGCTCTAATACCACAACTGTTGGACCCCGCTTCCAAAGCCCAACCTCGGAGTCATAAAACATGTACTTGTGCTTCTTACCATGTATGGTTATTCCAATTAACCCTCATTATTCATCCTCGGTTCATCTTCATTCTCTAATACCGTAAGTGTCGGGCCCTATTTTTCAAATCATTCTTATAATGAAGCAAATATTCTATGCTTAACTTCCATCCAGATATTGAACATCTTAGAGGCTGAGTCAGAATTCGACCTCTTCATATAATTTGTAAACCTACGTCTCTAGTTTACTCTACATTGAAAATCATCTCAATTGGAACCCTACAGATTCAGATATATTCAAAATGCTGAAGCATGTTCAGTAAAAAAAATACCAGTTCATACTATTCCAATAGATTCCTTCACTTTCCTTCAATCAAAACCTTTTTCCAATTAATTCGAAATGCTGCCATTTTTTTATAGAGAGATAGCACAATGTGTGAGGAATCTATTATCTCAAGGGTCACTTCGTTTAGAGGTCGGATAACAATTTTCATCCAGAAATTGTAAGTCTTAGGGACTAGGTTAAAATTCTATTCCTTTATATCATTTGTAGCTCTATGTCTCTAGTTTGTTTTGACATAAGATTCATCTTATTTGGAGGTCAGATAACAAATTTATGGCGGAAGGAAATCAAACAAGGTTCTGTCCTTAACTATATTAAACCTATTTTGGGACAAAAGGCATAACTTGCTCTAGAGATATCAGATCAAGGTTATTCTTGAAGGGTTCAAAAGAGGACTTCAATATCTACATCTTTCATGCAGACTTTGAAGTGAGATTTTGTCATCTAAAGGGTTAGAATGGGACCAGATGAAAGGATCAGATGAAACCATATGAAGGGTCAGACGAATTGGAAAAATTATCATAACTTTCCATAGAGATATCAGACTAAGGTATTCTTTAGTTGGTTTGAAAGAGAACTTCAAGATCTACAACTTTCATTAAGCCTTTAAAGACAAATTCTATTATCTGCAGGGTCAAAAATGTGACCAAATGATAGGATCAGATGAACAGTGCACCAGACGATATGACATCACCAGACGATATATCCTCACCAAACAATGCATCCTCACCAGACTATACATCCTCACTAGACAAAACGTCCTCACCAGATGATACGTCCTCACCAGATGAAGCATCCTCACTAGACGAAAAGTTCTCACCAAATGATACATCCTTACCAGACGAAGCGTCCTCACCATACAAATCATCCTCACCAGACGATACATCCTCACCAGATGATACGTCCTCACCAGATGATACATCCTCACCAGACGAAGCATCCTCACCAGATGATCCTTCCTCACTAGACGACACGTCATCATTAGACGATACATCATCAACAGACGATACGTCCTATACTCGTAAGCATCTCCACTTATAAGGACCATAACTTTTAACTCCGATATCCAAAAATTCCATACTATATACCATTGGAAAGCTAGAAATCTAACATACAATTTTCTAGCAGACAACTTTGTCTAATTCAACCTATATTAATCTAGATTTTCCCCTGAACTCATAACACAAATTTTTTCCCAATGGAAGACTTGAAATTTTGATTTTGCAAACTTGGAATGTCCCGAGCTTAACCATTCAGCTACCAAATTGACTTCATTAAATTCTCAAATCTTAATTCATTTATCTTGTCACCTTTACCTACATCTGATCAATCATAATTCCTATCTTCCTTCCCGTAACATCTCACTTATGCGAACATATATATATATATCAATGATTTATGCTCCAAAATCATTAACTCAAGATGATAACTTCTTCACGTATATCTAATTTTAACTCACATCATTCATACACCATTCATATTTCATTACCATTAAAAGAATAAAGTTTTACAAATCTTTAATGGCATTCTAAGCCACATTACAGCATCGTCTTAAAATCTCAAATTACAAAAGATCCTTGAACAAACAAACTTCTTACTTTCCCAAAATCAACTCAAACTATAAAATAAGCAAATTTTGAGAAGTGTCCTTAGAATCTTGATCACTTGGTCTCTTAGCTATCACCTTAAGATGGGATAACAGGAGGGTGAGCTTGAAAGCTCGTGGGTAATAGTTTATAACAAAAAATAAGCAAAATCTTGGAAAACATTTTACTTGTCATAGAAAATTTTCATTGAGTTCATAAACACATGTTTCTCAAATTCTCATCGTATACTCAAATTCACAAACCATAAAACATGAATGCAACAATCTTGTTCACAGATCATAAGCACATAAGCACATCAGAATGGTTTAGGTGGATCCAAATCAAAACATACTACACATTTCCCATAAAGGTCCTGTATAGCCGTGAACAGAACGTGCTAACGCAATCCCACATGACGGTTTTGCGTAGCCGTGAACTTATGGGAGTTCATGAACGAGCTTCATGTCACTAGCGAGCAGGCTAGAGAAGTCTTTTGTTGAAGTGTACTTGACTTAAATTAGAGGACCACCACAAACTCACATAATCATGCATTTCACATCTTGTAAACATATTGCCCAAAATGACACTTTTCCGAATCTTGACTTTTCATAGACATGAGATATTTCAAAAACATGATTTCATAAATATGTTATCTTTTCAAAAATCACTTTTAGAGTCTTTTCATAAATCATAACACAATTCATGTAACAACATATTTCAATTTCTCAAATCATTCAAAAGTAATAAATGCAACACTTATGATGCAATTGAAATCATTAAACCTCTTTGATTTAAAGAAAACATTAGTGGCTTATGTAATCTATTATAAACACGTACCTACCTTGATTTTCTTGCTTAAAGACTTGCTCAAAATGCTTCTTGTCTTGTTCCTCTTGCCTCTTTGATCCCCTTTATACAATAACAAAAATCTCACTCAATAGGGTTTTCAATTGAAAATCCCACAAAGCATAATCACTAAAATTAGTGCTAGAATACTTAAACCCATGGATTTTCTAAACTCCATGAACTAAAATCCTTCCAAAAATTTCAAAAGATTTACATAATCTTACCTTGGCTCTTCACCAAATGAAGAGATCTTTGGCTCAAATGGAAGCTCTTCTCTTCCTCTACCTTTTTCTTTTCTTAAACCACTTCAAAATCTCTTTTAAAAGCTAAGAAATGAAGAAACCCTAGCTCAACTCTCTTCTTTTCTCTCAACCACCGAATTCTCTCTACTTTCTCTCTTTGATTTTTTTATTTCTATTCCTCTCTCTCAATTCACTTTTTTCTTCTTCTTCTTAAACAAGACCACATTTTGGTCTTGTCCTTCCGAAAATACCCCTCCTCTCCTTTGAACTTCCCATTTTGCCCCTTCTTTCATTTACCTCCTAACTCCTTTAATCTTCTTAAACACCATATTAACTCTAACTTAATTCAACTATTTCCATCTAATTTCAAATCTCTATTTATGCCCATCAAATTAATGACTCAATTCTAAAAATAATGAAAAAAATAAATCAATAACAATTGAAAAAAATTCGGGATCCAACAATTCTCCGCCTAAAAGAATTTCGTCCTCGAAATTCTTACCTAACTGATCTAGGGGTAGGGGTATGCTTCCTCTTGTGCTTCTTTGTTTTCCATTTAACTTCATCACTCCAATAATTTTCTTTATAATGACCTTAGTCAATAGATTCAATCCATTCTTCCATGACTTATTCAGACATCACACTATCTTATCTATTCCCTCAACATATTTCAGATTACTCACAATTTTTCACTTCCTATGTGGATAACACCAATATCATATCATATCCATATTTTTTAACATACTCACATATATCACATTACGAATCTAAGACAGCTTTCTTCAGTAGCACTTCTCATAACTATTTCATATAGACTTATTCATGTCAGGCTTAGCTAATCCTTTTTCCTAACTTGAGCACACCTTGGCACGGTGATACCCTCAAAGGTAAATTTAACTTTCATTTAATAATTCACATCAGTGTAGTGTTAGTACACTTAACTCTTATGTTTATCTTACTATATTCCATGCCTTTGGTGTTGATCCACCTAATTCATTCATCTTTCTTAAATAACTTAATTTCTATTATTGATCAATTTCACCTATCAGTAACATCTCCAATTTTGGCCTTCAACAATTTTTAGGCCTTAATCATCACAATACAAAAGCGAACGACTCTTTCTGTCATCTAACTCCTCATATAGTATTATAATGAAATCACTATGACAACGATTGTGATGCTTAAGGTCAAGTAGGACTATACGTAACATGTCACTACCCATGTTAAGGCAAAAATAGTAAATGAGAGAAATTGTTGAGAAATTAAGAGACACATTTCATGCTCATGCATAATATGTCATACAAACACACATGAATAGTGAAATTGTTGCACATGAAAATAATTGTACATGCATTCATGAATAATTCCAAGTATAATGGGATTGATTTGTGTATTTTTGATAATTATGAATGTTTTTACATTGAAATTTTATAGGTTTGTGAAATTGTAATTTTTTTAATTTTGGTGATTTTAGGATTTATTTTCAAAAATTATAGAGAATTATAGAAATGTATGGAAAATAAAAATAGAAATTAAATGATATCAGAGAATTTACAAATAATTTTTGAAAATTTCATATGACTTAGAATTTGTAAGAAGTTGATATTGAAAATATTGGAGATAATTGTAATGAAATGATGAAAGTTATGGGAACTGATTCAAAGAGAACTAGTTAGTTTGGGAAATTGGCTAAGGGTGTAAGAAGTGGACAAGTGTCCATGTTTAAAGCCAATTTTCTTAACCTTGGAAAGACCAAGTGTTGTATCCTTATTTTCATCTTTCTCGAAGCTTCTTCCTTAAGATCCTCCCTAATACAGAATTTTTTATCAAATGCTTTCCAAGACCTTTCTTTGTTTTCCATATTCCACACCACTTCCCTACTGCTATTTGTTCTTCTGCCTAAAAAAAACCAGAAGTGGGTCAGTGTTCACAGTGGATACGTGTATTTGCATGGAGTTAGGGTTTGAAGATAATTGAAGATTTTGGAGTTTTCCACAAGTAAGTAGTGAATAAATCCTTTGGATTTATGGAGTTATGAAATGAATTCGATGAATTATTGTCATTGCATGATCATGGTATTTACGTGTATATATTCATGAACACTGTGTAAATGGGATAAAAATTGTGGATATGGTGTTACTTAGTTTTTTATGGATTGTTAGTGATTAGATGTTGTAGAAATGAGTTTTGGAGTTTGAAATAGCAATAAAATGATGTATAGGATTAGTGTAGAGAATTATAGTATGAAAAGGTGATATGTAGATACATGCTTTGTTTTCTTTTTCCTCATTGTGCATGTAAATATGTGTGTGTGTGTGTGTGTGTTTACGTGGGTAAGTGAAAGCTTTAAGGATGATTAAGAAAATGGTCTTTGAGTTGAAGAGTAGCTGTAAAATGATGGTCTGAGATGGGAATGACTATTTAAATGGAATTTGAGAGAAAACATGGAGATTGAGAATGAAAGTTGGAAATGCAGAAAGTTGGCAGAGCATGAATAGGTTGAATATGAATTTTTGGCTTTTGATGATTTTTTATTTTTAACTTATATATTTTGGAGTAGTATGGATTTATGGTGAATGAGTGGTTTGAAATGGAGTGGAAAAAATAGAAATAAAAATTTGAAGTGTTCAATTTTAGAGAATGAAGTCTAGAAATTTTCTGGGAATGAATAGTAATAGTATTGAGTTTTGAGCTGAAACTTCTTTGAATTTATTGTATTGATTTAGGCATATTTTGACAAAATTGTCTTCATTACAGTTGTATATATTTCTTTTAGCTTTCCATTGATATAAAGTATGAAATTTTTGGACATTGTAGTTGAGAGATATGATATTTAGAAGTCTGTGATGTTGCATGGGATGGACATTCGGGACAGCCGCATTGATTTGAAATTTAAACCCTTTTAGAGGTAAAATATCATTTTTGGGTCTTCATAAAAGTTCTAGATCTAGAAGTCCTATTCGAAACAGTCTTTGAATGACCTTAATCCAATATTTTTAGTAAAATTTATGCCTTTTTTACCGAAACAGGTCAGAGGAAGAAAAGAGAAAAGAGGAAAGTCACGACTGCGGTAATACATTACGCGAGCCTTCAAACCTGAACATCTCTCACTCTTTTGGCCATAAATTTTTATTCCAACCTCCAAATGATCTGATTTTTAAAGCATTGGATTTCTAAAAAATTCCTCTATCTTTATAAAAAAATTTATAGCTTTTGGTATTAATTTGAAAAAGATTTATTGCATCAAAGTAAGGGTATCGGTTGGAAGAGCTTGAACTGGATATTTTACTGAACATATTCCAATATTTTGATGATATCTTGATCTGTAGGATTCCAAATAAGATGAAATTTTATTTGGAGTAACCTAGAGATATAGGCCTACAAATTATCTCACGAAGTCAAATTTTGATTCTTTCTCTAAGATATTGAATTTCTGGATGGAAGTTGTACATCATACACTATTATTGAATGTGAACAACCCAATAAGGTTGGAGCTATATCTTCCAAATTACTAAACAAAATTGAGTGATTTTGGTTTCAATGGAAAGATAAGACATAAAGGAACACTTTTCTAGAAAAGAGTATGACCAAATTACATCAATTTCTCTTTCTAATTGAATGTAAACAGTAGACCCAAAAGTGTGACTTAGAAAAAAAATCTGAAGTGAGTCAATGAGAAAGGAATAGAGATTTTAATGGTTTAGTGAGGCATAAATCTAAGTATAAATTTTAGTTAGCTGAGTTTTGATATGAGATTGATTTTGTGATAAAATTGATGGATAAATATTAGGGATTATCATGAACATGCATTGTACATAATTCATTTCATACATGTCCATTGTTGAATACTTATTTTGTGCAAATTATGATATTGTGTATATTATTTGTGATAGAGGAGCAACTGAAACTTCAACCTTTAGACGTTGCCCGATCTTCCAGGCATTAGCTTTGGGAGAAACTTGTGAGTAGACCTAGATGGTCTCATTTCATTGTTTGTTTTGTTTTGTTTGATTTTTATATTAATTGACTACTGAATGTCGATATGAATGCGTCTTGATTGTTGATTCCGGACAGAAGGTCTGATGATTGTGATGATTGATGAGATATTGAAGTTCTGCTTGTATGTGAATGAGAAGAATTAAGTGTACTTAATGTGACTATTAACAGTGTTCTGAATGTGCATTTGCATATAATTGAAAGTGTGATTCTCAACTTAATGTTGAATGCCGGACTAAGGTCCGATGATATGGGAATGAGATTGAATGGAAATATGCAAATGTGATTGATGCATTCCATTGCATGAATGCATGAAATATAATGACAATTGTGACCAGAGTAGCCAAAGATCAGAGCTTAAAGCACAACGAGTAAAAATGAGCCTCGAGCTCAAAAGTGATTCAAAGCCTCAGGCTCAACGTTTAATGAGCCCTGTATACCCCAAGCGGACGAGGGACAGTTATCAATGAGCCCTATATGGGACAATTTAGGCACTCAGTCACAACAAAGTAACAAATAGAAAGTGGGTCCCATGTGCATTTCATATGCATAATATTAGTGATTATATTTATTGAATGTGAAGTGTGAAACGTTGTGAACATGATTATGTGTTATGTGATTGGGTGAACTATCGATGATGATCACTCATTAAGTTCGCAAAACTCACCCAAAATTGCAATTATTTTTCTAGGACTCAGAAGAATACCCTGTTAGGCAAATGGAGTATAATTACTGCATGTAAGGGAAAGATAGAGGTCGGGATCAGTACGTGTCTGCAATAGTGTTATCCTATTCTTGTATAAATTTGTATTCCACAATTTCTGTAAAATAGTATTTTATATTTGTAATAGGCCCCAATTGGTTATTGAAATTATATTGATTGTAATGTGTTGATTGAAAATGTTATGAATCAAAGTGGGCCCAAATTGATTACTGATTTTCGCGTATTTGACTGTATTCAAAAAAAATTATACTGAGTTTTGATTAATTTAGTGTTTTAACACACCACCCTCGTGGGGCACAGACTCGAATATCACTCAGGATGTTAGGCACGTGTCTTAGGGTGTTACACTATACATGGATCTCATGTTCTTATAAATTTCAAACTATAAGCCTTAAGCATATCTTTGACAGTTAAGACCGTCAGCAAAATCAAACATCCAGTTACTTGATTCGACATTCTTAGTCGCTAAATGATGTCCCGGTGTATTCCTACTAGGATGTATAACTTACGTTACCATTTGTACTTTTCTAGCAATTGTTAGTAGTGTGCCCTAGGCCAATGGATATTTATGATTCATGTATTAACATTATGACTTGTTAATAATATATTATGAGGTATTCCTTTATATATGCATGTATTTCGTTTATGTAATGTGATTTACATTCCATGAATAGTATTAGACTTATATCATCAAGTATGTGACTTGATAGTAAAACCATAAGCGTTATAACACTATTGTAGACTGTCCCTGGTCGATCATTATTGGTGGAACAATAATGAATTAAGACTAGTACGTTTTGCTCGTAGGATATCCTAAAGAAACAAAGGAATATCAATTCTACCTTGCTGAGGAACAAAAGGTGTTTGTTTCAAAGCATGCTGTCTTTTTAGAGAAAGAGTTTCTTTTACAAGAAGATAGTGGGAGCAAAATTGAACTTGAAGAAGTTCAAGATGCTCGAACAGACATAGATCAACTGCCTGAACCTGAAACTGTGATTCATACAGATGAAGTAACAGTTCAACCTTCTACAACGCACGAAATTCGTAGGTCATGTAGGATACGCTCTGTTTCCGAGAGATATAGATTTCTCGTGAATGAACAGAGTGACGTATTGCTCATAGAAGATAATGAGCCTACTACCTATGAAGAGGTTCTGAAGAGTTCAGAGTCTGAGAAATGGCTTCATGCCATGAAGTCTGAAATGAATTCCATGTATGAAAACCAAGTATGGACTTTGGTTGAGGCACCCGAAGGAATAAAACCCATAGGGTGTAAATGGGTTTTCAAAAAAAAAAACCGGCATGGATGGTAATGTGATTACCTATAAAGCAAGACTTGTAGCTAAAAGTTTTCTTCAAAGACAAGGAGTTGACTACGACGAGACCTTCAGCCCAGTAGCAATGCTTAAATCCAATAGAATACTCCTAGCCATTGCCACTCATTATGATTATGAGATATGGCCAATGGATGTGAAGATAGCTTTCCTAAATGGAAATCTAACTGAGGATGTGTATATGACACAATCTGAGGGCTTTATCTCCTATGATGGCGAAAAGGTATGCAAGCTTTAGAAATCCATCTATGGATTGAAACAAGCATCTAGGAGTTGGAATATCCGTTTTGATGAGGTAATCAAAGAGTTTGGTTTCTCACAAAATCCGGATGAACACTGTGTGTATAAGAAGGTTAGTGGGACTGCAATCGTATTCCTTGTGCTATATGTAGATGACATATTATTACTAGGAAACGATGTCTCTATGCTACAATCTGTGAAGATTTGGTTGTCCAAACAATTTTCCATGAAAGACCTTGGTGAAGCAACTTATATCCTTGGGATAAGGATCTATAGAGATAGATCAAAAAGATTGCTTGGTCTTTCACAATCAACGTACATAGACAAGATGCTAAAGAGGTTTAGCATGGAGCAATCCAAGAGAGGGTACCTTCCCGTGACTCATGGGATAACGCTCTCGAAATCTATGTGTCCCAGGATAAGAACTGATATCACTTGGACTAGATTTGATGTATTCAGTCTAGTAAGAGTTGACACTTTGCCCATACTCATAACCAAGTGGGTTATAGCATGGTGAAAGGACGAATTGCACAGTAATTGTCTATGGAAAGGTTCGTAATATGGTTCATGATGAATATAGGTTCATTCGTCAAACGAATTACTTTCCGGTCAATTGGGGGTCATGGTGTGTTGCTAGATACCGCTCATGACTTGCTCAGATTAATTGTTAATCTAAGTGGCCAACATAACCGAGAACCTAATGGGTCACACGCATAAGAGTGATTCAGAGAATTCGTAAAATAGTTTTGGATAGAGATCCAATATTTGGAGAGCAATAGGATTAAATGGATCCCGATGAGATCGAGATATGTTCCGATGAGATCACGACATCGATATTGTTGAGATAGGTCTTCGGTGTTTTTTCCCATACCAGGACCTGGTAGGACCGACCCCAGTATGACTGGGCCACTTCAGCATTTATATATATATATATATATATATATATATATATCTTATTAATTAATTAAGTAATATATATATATATATATATGACTAACGTGGAAGGAGAGGAAGGAGGCTTATCATCTTAACTTTACATATATATATATATATATATATATATATATATATAAAGCCTAACGTGGAAGCTTCCCCATCTTTGCATTTAATGTCCTTAAAATTATAAAAGACAAATGGCAAAAAGATGGCTAGAAGTGTAGTGATCGTGGGTTTTAAGAAAGAGTTCTTAAAAAAAAACCTAAGGTTGAAAAAGGAAGATCTCTCCTTCATCATCGATCAAGCTCTCCTTCATCTTCTCCAAGCTTCTCCTTCATCGTTTCTCCCAAGCTCTCCAAGAATAAGGTAAGAGCTAGCACTCTCTACTTTATTCTAGCTATTCCCGGGTCAAAGGGTTTGCCCCAGTTAGGTTCTCCGATCTCTGCGTGGATACCGTTAGAGACGGTCTCCTTTGTTCGTTATGGTTTGACAATGTTATATAGACATGTGGATCCTGGCTTTCGGGAAGGTCCCAGAATAAAATTTTTTGTTTTTCCGCACCGTGTACATGTGATGTACACATCGGGATTTTCCTACAGATACATGGCCTAATATGGCGAGGTTATTTTTAGAAAAATACTTCCCAGCATCCAGAGCCGCTAGTTTGCACAGAGAGATTTGTGGCATCAGACAAAGAGATACAAAAAACATGTATGAATATTATGAGAGATTCAAGAGGCTTTGCGCAAGTTGCCCTCAGCATGGAATTACAGAGCAGCTCCTTATTCAGTACTTCTATGACGGGATGTTACTAAATGATAGGAAGATTCTTGATGCTGCTAGTGGGGGAGCTATAGTGAACAAAATGCCTCAGGAGGCCAGAAACTTAATTGCAGCAATGGCTACAAATCTTCAGCAGTTCGGGTATCGTTCGGACACACACACTCAAAGTGTCCATGAGGTAAGTAGTTCTAAACTTGAAAGTAGACTTAACAAGATTGCTGAATTGTTGGAAAGACAAGTTATTAATTCTTCCAATGCTAGTAATGTCAATGCAAATGCTGTAATCAAGGGACCACAAGTCCCTATTTGTCACATTTATGGATTTCAGGGCATTTTACTGATGCTTGTCCGACTCTGTAAGATGATACTGTGGAAGCTGAAGTTAAGGCGTTCAATGATAATTATCAGCCTCAAAGGAAATATGATCCCTATTCGAATACTTACAACCCAGAATGGAGGGATCATCCCAATCTGAGATATGGGAATGGGCAGCAAGGTCAGAGTAGTCAGCAGCGTCAGCCTCAACCGCAGCAACAACAATATTCGAGGCCTAACTATGGTGACCAAATTTCCACCTTGGAGGATCTCATGTCACAGTTGACTACTGCTCAATTGACGACCAATACACAACTATAAAGTTTGGTTCAATTTCAGACTGATTCAGTACAATTCCAGGCTCAGACTAGTAAAAATCTTCAAGAGCTGAGGGAGCAAATTAGTCAACTGGCCGCTGCATGAAATCAAGAGAAATTACCTTCTCAGCCTACTATCAATCCTAGGCAGAATATCAGTGCCATTACCTTGCGTAGCGGAAAAGAAATCGAAAGTGCTGGAGGATCGCCGAAACTTCAACATGACCATGTTGAAACTGTTGAGCCAGAAAAAGAAGCAGAAACCGAGGGGCTCATGACAGTTAACCCAGAAAGGCCACCATTCCCACACAGGTTGGCTAAGAAGAAGAAATTGCAGAATGAAGAGGATATCTTAAAGATTTTTTAGAAAGTGGAGATCAATATCTCTCTTCTCACATTGCTTAGACAAACACCAAGGTACTGCAAATTTCTGAAGGACTTGGTTACTAGCATGACCAAGATGAGAGGTAATCAACATGTGGTGATGAGTGAGAACGTCTCAGCAGTGTTGCAGGGCAAGTTACGGATAAAGGAGAAGGACCCATGTATGTTTACCATTCCTTGTAAAATTGGCAATATTGGTATAGAACGGGTTATGCTAGATTTAGGGGCTTCTATAAATCTTATGCCATTGTCCATTTATACTACATTGAATGTTGGTCCATTGAAGCAAGATGGTGTGATTTTAACACTGGCTAATCGAACCACTAGGTACCCCGAAGGATTGTTAAAGGATGTTTTAGCGCAGGTAGATGATTTGGTATTTCCTACAGATTTCTATGTGATGAGAATGGAGGATGAGGGGTCACCTGCGTCTAGAATGATGTTATTAGGACGTTCATTTTTTAGCACTTCTAGGACAAAAATTGATGTTCACGGGGGGACTTTAACTATGGAGTTTGATGGTGCCAAAGTTACATTCAATATTAATAACATCATTAAGCATCCTGTTGATTATTGTACAGCTTTTGTTGTTGATTGTATTAACCCCTTAATCGAGAAAGTTCTCGAGTTGTGTGTTGATGATTTTTTACAGGCTGCGATAATTGACAACATTACTCCTGCGAAGCTATCAGAGATCGAGACTGAATGGGTAGTTCCGCGAGGTATGGTCCATGCGAAGACATGATTTGCGAGCATTACGAGTTGCATCGGCATATTACAAAGAACCACTGAAGATTGACGGCAATAAATTACTCCCATCCATTCTTCAGCCGCCGACATTGGAACTTAAAGCATTACCTGCACACCTCAAGTATGTCTTCTTGGGGGAGGCTATTGGATGGTCGATTGCAGACATCAAGGGAATCAGCCCTACCATTTGCATGCATCGAATCTCGTTGGAGGATGATTGCAAACCCAGCAGGCAACCTCGTCGTCGATTGAATCCACCAATGATGGAGGTTGTAAAAAAGGAGATACTGAAATTCTTGGCTGCGGACGTGATCTATGCTATTTCAGATAGCAAGTGGGTAAGTCCAACACAGGTAGTTCCTAAAAAAACTGGCATTACTGTTGTTGAAAATGAAAAAGGTGAATTGGTACCCACTAGAGTTCAAAACGGGTGGCGTGTGTGTATTGATTTTAGAAAGTTAAATGCTGCTACCCGTAAAGATCATTTTCCTTTACCATTTATTGATCAGATGCTTGAGAGACTTGCAGGTCGTTCTCAGTATTGTTGTTTAGATGATTATTCAAGCTTTCACCAGATTCATGTAGCGCCTGAAGATCAGGAAAAGACGACGTTTACTTGTCCGTTTGGCACTTTCGCCTACAAACGCATGCCATTTGGTCTTTGCAACGCTCCAGCGACATTTCAAAGATGTATGGTAAGTATCTTTTCTGACTATGTAGAGGAAATTATCGAAGTCTTCATGGATGACTTTATTGTGTATGGAGATTCCTTTACATCTTGTTTAGAAAATTTGAGGAAAGTGTTAAAAAGATGCATTGAAAAAAATCTTGTGCTTAATTATGAAAAGTGTCATTTCATGGTTAATCAAGGCATCATATTGGGACATATAGTTTCGGCTAGGGGCATTGAAGTGGATAAGTCAAAAATTGATGTGATTAGCTCGCTGCCTTACCCTGCAAATGTGCGGGAAGTACGCTCCTTTCTTGGTTATGCATGTTTTTACAGGCGGTTCATCAAAGATTTTTCGAAGATAGCTCATCCTATGAGCAACCTTCTACAGAAAGATGTGTCGTTTGAATTCAATGAAGACTGCAAAAAGGCGTTTGACATCTTGAAGGAAAAGCTGGTTACTGCACCTATCATCAAACCACCGGATTGGAACCTCCCTTTCGAGCTCATGTGCGATGCCAGTAACTACGCTGTAGGAGCAGTTCTTGGGTAGAGGGTAGGCCGTGACCCTCATGTGATCTATTATGCATCAAAGACGTTGAATAGTGCTCAAAAAAACTATTCAACCACGGAGAAGGAGATGTTTGCCGTGGTCTTCGCATTAGAGAAATTCTGATCATACTTGCTTGGTACGAAGGTGATAGCGTATTCAGACTATGCTGCTCTTCGGTACGTAATGAGCAAAAAGGATGCGAAGCCAAGATTTATCCGATGGGTTCTTTTGCTTCAAGAATTTGATATTGAGGTCCGAGATAAAAAAGGAGCAGAAAACTTAGTCGCAGATCACCTGAGTAGGCTGCAAAACACTTCTGGAGATGATTTGGTCATTACTGAGGAGTTTCCTGATGAACAGTTATTTGCAGTGACTTCAATATGGCCATGTCGAAACTTATGGTACGCAGATCTGGTCAATTTTATCACCCAAAATGGCTATCCAACTGGTATCACATCTGAACAGCGCCATAAATTGAAGAATGATGCCAGGTATTATATTTGGGATGATCCATATCTATGGAAAATGTGTTCTGATCAGATTGTGCGAAGGTGCGTACCTGAATCTGAAATTTCTTCCATATTGCAATTTTGTCATGCATCTGTTTGTGGTGGCCATTTCGGTCCTAATAGGACAGCTAGGAAAGTACTTGAATCTGGTTTTTACTGGCCTGATATTTTTCGATATTCTTATGCATTTTGTAAAGCATGTGACAGGTGCCAAATGACTGGCAACATAGGCCGAAGAAATGAAATGCCTCAGACCCCGGTCATTGTTTGTGAAATATTTGATGTGTGGGGTATTGATTTCATGGGCCCTTTTCCATCATCATTTGGTTTCCAATATATTTTGTTAGCTGTCGATTATGTTTCAAAATGGGTAGAAGCAAAAGCTACTCGAACTAATGATTCTAAGGTTGTTGTCGATTTTGTGAAGGCTAATATCTTTGTTCGGTTCGGCACTCCGAAAGCAATCATTAGTGATCGTGGGACTCATTTCTACAACAGAGTGTTTGCCTCATTGTTGAAGAAATATGGAGTTATGCACAGGACCTCCACGGCCTACCATCCTCAAACCAATGGGTTGGCGGAATTGTCCAATCGAGAGGTAAAGAGTATTTTGGAGAAAACTGTGAATTTTAGCAGGAAAGATTGGAGCTGTCGATTGGACGATGTTCTTTGGGCCTACCGCGCTGCCTACAAAACGCCATTAAATATGTCTCCTTATAGACTTGTTTATAGCAAGGCCTGTCATCTGCTAGTGGAACTTGAGCATCGAGCGTTTTGGGCTGTGAAGCAGTGCAACATGAATTTTGATGCTACAGAGCAACAAAGGAAGTTGTAGATTCAGGAATTGGAAGAATTACAGAACCATGCTTTCGACAACGCAGTTACATACAAGGCCAAAACTAAAGCTTTTCACGACAAGCAACTTACTGAGAAGAAGTTTAAAGTCGGACAAAAGGTACTTTTATTTAATTCGACTTTGAAACTTTTTGCAGGGAAATTGCGATCCAAGTGGATTGGGCCTTTGGTGGTCACAAAGATCTATCCGTACAGTGCTGTGGATATTCAAAGCATAGAAACAGGAAAAATTTTCAAAGTGAATGGCCATCGTTTGAAGCCATTTTATGAAGGATTTCAGCCCCAAGCCGTCGAAGTTAATTCTTTGCATGAACCTTCCTATAACTGAATGGGGCCTGTGTCGAGCTAACGACGTTAAACAACGCGCTTCTTGGGAGGCAACCCAAGGTTTGCTTTCATTTTGTTCTTCGCAATTTAATTTTTAGTTCGTCATAATTTTTTCAGGTTTCTTGTTTTTCAACATTTTCTTTTTATACTATATTCCAACACTTTGCTGAATATCACTTGGTCGTAAGGTTTTTATTGTTTTATAGGATAGTATGGGCGCATCACCTCGCAGCTCCACCATCACCTTAACGCATCACCTTAGAGAAGCTTTCTCTCACTCTTTCCTTTTATTTTACTATTCTTGTCTTTCATTTGCTAACATTGAGGAAAATGTTTCGTCTAAAGTGTGGGGGAAGGATTTAGGATAAATTTTGCATGAAATTTTCGAGTTTCAATGGGTGAATGGTTCAAATTTTTCTTGGTTTTTGTGCTTCAAAGTATCACACCCTTGCTCTTGCTTGAACTTGAAGATTTTCACTTGTACTTGCATGTTTTAGTTCAAAAATCCATAAAAATTTGAAAAAAAAACTTTTGAAAAACACAAAAAGATTTTTCGTTTTTGCATGCTTTTGCACCTTAAGTGTTTAGTTTTGTCTTTTGATCTCCCAATGATTGATAAGAATATGAGTATTATAGGTGAGAGTTAATCTGTGATTTTGGAATCATGAACTTGATGAATGTATTTTTATGTGAGTTTTAAGCTTGATGGCTTTTGGATTGATTTTGAAACTACACTGTGTTAACTTAATAGATGATTGTCCCATGTGAGCGTTTGAACCTTCAACACAATTCTTTGATGTGTGTTCATTCAATGCTTTGTATCTCTAGAACTTGCTTTATATCTTTTTGAGACTACACTTTTGCATGCATGCATCAAGATGATAAAGGCACTTAGGATTTTAGCCACTTGACCAAAAAGCCAACCCAAAGCATGTTATCCACTAGTGAGCCCATTTGAGCTTATTATCTGTTCTTTGCTTTACCACATTTAACTTAACCTTTTCTTAATTGATTTATCTTTCTAACCCTTATCATGGTTAGTAGAGCATGCTTGTTGGGTTAAACTTGTGAAGGTTGCGTATATAAGAATATCAATGGTATATGACTTGCGTTGTACTTGTTGTCAATGGGGAAGGAATCGAAAAAAAAACAAAAAAAAAGAAAAAGAAAAAAGAAAAAAAGAAAAAGAGAAAAAAAAAACGAAAAAGTTTGAGGCCAAGAAGAGAAAAGAAAGAAAAGGATTCCTTATGTGCTTGATTAATAAATGTTTAGGGAATAAAAGTTAAAAAAAACAGAGAGAGATGTGTTTAATTGTTTGATGATATGCAGGATGCGCACATATGTCTTATTGATTACCTGTTATGCTCTACTCACTCTGATACTTAGCCTTTTCTTACCTTTCCTTTACCCCCTAACCCAACCAAGGAGCAGTGGAGACATTTTAATCATTAATTAACTACAGCAACCAAGTGGGAGGCGTCAAAAAAATCAACTAGGAAAGGAGAGCAATAGATGGCATCATTTGAAGGAGACAACGCAATAGTGCAGCGTGGAGGGTTTTTAAGGTTGCGAATTAAATTTTCAATAAGCAGTCCAACAACCTAAGGGATTAGAGGGATTAAGGACGACAGAAACGGAGAAATGCATAAGTGACGCAACATCAACATGCCAGGGAGGAGCCAAGGGTTTTAAGTGGAGAGTGACATTTATTTGTCACATCACACTACAGCAAGAGGAACAGCAAATTAAAATGGAAAAGAACAAGGCTGCGGCAATAAATCAATGGACATTGGAGAGCAAGTGGCGTTGTTTATAGGACAGCAAAAACAATAAATCAAGGCAGCAGGCAAACGTACAAAAGGCAAATTAAATTGTCAACATCAGGCCACAATGGAGGGGAATAGAGAGTACGACAGCTGAGTAAGCAATAAATCAATTAACAAGCTACAAAGGAGAGGAACGACGATGCATCAGGAAGGACAGTAGGCAGGCGTGGAAGGCTGGTCCAATTGTCACGCATGCATGACGACGTCGCACAAGCAAGGACCAGAAGGTCATCTTTAAATCAAAAGCCCAGTGGACACTCCAGGCGGCAGCAGTCAGAAATAAAACAAGAACAACATGCAGACTTTAATTGTTTTAATTGAAGACACAGCACAAGGAATGAGAGTCGGCCCAAGCATTAACGCAGACGATGAACGTAAGTAACAGAAATAGAGGGCACAACGCAGCGTTCCCAAGAAGGCAGGCATGAGGAATTAAAAAGGTTGTGACCCTTAATGGTCACATCAATGAGAGTAAACGAATAAAGCGAGTAGCAGTGCTGGAGAAAAAAAAAGGAGGATATAAAAATAGTAGAGGAGAAATAAAGCAAGTGGAGCGCAGACACGTCAAGAAGCAAGCAAAACGGCGCAGCAAGAGGAAGCATAAAGGAGCAGAAGGCGGGCGTGAAAGTTGAAGCTGTGGGAGATAAGACATGTTGAGCTGTGTAATGTGGCTGCTTGTGAAGAAAGTCGTTGATGCAGCAGCTTCTGGAGACTTCAGCGTGAAATAAGCAGCATATACAAGAAAGACTACGGCAGTTTTGGGGGGAATAGATTTTTATATAAGAAGAGAAGAGAATAGTGGGCGGCAGTAGAGCTTTGATAGGAGAGATTTATTTTTATCACAACCAGGAGAGTAGACGGACAGCAAGCTTTGGAGGGGATTATTTTATCACATGAAAAGATGATAGTGGAAGACAGCTTTGAGGGATTAATTTTTATCACAAGAGAGGGGGACGATAGCAGCAGTTGGGCGTGAAGGTCTGCGTGCTTGAAGTTGGTCTGTACGTTGTGTGAGAGTTAGAGTGCGTGGGTTTGGAGGTGAATTTCAGTTACAGTAGATAGACAATAGTGCTATGTGTGGCTAACTTTTTAATCTAGACAAGGTACTTTAAGTTGGATGCATGTAGTTTGTGAGACTCCTATGGTTTAATTGTTTTCGTTTATCTCTTATGTTCATTTAATCTCTGCGCTTAATCGATTTATTATTGTTGAGTTTGTTGATTAATGAGGCCTGTTAATTGATTGACATGATGATAAATTGCCGAATAGATTAGTTAATTCGTGATTGCTGTCTATCGAAGTGGCGAATTAATTTCAATTGAGATATTAAATAGATTGCGGCTTTTCCGATTCTATTGGCTTAGAAAAAGGTCCATTAGAGCCTATCACTGCCATAGATTATATTCTGTGAAGCTTCACTCGATAATAGTCTAATTGGTTAGGGTAATAATTTGCGGAGCTTTACTCGAAGTTATCGAATAACTACGAATGGATTGGTTGATATGTGTTGTTCACTATCTGTTATAACTTTGTCCATAAGAATGAACGAAATTTATATTTTTGAGTCTATGATCGAATTACAGTATCAAACGGGAGAGAACCTTGGCTAGGCTTTTCTTCACATTGCTTTCAATCTTTATCTTTAAATTCCTTTGACGTGATTTCGTACTCTAATTTCGTGTTCTAAAATCAATCATTCCTAAATCAAATTAATTTCATTCTTTTTATAGTTTTATTTTCATTTTCATTTTTTTTTTTTATTATTTTTGATTTCACACAAATAAATAATTACTACATTGGTCTCTGTGGTTCGACCCTATTCACCACTTTACTCGTTTAAGTGTTCTAGAGTAGGAATTTATTTTTGTTGGTTTAACACGCCATCAACTCTACTGTTTCCCAGGAGTTGCCCCAACCTGCACACACAATGGACCAAGGACAGACCACCAATAGCAGAGTAACACTGGTAGCCAACTCTTCTCCGACAACCATCAGGCACAAAGACGGGTTTGGTCCCTAGACATAGGTCCCACCGCGCAATCGCTTCCCAAGGAACAAAGTTACAGGTCATAAAGCCTCGCCCAGGAATGAAAATCCAAGTGGTTTAGGTGGCTCATGATTCTCGATACTAAGTAATCATTAGTCTCTGGACAACTTTAATGCCCAGCCCCCACTTGACGCAACACCGATCCCACTTGCTCACCCAGCGCACAGGGCAGAACTAGGAAATCACTATGAAGATGCTAGGCGACCCTCCCTCGAAAAGGGTTCCACCTCTGAAGGAACTCCACCAAGTCCCCAACAGATTTCAAAATGACAGCACAAGACTCGGTCTGTATCGAACCACAATATTCATAATTCCCTATAGTCTTTCCCGTTACATATCACTGACCCCACTGTCCCTCATCAACCCATGCAATGTACGCAGGTGAACCATGTAGCAGTCACCTTAAAGACACACCAGGAGCTCGCAACCGACGATCTTCTTACCAGACTGCAGCCTGCCGACCATATGGACTATGGAGACTCGACAATGCCCATGGCGGAGGAGCTTTCTTTCTCCCATCATGGCACTACTGGCACCCCCTTACTTCCCCCTTCCGAACCACTTGACCCCCAAGAAGGGGTGACTGGAATGGAGGAAGAACTTGGGGCACCAGTTACACCAAAAATTGAGATGCATAGTAACCCAGAAAGCAATGTCGTACGAGAGCCTATCGGGACTAAGGATACCACCCCATCCTAGGCCTGCTTCATCCTTCCTATTCTTACCCCTTCTATTTCAATCATTATCTGGATTTGCCAGGGTGCTGGTGGTGTTAAATTCCAGTCCATCTTAAAGAACTATCTCCGTATGTATCACCCAATTATGGTAGTACTGGTGGAACCCAGAATCAGTGGCGTGCGTGCACAAGTAGTTATAGATAAGCTTGGGTTTGCCAACTCCTTTCGGGTCGAAGCCACTGGATTTGCAGGTGGGATCTAGCTTCTGTGGACTTCAAGTATACAGGTTCACATTTTGGCAGCGCATCGGCAGTTTATACATACCCTTATAAAATTTACAAATAAGGAATGTTACTTCACTACAGTATATGCAAACCCGCAGTATCATCTCCAACGTTACTTATGGGGGGGTCTCAGTCCAGTCCGGTTATTAGTAAGATGTTCCAAGAGTGTATTCATTCTTGTGGTCTGTTGGACCTGGGTTATATGGGTCCCAAGTTTACATGGAGAAGAGTTATGACCCAGGCGAGGTTGGGCATGTAACATCCCATCACCGATGGGAAGGATAGAATAGTAATTTTGAGTGGTCAATGGGCATTTAAAAATGATTTTACATGTTCATGCATAATCTAGCATCCGCATACATGTGAATAGTGAATTTTACACATGAAAAATGACTGTCAATGCATTCATGATATTTCCCGGTATAAGTGTTAAGAAATGTGATTGTGAATAAATATGATTTGTGTGTATAAAAAAATTAAGTTGGAGAGGGGCATTGTGGTTTGTGAATTTTTGGAGAATTTTAGAAATTTTTTTGGAAATTTTGGGGAAATTTTTGAACTAGGAAAAATGTCAAGTGGCAGGCTGATTGTGTACCGGTAGTAGAAATTATTGTCCAATGGCACTGAAAATTTAGATAAATGAGTTGAGGAATTATTAATTTGATCCATTGGAAATTTGGGGAGAACTTGGAGTAGAAATTGAATTTTAATTGGAAAGAAACCTTGAGAGTGCCTAAAAATGAGACATGTGTCACTTGCCTAACTATGTCTTAAACCTAGCTTTTCTTTAAATCACCCCACCTTTTTATTCATTCACGATACTTTCTCTTATAAGGCTACTGGTGAATGAAGTGAGAGTTCTCCATCATCTTCGTAGCTTTTCCTCTTCCTTGTTTTCTCTAGAATTTTGACCATCTTATCTACTCTCTTTCACCTTGATTTCTCTTCCTTTGATTCACAAAAATAAACCTAAACCTCACCCCCTCAAGATGATGATGATGATCGTGTATGGTGGAGGGAGTTAGAGAGTTTGTGATAAATTTGGAAGATTGGAAGATTTGGAAGCTTAATTAGGTAAGAATTGTGTTTTATATCATGAATTGTTAGTTAAATGCATTATTGTGATGTCATGTGAACTTAATTGCAAGGGCATTATTTTTAGGGTGGATGTGTAACACCTCACTCCCGTGTGACCCGAACCCGACATTGATGGTGATATCCGAATCCGCGCCCCGCGAGGGTAGCGTGCTACATCACTCAATAAACTCAGTATCAATTTTTTTTAAAACATTCATACACGCGAAAACAGTAGACAATCGAGCCTGCGTTAATTTGTATACCATTCCAGTCATTCCCAATCATTACAAACATTCAATAATAATTTAAAATAGCCAATTAAAGTATACCAATCCATAACCAAATTGGGCCCGCTATAAATACAAAGTATTAATTTACAGAGCTTGCGGTATACAATTTTATGAAGAACAGAAGGATGACACTAATGCAAACGTGGACTGATCCTGACCTCTATTCTTCATTTGAATGCTGTAGACATACTCCCGTGAACCTAACGAGGTATTCTTCTGAGTCCTGAAAAATATTTGCAAATTTTGGGTGAGTTTTGCGAACTCAGTGAGGAACCATCATCGATGGTTCGCCCAATTCATGCATCACACAAGCAAATTACAGTCATAGCGCAGTCAGAAATACCATCTCAATCAATAGATATAAGCATATCACAATTTTATAAGGCAATTGACAGTATTCAATCAAATATGTATGCAATGCACATGTGACACTTTTTCAGTTTATTTCAGTTTTGTGACTGAGTGCATAAATAGTGAACAGTATCGGTAGACGCGTCTAGGGAGTGTCTATCTCTCTTCGAGCTCAAGGCTCGCTTTCAATGTCAGTGAGCTGCTCCGGTCACAACTGTTATTATCAATTTATGTATTGATGTATGCAATGCATATGCCCAAGTTAACAGTCAGTATCACATATAATACCATGATTCTATCAATCGCAATTAAGCACATCATAAGTAAGCTGCAACTGTACAATCAATAAACAGTCTATCATATTGGTCATAGCAACAGCAATCGATTCATAGTGAGCACATCAAGACACTTCAAGCAATTAATCATAGCAAACAATTGATCACAGTATTTCACAATTGATCACAGTATATCACAATTGATAACAGTATATCACGGTTGATCACGGTATGCATCCAAAACACTTCTATGTCAATTCTTCAAATTCATCGGACCATCTGTCCGGAATCCAATCAGAAACAATACTCAATCCTAATCCGTCCATTAATCCCCACATTCGACATATCATAATTGAACGAGAGCCATCTAGGTCACTCACCTGTACTTCCGAGCTAATACCTGGAAGTCTTAGTGACATCGGTGGATCGGCGCTCAAAAAGTGCCTCTAAAATAGTTACAGAATATAAATATTACCAATTGCTCAATCAGAACTATTTAATGTTGCACATGTAGCAATTAGAAGGTGCACAAGGTATGTTCATGATATTCCCGGCCTTAATCCAAAATTTCGATCACAAACATTCCATCTAAAAATTAGAAATCTAACGGCAACGAAATTACTCAATTCGGGCCTCTATAGGTCCAAAAATAAATAAAACAGTGACCAAAGAATCATTACCCGGACCCACGTCAATTTCCCTTCCAAAAATTGCCAATTTCTCATGCAATGAAATTCAATGTTTCACGAATCCGATGCCTCAAGAATCAGGTCAATCGGATGTCGGACGGAAAAGTTATGAGCAAAAAAAGTAAAAATACACATCCTAGTCGACTAGTGCAGGTTGTAGTCGACCAGTGCAGGTTGTAGTCGACTAGTGCAGGAAAAATACATGTCCTAGTCGACTAGTGCAGGTTGTAGTCGACTGGTCTAAGAATCCTAGTCGACTAGCCCTATTAAAATGACAAATCTGAAACAATTGCCTCCGACATGCCAACTTGTCTAGGTCATAACTCCCTACTCCGAACTCCAATTTGGACAAAATTGGTGTCTATTTCATAGAGAAAAGAGAGCTGTACAAGTTTTATGAAGGACATAAAAGCCAATTTCACCTCTAAGGGTGTCAAAAATTCAATCAAACTTACTGCCCAGTCAATGCCTCTCAAAACAGTCCAGGATTTTGTAAATTCAATAACTTCCCATTTCCTTAGTCAAAAATTACATAATAAATGTACACAGAAAAATCACAATGTTTTCTACAACTTTCATGACAACCTGAAATTAAATTCACTTGCTAATTAGGTCAAACAATTCAATAAATAATCTGCCCACTGAAATTCCCCAATTTGGACAGCAAATTTTAAAACAGTATAGCTCCTTGCACAAAAGTCAAAAAAATTATTACCTTATATCACTGGAAAGATAACATCTCATACTTCAATTTTCATAAAGGACTCAAAATCCAATTCCATCATTAACAAGCTCAAAACTGTCATGCAAGTGGCTGCCCTAATCAGCAGTCAATGACCTAATTTAGATTCAATTTTTGCAAATTCATTACTCCCAAATCTGATATCCAAAAATAGCATGCTATATACCATTTTCAAGATAATTACTTCCTATACAACCTTTCAGAAGATCATATAAGCCAATTCAATTCACAGAAATCTCTAAATTTGCTTCCAATCAGAATACTCACAAAACCTACACTTATGGCTTGGTTCCAACATAATGCACATAAACAGCCAACATTCACAGGTCATACCTCACAATATACATATCGAAAAATTTCAAAATAAGTGGAAATGGAAAGCTAACCAGATAGGCTTCAACTTTCATTAAGACCATTTTCACCAATTCCTTATAAATTAATCTAGAAAAATCATCAAAATAATTAGGTCATCAATCCGGGTACTGTTCACACAGCCCATGTCTCTGATTTTTCAAGCCAAAATTCAACCTCTTAGAGCTACAATTAGACAACACCTATTTCACACAAAATTGTAGCCAATCAAATAAAGTTTCATTTGGCACAAATCGCACCTCATTTGTAAAACCACACCATTAGTTATGAGCAAAACAGTGTAATCAGTACAAAACCAATTTTCCAGCTTTGGTACTAACCTTAGATCCTATCACTTCCAATACCAATAACACATCACTAAGCATCCAAATGGACACGAAATCAGTCACTAGATCATTCATACATTCACTTAGACCAATAGTCACAATTTGACAGCACTAAACACTTCATTTCCATACAAGAATAATCATTAAGAATCAATCCAAAATCAAGCTAAAACACTTCTAAACCACATCATTCATGCTCACTTTATCAAATCATACTCAACATAACCTTACCCAACAATTCAAGCTATAAATTTCATAACATTAAAACATCATCAATCATAATTAATACACCAAATGCATCACCTACCAATTAAAGGACATATAATTTAATTCTTACATAACCAAGCTTTAACTCTTCACTTATTCAATTACTTCAAACTATTCCAATTCTCTACCTCATACGACCCTCATTTACACAAGGCTTAAAGTGGATATTTTTCCTTGTCAACACACAAGGGGAAGCAAGCAAATAACCAAGAAAGAGTCTTAGTTTTAGGTGAAGAAGAGTAACAATTTTACAAGGAGGAGCAACTAACGAAAGAAAAAACCAAAGAAGGAAAAGAGGGAAAAGAAGGTTTCGGATGAATGGGTACAATAAAGCAATTTAAGTCATCTTTTCACTCATTCCACTAGAAGCACCGAGAACCACACAATCCTTTAATGTGTTGATGAGGTGTCATCAAGACACTTGTCATAAAAATGGGAAAAAGACAAAATAGGCTAAAGAACAAAACAAGTAATAAGATTTCTTAAGAACCCTAATGAAATTTGACCCATTCAAGTCCAATGGCCCTCATTTCAATTCCAAAATAATATACCCAATATTGTATTGCCATCGGATAGAAATTTTCGATACTAAAAATCAACTGGTTCGCCACTTGGCGATATTTTTTGGTCCGGGAATTTTCTCCGGAAAAGTCCAAAAAAGTTCCTATAATTTTCGAAAAATGTAAAACCTATAATGATCCTTTCCGAATAAATTTTGAAGCCCATAAGCCACATTTCCAAAATAAAATCCCATATAGGCACAAATACCGGGAAATATCATGAATGCATTTACAGCAATTTTTTTCATGTGCAAAAATTCACTGTTCACAAAATACCAATATGCATGAAAATGCTAAATCAGTCCTAATCACTCTCATCCCTGACCAAATTACTATTTTACCCTTCCCGTCGGGGGTAGGATGTTACAACTCCCCCCTCCTAATAAAAATTTCGTCCGCGAAATTCTCAATCGATGGTTTCATATGGTAGACACTGATTAGTGGTCATATGTCCCTACATGTCCCATACACTTCATCAATCAATGACTCATTTTCCGAAAGATCACAATAAAAAGACTTAATGAGTCGTTCAGTCACGTATTTAGCCATGTCAACTATCTCAGTTTATTTCAGAGTAGATCATTATTTCAGACCCTATGCACTTATCACGTTTTATCAAGCCTTTTTCACCAGTAACATGCAGCCTAATTCATGCTCCATTGATACCCTTTTTGCCAATTCTGAGTACACCTTACCAAGGTGATACTTACAATAAAACCCTTCATCTCGTCTTTGCCACTCCCCTTTCCTTTGGTACTAACACAGTGACACCTATGTCTATTTTGCTATAACCAGTGTTAATTCACCTAACCCATTTAGCCTATATATCTCATTGACTCTTAGCTCCGATTCATCTCTCCTTTGACAATCTACTGTTCTTTAGTGTTCACGCACTCTATTCGTATATGCATTTTACAATATTTCATTTGTCCGATCCGGTTCCTCCTCATCTAACCCATTCAATTTTCCTCAGTCAATTTCCTTCGTCTCACTCATCACCAGTATCTCGAATAGATTTTGGTCTTTGACTATTATTAGGCACTTTTCAGTTTAATGAAAAAATGTACAATCCCTTATTATGATCACCATCGTTATACCCATAGTCACTCAGAGCTATATACCAAGCTCATATTCCTATGAATTTCAAAATCTTTAAGCACTCCCCACTATAGGGGATTTGAACATATAATCACAGAGTTCTATATCCTTCGTAGCTAAAATACACTTTTAGCGTCTTCCGTACGTACGCTTCCCTAACAATTCCTTTGCTCAAGTTACTTTTATCGAGTACATATACTTCTTCTTTAATTTACTAAATATCATTTTTCTGATGTCACTCGAAAGATCAGATTCATTATGGGACTCATCATTTTGACTCCTGACCTCTTAAACTCTCTTACCTTTTTCTTGTAGAGCTGAATCTAAACCTTCAATACACTAGTAACATCTCAGTTTACCCCATCTTCTACTTGACATTTTACACTCTTTATTGTCCTAGATTTGGAAACCCAATATCTACATTCGCTCGCTTACTTCAAGATTGTCTGCTCACCGTTTTAGACTACACTCTACCTTTACCAAAGATAGTATTGATTTGTGCATGCCTTTCAAATTCAATACTGTTCTCGAAATTACACAATTTATGCATTATAGGAATGCCTGAGCATATCTAAGGTCTCCAAAGCTTCGAACAATTTCTATCATAGCACCAATACCACTTAGTGAAACTTCAATATACACTGCCCAATCTCCAAAGGATATGCTTATCATCAGTGTTAAATTTCTCCATGATTCATCTCATTTATGATCATAGTCTCCAATTGATACTATTTACTTACCATGCATAAATCTCTATTGGGGTATTGCTAACTTCAACAGACATCACTCATATTTTTGTTTTCATTGAGTCTACAATTGCTTTATTTGCGATCCCTTAATGAAGGTGACATTACCTCACGTCATTTTCAGTTTCCCCCTTAGGACTTCTTGTCTCTATTTCTCTTTTCATTTAATTTTTCTTAGCTTCAATTTAGATCTCCCTTTGCATCAAATCTTATGTAGACCGATTTTCTTCACATTGCAATAAATCCACTCACGTAGTTGAATCCTCCACATTACTGTACACACAATGCATATAATCTCAGTAGTATATTCCACTTGTTATGCCTGAATCTCCTCTTGAAACATGACTCCATTTCACTTTTGATTTAGTACACACTTATTTTCGATTTGTTCCCATCATGACCACTATTAACTTGAATCGTCTGTTCATCTTAACTCAATTTCTTGCTACAATCATCGATACAATTCACGAAATTCTCATCAACCAACTATTTTCCACAATTGCTTTTCAATCGTTTAATCGTTCGTAGTATCTCACAAGGATCAATTCCAACTATACTCGCTGTCTCCAAGTTTATGCCATAACTTGAATGCATAACTCGAATGATCAGAATGTCCTTTGCACTAAGGTTCCGTGAGGCATTAAACAATTTCTTTGATACTTCCACTTGGTATATACATCATAAAAATCATTTCATCTCATCCGGGGACCAATTAGTAGCTTCAACTACTAAGGATTCTACAAAACTCTTTTCCGTTTGTGCCAATCCTCGAACAGAGGAATTATTTCATAATTGTGTCTTTCTTCTTTCTTTGAATTCTTCACATACATTACATCATTTGAAATTTTAATTTCCTCCCGAACAAGCACTATAAATTATGACCCTTATACTATAGGAACTATGATTAGCACTTAGTCAATAAATCACCGATCGTTTCCTCTATTATTTCCACACATAAGCTCAATTGTTTCACTATCCAAGGTATACTCACAAAGGTGAATTACCCTCAACTCGACAACTCTTTTCATATACCACTATTATTGTTTCATTATCATCGTCCTTGTTTCACTATCACAATGAGATGTCATTGTACTTCTTTTCACATGGTTTTAGTCCCATCTCATTTACATGCAAGTTGGCCTTTTTAAGGTCATATCAACTTGACTTATACATCGTCATCTCATTCTTACTACTTATCTCTTTATTTCCCAACCAATCCATGATAGGTATTCACCTTGATAGTACATTCGGGACACATCACCCAAAACACGATTTAAATATTCATTCATGAATACAGATACATCGCATCTCTATCTGCTTACCCATCCATTTACCATTTCGCTTCCATATACATATATTCAATTAATCCAGAATTTTTCGATACACTATCAGTAGAAATTTCCAGTCTTCCTTTTCCCTACTATCCCCTTATACCGATTCACAAACTCTTAACACAATATTCGTGATAACCATTTTGGTCCCAAACTCAGCGCCATGATCATGACCGCTTCACGAGTCCATTTCAGTTCATCTCAGACTTTCGTCTCACCATTTCTACTTCTTCCTAACCTTAGGATCACTTCGCTCTTTTGTTTAAAAGTATACCGTTACGGTACAATATTGATATCATTACAATCTCGCTATCATCATCTATGATATCCACTAACACAAATGTAGTGAATCCATATCTACCTGATCCGACCATATACTTTTTGCTCATTTCCAATTGTTCCCATTTCATCGCATATACAAGTCAACACTCTCATTACCTCATCATCTCAAACTTTGAATCTCACGTAGGCATACTTTCACCGATATTTTTCTCATATCCACAGTGGACCTCTCCAAGCTATAGTACTTTTCGTTTTCTTTCACCGTAATATTACCACTTCAAATCCCCTGATTCATTTTGATATCATTTCTTTCCTCCATCAGCCCATGCCAACGTAGTCATACTTATATCACAATCGAAGGTTTATAACCACAGTACACTATAGCTATCCTTATCCCTTTTTTTGCTTTTTTTCTTTTTTTTTTCCATTCCTAATTGCTCATACACTCTCATGGGCTCACATTCTGATACATTCTCATTTTTCTCACACTTAATCACTTAACACAAGTTCACACGTAGGATTTATACTCGTGCGACTCAGATTAGGGATCAGTTGCCATGGTCTGCAACGACACGACTCAAATGCATGCAACTTAACCTATGCTTCAAACTGTGCCCAGATAAATTGCATTACGGGCTCGATACCACCTAAATGTAATATCCATCGCCGCATGACCCAACCCGACATCGATGGTGATATCCGAATCTACCATGAGGGTAACGTGCTACATCACTCAAGAACTCAAGATCAAAATTTTTAAAACATTCATCTTTGTTAGACCCTAATTTTTTTATGATCTTATTCAAGATGAATTGTGATTTTTGCCTTAGTTTGATTAAATTGAGAGAATTATGGATAATTAAGGTCTAAATGTGGTTTAAATGAGCATTTGAGGATTTAAATTATGTAAAGGCTTTTTTTTTAGAGGTTAACTTAAGTTGTTTTGGGCTTGGGCTTATTAGGGAGGGTCCATGCCCTTAGAGTTTAAAGAAGAGACTTAGAATAGAAATAGAAAAGAGAAAGGAAAGGAAAAGGAAAATAGAAGAAGAAGAAGAGAGAGGTGTCGAGCTGGGAGGAGAGGAAGAAGAAGAGAAGAGATTTTGCGATTTCTGAGGTTTTTCGGTGATTCGAAGCATTTTCTGGTAAGTTTAGTGCTTTCCTAACTTGGTTTGATTAGATTTAAACTTAAAGGATGTTAAATCCGTAAGAATCGAAGGTTTTAGGGTTTTAGGTGAAAACGGTGAGATTCCTTGGGTTGATGCGTTTGTGGTTGATTTGAAGTCTAGAATGGGTTAGAAATGCCTTATAAGACTTGATCTACTGTTTGGATGTGTTAGATTTGGTTAAGGAAAAGAATCGATGTTGGGTTCTGCAGAAAATCTAGGTTTGAGTCGAACAGAGACCCAGCACGCCGCGACGCATCGCGTATGAGTGGCGCGCCGCGACGCGGGAAGGGAGTCACGTCGCGACGTGTAAATTAATTTACGATTATTCGTCGCGACGTGTGGTTGCAGGAGACGTCGCGACGTGCAATGTTTGTTCGCCGCGAGGAGCATACGACGAGCGAGCCTTCGCCGCGGCGAGTTGGGTCGTTCGTCGTGGCGAGCGACCTGACGTCGCGGCGAGCCCCCTGTTTCCGAAAGTGAGATTTTTAGTATTTTTTGGCATATCTTTGAGTATAGATGTCCGATTGAGGTGATTTTGGATTCGTTGTGATCTAGAAATTAAGGACTTCGAGTTGTTTAAAGAAGGGAAGTTCGGAAATTATTTCGTAGGGTTCGAAATTTTCGATAGGAGTCGGATGGAGACTTTTAGCGCTTTACTTTGTGCTTTTCAAGCTTTGATTATATTTGCTATGGATATTAATTGTATGGAAACTTGGTTTATTATAGGAAACCAAGCTGATTTGACCCAATCGCAAGAGGAAGGACGACAGTGAGTCTGATACTCAAGCGATACTAGGTGGGTAATATGTTTATGGTTATTATGTGTATGGGCAAATTGCCTGATGTGTGCTTGCTTGCTTGCCTTATATGACATTACTTGTATTGAATTGCATGAGAATATTGAATATGCTTTTGATTATAATTATGCATGGATTGATAGGCCTTTATGGCAATGGACAAGAATGAGAATTGAGAAAGCGTGAACAATGCTTTGAGCATGAATCGAATTGACTATGTGAATTGTTTGATGAAGAGAGTTACGGATGGAGTCACGTGCACGCCGACAAGAAAGCCTTCTCCCGATCGCCGCATGCGACAACGAGATCCTCGAGAAATCGGACTCGGATGGATTACGGATTTACCCTTGGGTTATCCGGATGGATTACGGAACTCTAGAGCCAATTGATTGTGCATACACGATGGATTTGTTGAGCATAACACATGATGCATTTGATAGCTATGTTGCATAATGATTGATATAATAAGGAATAGTGAATGCATGACTTATGTTATATGAATATGAATATGAATTGAATTGATGAATCGTGATTTGCTAATGATCTATGACTATATATATGTATATTGCTTGATTGTGTGGCTCGTTGCCAATGGCTATAAACGTATATGCCACTGAGCTTGCAGCTCACCCCATTACTCTCCCTCCTCGGTGCGGATCGAGACGAGTGTCGACCTTGCAGGCATCGTAAATTTCAAGCTAGCTAGGAATTTGTTAAGTTAGTAATTTGGTTGGCCTACGAGCATTTCAGCATGGAGCATACTTTTGTATTTTGAGACTTCATTTTCTTTTGTATTACGCTGCATTTCGAGCATATTGTTAAATTTCTTTGAATGCAAATGACAGTTGGCTTATGCATGTGGAATGATTAATGCATGTTTAGAATGCACGTGTAGAATATGTATATGTATGAGTATATGTATGTGTGAATCGAATCGAATGGTTCTTTGTATGGATGTTGGGATCGGGTCCGATGGTATATGGAGCGTCCGTCACCGACGCGACCCGAGGGGCCGCCCTCGGGAATGGACATACGGGACCCGGGCCCCAACATGTTTGGTATCAAAGCGCCTAGGTTTAGGTGTCCTCGGCTTAGAATGCATATAAGATTGTGTGATATATGACGACGTGTTGCATTAATTGATTTCATTACGTGACATGCATATCATGCATACATGTAGATTGCCGTATAGCTAATCCTTAGTGTTTCCCTTTGAAGGAGTACGATGCCACCTCGTAGAAGGACACGAGGAGCTGTGCAAGGGTCTGCTGCACCTGACTCTCCAACTAGGGAGGAGAGGACTGATGAGTCCGTAGCCCCAGGAAATGCTGAGGCTTGGTAGGGCTTAGTAGTGAGCCCTTCCTTCGCAGACGCAGAGTCGCCCATTCCGCCAGGCAAGTGCCCCAGTTTGATTCGAGGATGTTTGTGCCTTTACTCAGCGCTTGTTCAAAGCATGGGCGGATGCCACGATCTTCCGCCCAGCCCAGTGAAGAGGGGAAGCGATTCGACAAGTCGAGGAAGTATGGGCGATTGACTTCTTTGGGACGTCGATCCTCAAGAAAGCGAGACTTGGTTGAGGAAGACAGAGAGAGGCTTTGGATCGATGGATTGTGAGGATGACGAGAGGGTCGTCTATCCGCTAGTTTGCTTGTAGAGATGCACTTCCTTTGGTGGGAGACTGCACTGTGGAGTCGATGAGGCCCGATGGGGTTGGCATGGCGGGATTTTGTGATTTCTTCGGGAAGAAGTACATCGAGGTATCGTTCAATGAAGCAGAGGAGTTCCTCGGTTTGTCACGGAGGATATGACGGTGAGTGAGTATGAGCGTCGGTTCACGCGATTGGCGAGGTATGCCTCCGATTTGATCTCGAGCGAGGCTGCCAGATGTCGCAGTTTGAATCAGTGCGCATCAGCGTCGAGAGAAGGTTATAGTCAGAAATTTGGTGACTTCTAGCAGTTAGTCGAGGCAGCCGCCTTGGTGGAGAACATAGAGAATATCAAGAGCGCTGTGAACAAGAAAAGGAAAGGCAGAGAGCAGTCCAGGAGAGGGGGTAGCACTAGTGCTCCTATGCCAGACAGGAGTGCTAGGAGCTTCCCAGCTCATTCAGAGGAGAGGAGCAGTGGTGCTAGCCGGCAGAGGCCGATGAGGACTTCTACTGTTTCTCACCAAGCTTCAACGGTGGGTGGCGGTAGAAGGGGAGAGGGAGATAGATCATTTATCCCGAAGTGTGAGCACTGCGGGAAAGATCATAGAGGAGAGTGCTTCAGACTGACAGGAGCTTGTTTCAACTGTGGAGAGAAGGGACACATTGCCAGAGAGTGTCCTCGGCCTCCACGATGGGAGAGAGGTCATATGCTAGCTCCGAGGAGGACAGAGACCTTGGGACAGAGGACGGTGACAGAGGTAGGCAGTTCTGATGCTACCAAGAGGGCAAATCTTTCGGGGAGACCGAGAGGGCAGGCACCAGCCAGGGTGTTTGCTATGACACGGGAGGATGCAGAGGCCGCTCCAGATGTTGTCACTGGTATGGCTCACTTATTTGCTGATGCTGTGATTGTGTTGATTGATCCGGGTTCTACTCATTCGTTTGTTTCTTCGAGTAGACCTGTATGTGATATGATTGTGAGTCCGTTGGATACTCCGCTGATGGTGAGTACTCCGATTGGTCAACACATTGTGATTAGTCAAGTGTTTAGAGGATGCGAGCTTTGCATTGGTGGAGGACTTCTAGTGGTAGATTTGATGCCACTGAAGATGCGAGGATTGGATGTGATATTGGGTATGGATACTTTGGAAAAGTACAATGCCCGATTGGATTGTAAGCAGAAGACAGTGGAATTTGATTTGAGTGATGGCAGAAGAGTAGTGTTTACTGGGGATAGGAAAGCGAGTCCGCCCAGGATTGTCTCAGCATTGACAGCAGAGAAGATGATGAGTAAGGGTTGTGAGGCGTTTCTGGCTTATGTGATAGACTCCAGAGCTGATAGAGGGAAGCTGGAGGATATTCCAGTAGTCAGGGATTTTTCGGACGTCTTTCCCAAGGAATTGCCAGGACTACCGCCAGCTCGGGAGATTGAGTTTTCCATTGAGCTTGTGTCAGGTACCAGGCCGATTTCGATTCCGCCTTACAGGATGGCTCCTGCGGAATTGAAAGAGCTTAAGGAGCAGTTGGAAGAGTTATTGGAGAAAGGTTATATTCGACCGAGTTCTTCGCCTTGGGAGCTCGGTCTATTTGTGAAGAAGAAAGATGGATCATTGAGGATGTGTGTGGACTTCAGGAAGTTGAATCAGGTCACTGTGAAGAACAAGTATCCGCTTCCTCGCATTGATGACCTGTTTGATCAATTGCAAGGAGCGAGAGTCTTCTCGAAGATAGATTTGAGATCGGGATATCATCAGCTGAGGATTAAGGAATCGGACGTGCCGAAGTCTGCTTTCAGGACTCGGTATGGGCACTTTGAGTTTTGGTGATGCCTTTCGGATTGACGAACGCTCCTGCAGCGTTTATGGATTTGATGAATCGGGTATTTAAGCCATTATTGGACCAATTTATCATTGTCTTTATTGATGATATATTGGTGTATTCCAAGAGTGATCGGGAGCATGAGGAGCATTTGAGGATTTCTTTAGAGACTTTGGGGAGTGATGAGCTGTATGCCAAATTCGAGAAATGCGAATTTTGGCTGAGGGAGGTGTCATTTCTTGGACACGTGATCTCAGAAAAAGGAGTTCATGTGGATCCAAAGAAGATAGAAGCAGTTGTGAGTTGGGAAGCGCCAAAGAATGTAGCAGAAGTGAGGAGCTTTTTAGGTTTAGCAGGCTATTACAGGAGATTCGTGGAGGCCATGATAGCCGCTCCGATGACGAAGTTACTAAGGAAGAATCAGAAGTTTGATTGGAGTGAGGAGTGTCAGAGGAGCTTCGAGGAGCTCAAGCTCAGATTGACGAGTGCCCCAATTTTGATTTTGCCATCGGGTGATGAGGGTTATTCGGTATATAGTGATGCTTCGAGGAAGGGTTTTGGATGTGTTTTGATGCAGGGAGATCGGGTAATTGCTTACGCTTCGAGGCAGTTGAAGCCTTATGAACTTAATTATCCGACGCATGATTTGGAGTTAGCAGCGGTGATTTTTGCCTTGAAGATTTGGAGGCATTATTTGTATGGAGTTCAGACTCGGATCTTCACTGATCATAAAAGTCTGAAGTATTTGCTGAGTTAGAAGGAATTGAATTTGAGGCAGCGGAGGTGGTTGGAGCTACTAAAGGATTATGATTTGCTGATTGAGTATCATCCGGGCAAGGCCAATGTTGTGGCGGATGCCCTGAGTAGGAAATCGTCGATTGCTCATGTTTGATCAGTTTATCTTCCTTTATTGGAAGAGATGGCGAAGCTTAGGATAAGCTTGACTCAGGAAGAGCTGGATTGTCTTCTGGCTAATTTTCGAGTGAGGCCGATGCTGAAGGAAAAGGTTAGGGAATTGCAGGCTCAGGATGCGAATTTGAGCAAGCTCAGGGATGAGATTCGAAAAGGCAAGGTTTCTGAGATAGATGTGCAGGATGATGGGCTTATGACAGTGGGGAACCGATTGTGTATTCCAGATATGCAGGAGGTTAAGACTGAGATTATGGATGAGGCACACAATGCGCCTTATGCCATGCATCCAGGTAGCACCAGGATGTATCGGGATTTGAGAGAGCACTTTTGGTGGAAAGGTATGAAGAGGGATATCGCAGAGTTCATCAAGAAGTGTCTAGTGTCGCAAGTCAAGGTGAACACCGTGCACCTTCGCAGTTGAGACCGCTGCCATTCCGGAGTGGAAGTGGCGAGTGACTATGGACTTTGATGGGATTGCTGGGACCGCAGGAGGCATGATGCCATTTGGGTAATTGTTGATCGGTTGACTAAGTCAGCCCACTTTTTGGCGATTCGACAGACTGATTCTTTGCATGTGTTGGCAAAGAAGTATGTTGATGAGATAGTGAGATTGCATGGGATTCCGGATTCCATTGTGTCGGATAGAGATTCTCGGTTTACTTCGAGATTTTGGGGTAGTTTGCAGGAAGCTTTGGGGACTAAGTTGAATTTTAGTACGGCCTTTCACCCTCAGACGGATGGTCAATCTGAGAGGACCATTCGGACTCTTGAGGGGATGCTTTGGGCGTGTGTAATGGATTTTCGTGGAGCTTGGGATGAGCATTTGCCGTTGGTCGAATTCGCTTACAATAATTCGTACCATTCGAGCATTCAGATGGCTCCATATGAGGCATTGTATGGGCGGAGGTGTAGGACTCCGATCTGTTGGGATGAGGAAGGAGAGAGGCAATTGGAAGGACCAGATTTGATTCAGATGACTGTTGAGAAAGTCAATCTGATTCAGCAACGGATTAAGGCAACACAGGACCGGATGAAAAGTTATGTTGATGCTCACCGAAAGGAGATGGAGTATGAGGTCGGTGAGAAGGTGTTCCTTAAGACATCTCCTTGGAAAGGAGTTTTGAGATTCGGCAAGAAGGGGAAGTTGTGTCCGAGGTATGTGGGTCCTTATGAGATCCTTGAGAGGATTGGACCACTCGCCTACAGATTGGCGTTACCTCCGAAGTTGTCGCAGATTCATGATGTGTTCCATGTGTCCATGCTGAGAAGGTATAGATCGGATCCTTCTCACATTGTTCAGGCTGGTGAGGTTCAGTTGCGAGATTATTTGAGTTATGAGGAGCTTCCAGTACAGATTTTGGATACCAAGGACAAGGTTCTCAAGAACAAGACGGTTCAGTTGGTCAAGGTCCTATGGAGGAATCATTCAGTAGAGGAGGCTACATGGGAGCCATTGGAGACTATGCGGGAGAAGTATCCGCATCTATTCGATGATTCAGGTAAATTTCGAGGACGAAATTTCTTTTAAGAGGGGGAGAAATTTTAGACCCTGAATTTTTTTTTATGATCTTATTCAGTATGAATTGTGATTTTTTCCTTAGTTTGATTAAATTGAGAGAATTATGGATAATTAAGGTCTAAATGTGGTTTAAATGAGCATTTGAGGATTTAAATTATGTAAAGGCTTTTTTTTTAGAGGTTAACTTAAGTTGTTTTGGGCTTGGGCTTATTTGGGAGGGTCCATGCCCTTAGAGTTTAAAGAAGAGACTTAGAATAGAAATAGAAAAGAGAAAGGAAAGGAAAAAGGAAAAATAAAAGAAGAAGAGAAGAGAGGGTGTCGTAGCCGTGGGAGGAGAGGAAGAAGAAGAGAAGAGATTTTGTGATTTCTGAGGTTTTCCGACGATTCGAAGCATTTTCTGGTAAGTTTAGTTCTTTCCTAACTTGGTTTGATTAGATTTAAACTTAAAGGATGTTAAATCCGTAAGAATCGAAGGTTTTAGGGTTTTAGGGTGAAAACGGTGAGATTCCTTGGGTTGATGTGTTTGTGGTTGATTTGAAGTCTAGAATGGGTTAGAAATGCCTTATAAGACTTGATCTACTGTTTGGATGTGTTAGATTTGGTTAAGGAAAAGAATCGATGTTGGGTTCTGCAGAAAATCTGGGTTTCGGAGTCGAACAGACCCGCACGTCGCGACGTGCGTATGAATGGCACCGCGACGTGTGGGGAAGGGAGTCACGTCGCGACATGTAAATTAATTTACGATTATTCGTCGCGACGTGTGGTTGTAGGAGACGTCGCGACGTGCAATGTTTGTTCGCCGCGAGGAGCATACGGCGAGCGAGCCTTCGCCGCGGCGAGTTGGGTCGTTCGTCGTGGCGAGCGACCTGACGTCGCGGCGAGCCCCCTGTTTCCGAAAGTGAGATTTTTAGTATTTTTTGGCATATCTTTGAGTATAGATGTCCGATTGAGGTTATTTTGGATTCGTTGTGATCTAGAAATTAAGGACTTCGAGTTGTTTAAAGAAGGGAAGTTCGGAAATTATTTCGTAGGGTTCGAAATTTTCGATAGGAGTCGGATGGAGACTTTTAGCGCTTTACTTTGTGCTTTTCAAGCTTTGATTATATTTGCTATGGATATTAATTGTATGGAAACTTGGTTTATTATAGGAAACCAAGCTGATTTGACCCAATCGCAAGAGGAAGGACGACAGTGAGTCTGATACTCAAGCGATACTAGGTGGGTAATATGTTTATGGTTATTGTGTGTATGGGCAAATTGCTCGATGTGTCTTGCTTGCTTGCCTTATATGACATTACTTGTATTGAATTGCATGAGAATATTGAATATGCTTTTGATTATAATTATGCATGGATTGATAGGCCTTTATGGCAATGGACAAGAATGAGAATTGAGAAAACTGTGAACAATGCTTTGAGCATGAATCGAATGGACTATGTGAATTGTTTCGGTAAGAGAGTTACGGATGGAGTCACGTGCACGTTGACAGTAAAGCCTTCTCCCGACTGCCCGCTTGCGACAACGAGATCCTTGAGAAATCGGACTCGGATGGATTACGGATTTACCCTTGGGTTATCCGGATGGATTACGGAACTCTAGAGCCAATTGATTGTGCATACACGATGGATTTGTTGAGCATAACACATGATGCATTTGATAGCTATGTTGCATAATGATTGATATAATAAGGAATAGTGAATGCATGACTTATGTTATATGAATATGAATTGAATTGATGAATCGTGATTTGCTAATGATCTATGACTATATATATGTATATTGCTTGATTGTGTGGCTCGTTGCCAATGGCTATAAACGTATATGCCACTGAGCTTCGCAGCTCACCCCATTACTCTCCCCTCCTCAAGTGCAGATCGAGACGAGTGTCGACCTTGCAGGGCATCAGAAATTTCAAGCTAGCTAGGAATTTGTTAAGTTAGTAATTTGGTTGGCCCTCTGAGCATTTCAGCATGGAGCATACTTTTGTATTTTGAGACTTCATTTTCTTTTGTATTACGCTGCATTTCGAGCATATTGTTAAATTTCTTTGAATGAAAATGACAGTTGGCTTATGCATGTGGAATGATTAATGCATGTTTAGAATGCACGTGTAGAATATGTATATGTATGAGTATATGTATGTGTGAATCGAATCGAATGGTTCTTTGTATGGATGTTGGGATCGGATCCGATGGTATATGGAGCGTCCGTCGCCGGCGCAACCCGAGGGGCCGCCCTCGGGAATGGACATACGGGACCCGGGCCCCAACACATACACGGGAAAACAGTAGACAATCGAGCCCGCGTTAATTTGTATACCATTCCAGTCATTCCTAATCATTACAAACATTCAACAATAATTTAAAATAGCCAATTAAATTATACCAATCCATAACCAAATTGGGCCCGCTATAAATACAAAGTATTAATTTACAGAGCTTGCGGTATACAATTTTATGAGAACAGAAGGATGATACTAATGCAGACGTGGACTGATCTCGACCTCTATTCTTCATTTGAATGCTGTAGACATACTCCCGTGAACCTAATGGGGTATTCTTCTAAGTCCTGAAAAATATTTGCAAATTTTTGGTGAGTTTTGCGAACTCAGTGAGGAACCATCATCGATGGTTCGCCCAATTCATGCAGCACACAAGCAAATTACAGTCATAAATAGCAATGTAAATACCATCTCAATCAATAGATATAAGCAGATCACAATTTTATAAGGCAATTGGCGAGATTCAGTCAAATATGTATGCAATACACGGTGACACTTTTTCAGTTTATTTCGGTGTTGTGACCGCGCATAAACAAATGAATAATGATCCGTAGACGCGTCTAGGGGTGTCTATCTGCCGCCGAGCTCAAGGCTCGTTTTCGATGTCGATGAGTCGGTCTGGCCACAATCATATTATCAGTTTATGCATTGATGTATGCAATGCATATGCCCAAGTTAACATTCAGTATCACATATAATACCATGATTCCATCAATCGTAATTGAGCACATCATAAGTAAGCGAGAATCGCACAATCAATAAACGATCATCATATTGGTCATAGCAACAGCAATCGATTCATAGTAAGCACATCAAGACACTTCAAGCAATTAATCATAGCAAACAATTTATCACAGTATTTCACAATTGATCACAGTATATCATGGTTGATCACGGTATGCATCCAAAACACTTCTATGTCAATTCTCCCAATTCATCGGACCATCTGTCTGGAATTCAGTCAGAAACAATACTCAATCCTAATCCCTCCATTATTCCCCACATTCAACATATCATAATTGAACGAGAGTCATCTAGGTCACTCACCTATACTTTCGAGCTAATACCTGGAAGTTTTAGTGGCATCGGTGGATCGGCGCTCCAAAAGTGACTCTAAAATAGTTACAGAATATAAATATTACCAATTGCTCAATCAGAACTATTTAATGTTGCACATGAAGCAATTAGAAGGTGCACAATGCATGTTCATGATATTCCTAGCCTTAATCCAAAATTTCCATCACAAACATTCCATCTAAAAATTAGAAATATAACGGCACTGAAATTACTCAATTCGAGCCTCTATAGGTCCAAAAATAAATAAAACAGTGACCAAAGAATCAATACCCGGACTCACGTCAATTTCCAGTCCAAAAATTCCCAATTTCTCATGCAATGAAATTCAATATTTCACGAATCCGATGCCTCAAGAATCAGTTCAATCGGATGTCGGATGGAAAAGTTATGAGCAAAAGAAGGAAAAATACACATCCTAGTCGACTAGTGCAGCTTGTAGTCGACTAGTGCAAGAAAAATACATTTCCTAGTCGACTAGTGCAGGTTGTAATTGACTGGTCTAAGAATCCTAGTCGACTAGCCCTATTAAAATGACAGATCTGAAACAATTGCCTCCGACATGCCAACTTTTCTAGGTCATAACTCCCTACTCCAAACACCAATTTGGACAAAATTGGTGTCTATTTCATAGAGAAAAGAAAGCTCTACAAGTTTTATGAAGGACACAAAAGTCAATTTCACCTCTAAGAGTGTCAAAAATGCAATCAAAGTTACTGCCCAGTCAATGCCTCTCAAAACAGTGCAGGATTTTGTAAATTCAATAACTTCCCATTTCCTTAGTCAAAAATTACACAATAAATGTGAACAGAAAAATCACAATGTTTTCTACAACTTTCATGAACAACCTGAAATCAAATTCACTTGCTAACTGGGTCAAACAATTCAATAAAAAATCTGTCACTAGAAAGATAACATCTCATACTTCAATTTTCATAAAGGACTCGGAATCCAATTCCATCATTAACAAGCTCAAAACTGTCATGCAAGTGGCTGCCCTAATCAGCAGTCAATGACCTAATTTAGATTCAGTTTTTGCAAATTCATTACTCCCAAATATGATATCCAAAAATAGCATGCTATATACCATTTTCAAGATAATTACTTCCTATACAACCTTTCAGAAGATCACATAAGCCAATTCAATTCACAGAAATCTCTAAATTTGCTTCCAATCAGAATACTCACAAAACCTACACTTATGGCTAGGTTCCAACATAATGCACATAAACAGCCAACATTCACAAGTCATAACTCACAATATACATATCTAAAAATTGCAAAATCAGTGGAAATGGAAAGCTAACCAGATAGGCTTCAACTTTTGTTAAGACCATTTTCACCAATTCCTTCTAAATTAATCTAGAAAAATCATCAAAACAATTAGGTCATCAATTCGGGTACTGTTCACACAGCCCATGTCTCTGATTTTCTAAGCCAAAATTCAACCTCTTAGAGCTACAATTGGACAACACCTATTTCACACAAAATTGTAGCCAATCAACTAAAATTTCATTTGGCACAAACCGTACCTCATTTGCGCAACCACATCATCAGTTATGATCAAAACAGTGTAATCAATACAAAACCAATTTTCCAGCTTTGGTACTAACCTTAGATCCTATCACTTCCAATACCAATAACAAATCACTAAGCATCCAAATGGACACGAAATCAGTCACTAGATCATTCATACATTCACTTAGACCAATAGTCACAATTTCACAGCACTAAACTCTTCATTTCCATACAAGAATAATCATCAAGAATCAATCCAAAATCAAGCTAAAACACTTCTAAACCACATCATTCATGCTCACTTTATCAAATCATACTCAACATAACCTTACCCAACAATTCAAGCTATAAATTTCATAACATTAAAGCATCATCAATCATAATTAATACACAAAATGCATCACCTACCAATTAAAGGACATATAATTTAATTCTTACCTAACCAAGCTTTAACTCTTCACTTCTTCAATTACTTCAAACTATTCCAATTCTCTACCTCATAAGACCCTCACTTACACAAGGCTTAAAGTGGATATTTTTCCTTGTCAACACACAAGGGGAAGCAAGCAAATAACCAAGAAAGAGCCTTGGTTTTAGGTGAAGTAGAGTAGCAATTTTACAAGGAGGAGCAACTAACGAAAGAAGAAACCAAAGAAGGAAAAGAGGGAAAAGAAGGTTTCGGATGAATGGGTGAAATAAAGGAATTTAAGTCATCTTTTCACTCATTCCACTAGAAGCACCGAGAACCACACAAGCCTTTAATGTGTTGATGAGGTGTCATCAAGACACTTGTCATAAAAATGGGAAAAAGACAAAATAGGCTAAAGAACAAAACAAGTAATAGGATTTCTTAAGAACCCTAATGAAATTTGACCCATTTAAGTCCAATGGCCCTCATTTCAATCCCAAAATAATATACCCAATCTTGTAGTGTCATCGCATAGAAATTTTTGATACCGAAAATCAACCGGTTCGTCACTTGGCAATTTTTTTCGGTCCGGAAATTTTCTCCGGAAAAGTCCAAAAAAACTCCTATAATTTCCAAAAAATGTAAAACCTATAATGATCCATTCCGAATAAATTTTGAAGCCCATAAATCACATTTCCAAAATAAAATCCCATGTAGGCACAAATACCGAGAAATATCATGATTCCATGTACAACAATTTTTTTCATATGCAAAAATTCACTGTTCACAAAATACCAGTATGCATGAAAATGCCAAATCAGTCCTAATCACTCTCATCCCTGACCAAATTACTATTTTACCCTTCCCGTCGGGGGTGGGATGTTACTGGATGGGTATGAAGTTTTGTTTGATTGATGATGAATGATGTAGAATGTGTTGTATGTAATTTGGGATGGTTTGGATTGATTTAAATGATGTCTAGATGAGTGTATAAAAAGGAAGAAAATTTAGTGTATCTTGATACTATGTTGTAGGTTAATGATCAAGTAGAGGTTTTGATTTGGTTATGGTTATTTTCATGAGTGAATTGAGTGGTATTTGAGTGAGGAAATGGTGTGGAAGAGGTAGGAGAAGAGTTAGGATGATAATCTGGAAAATTTGATTTGAGTGTGTTTCAATGATGTTGCCATAACTTCTTCTATGATTGTTCAATTGAGATGATTTTTGATTTGAATTAAACTAGATATGTTTGGCTAGATTTCTTGTGAAGGAAATGATGTTCAATTTTATTGGAACGCCACCCTGGTGAGTCACGGGTCTGACGTCCTAAGTGACATTTTGACGCACATCCCACGAAGGAAGAATTCCCCACCATGTCAAACCTTAAACCCGAACCCATTCAATTTCTTCCGAACAGATATTGAAAGATTCACCCTAATTTCCCTCCTGAAATTTATAAACCTAGGGCCTAGATTGATATCCGATTCTTAAATTAAAATGAAAATTTCATGCCTCTAGATTATTGAAAACTAAAAATTCACCTCAATCGGATCTCTCTAGAGTGAAAAATTGCCAAAGTACGGAAGCATGCACAAAATTTCCATCCAACTGACTCGCTTTGATTTAAATCGTAAAGTTCAACTTAATCCCGAAAGCTTTAGATTTTGCATAAAATGGTAGAGAATTTTCTTAGAAAACCAATTCTTCAAAAATCAATTAAATCAAAGGTCAAACGAAAAAGTTACAAGTAATAGAGTGAGAGGAGGTTGAAATTTGGAAAATAGGAAAAAACATAAATAAATAAAAATTATTCTACACAAAGATAGAATTTTGAAAAATTATATCTTTCAACTCAATGGCCCAAAAATTTCACATTTTACATCAATGAAAAGATAAAAAGACGATCTACAACTTTCATGAAGGATGCAAAAATCAATTCAGTCTCTAAAGGAGGTAAAAACTCTTTCAAAGCTACTGCTTATAAAAAGACAATTCAAATAGTAACTGAATTTTTTCAAACCTCATAACTACTTACTCCTAAACCCAAAAATGGCATATTATACATCAATGGACAGAATAAAAGACAATCTACATCTTTCATGAAGGATGCAAAAATCAATTCAGCCTCTAAAGGAGGTAAAAACTCTTTCAAAGTTACTACCTATAAAATAACCATTCAAAAAGTAACTGAATCTTTCTAAACGTCATAACTTTTTGATCCTAAGTCCGAAAGTGACATATTATAAACCAATGGAAAGCTCTAAACATGAACTAAAATCTTCAAGAAGACCCTTCAATCCAACTCAAACTCTAAAAGGGTCAAAAACTCAGTCAAAGCTTCTGCCCAAAATGTAAATTTTGACAGCATCTCCCCTAAATTTACACTAGCCAAATTCTTCAAACAACAACCAAATTTTCCAGCACCTACAAAAAAACTTCAATCTCCATATTCTCAATCTCCCAAGTCCCAAACCAATCCATATAAACCCAGAAACTTAACTCAAATGACAGCAAGCACAAATCTCCTCTTATGGCCATTTCCAAACCTTACATCAACACTTTTTTATGAAACATATGCAAAATACATAGAAAACCCAAATCTCTTTCATTAACATGAAAATATAAATTATTACAAAGCTTTAAAGGGCATTTTAGCCCTAATACATCAAAAGTATCAAAAGTTAAAAAAAAATACAAAGAAGGGTCATTGCTCCAAAATGCACCTAAAGTTTTGCTTCCAAAGAAAGCTTCGAAAATAAAAATAACTAGGAGTGATGCCCATCCCTGCAGTCACTCGTTTTCTCGCTCGTCACTTGTGGATGGGAAAAAGGGAGGTGAGCTCGATGACTCAGTGGTTAACAGTTTAATAATTAAGAACAAGCAAAAACATTCTTTATTCATTAATGCATGTGACTCATATGCTAGACTGGGGATCAGTTGTCACTGTCTGCCATGACATGAATTAAATGCATGTAACTTGACCCATATTTCAAAAACAACCCATATAAGATAGTACTTCTGGGCTTTGATACCACCTAAATGTAACACCCCTTTTCCGTATGACCCGAACCAGACATCGATGATGATATCTGAGTCCGTGTCCCGCGAGGGTGGCGTGCTACATCACTCAGACGAAACTCAGTATAATTTTTTTTTTATAAAGACATTCATACGCGCTAAAAACAGTAGAAATTTTGAGCCCACGTTAATTTGTAAACATTTTCAGTCATTACAAACATTCAATAATAATTTAATGTAGCCATTTAATGTACACAAATTCACAACCAAATTGGGCCCACTGTAAGTGCAAAGCATTATTTTACAAAGATTGTGGAATATAATTTTATGAGATACTAATGCAGACGCGAACTGATCCCGACCCCTATCTTTTCCTAGCATGCAGTAGGCATACTCCCGTGTCTAACGGAGTACTCTTCAAGGCCTGAAAAATAATTGCAAATTTTGGGTGAGTTTTGCGAACTCAGTGAGGAACCATCATCGATGGTTCGCCCAATTCATGCATCACTCAAGCAAATTTCAGAGTGTATACAATAACACGTTCAGAAGAAGCAAATCACAATTGTATAATGCACTCTTGCCTTTTTCCCATTTACTGTATTCAATCAAAATGTGTATGCAATGCATATGTGACACTTTCCCATTTTATTATAGTGTTGTGACCGGCGCTTAAACAAGAAACAAGAGCAAGAACGCGCGTCTATGGAGTAGGAGAACCTCGGGTATGACTATCTCCTTCGAGCTCGAGGCTCTTTTTCAAGATAGTGGCACTCTGGTCACAACTATTATTATCCGTTCATGTATTTGTGTATGAAATGCAATATGCCCAATATATCACAGTCAATATAAAACAGTCTGTCACAGTAGAGGACGCAATGAAGCATAGTAATAGCAAGCAATTTGACAATCGACACATCAAGGACACCTCTATGTCAAATCTCCCAATTCATTGGACCATCCGTGTCCAGAACCCAGTCATAAACAAACACAATCACTAATCCCACCATTATTCCCCACAATAGACATATAATAATTGAAAGAACCATCTAGGTTACTCACCTGTACTTCCGAGCTAATACCTGGAGGTCTCAGTAACGTCGGTGGATCGATGTTCCAAATGTGCCTCTATAACAGTTATAGTATATAAACATTACCAATTTTCCAAATCAGAAATATTTACGAATGCACATGTAGCGATTTAAAATGTGTACAATGCATGTTCATGATATTCCCGGCCTTAATCCAATATTTCCATCACAAACATTCCATCTAAAAATTAGAAATCTAACGGCACCAGAATTACTCAATTCGGGCCTCTATAGGTCCAAAAATAAACAAAACAGTGACCAAAGAATCATTACCCGGAGCCATGTCAATTTACCGTCCAAAAATTCCCAATTTTTCATAAAATGAAATCAAATATTTCACTAATCCGATCCCTCAAGAATCAGGTCAATCGGATGTCGGACGGAAAAGTTATAAGCAAAATAAGAAAAAATATATGATCCTAGTCGACTTGCATGAGAATCCTAGTCAACTTATGCTACTGTGTATGTCCTAGTCGACTTGTCTGAGAATGCAAGTCGACTTATGCTACAACAATGGCAGATCTGGAATAAACGTCCTCCGACATCCCAACTTCCACAGGGCATAACTCCCTACTCCAAACTTCAAATTGGACAAACTTGGTATCTATTTTATAGAGAAAAGAGAGCTCTACCAGTTTCATGAAGGACACAAAAACTAATTTCACCTCTAAGGGTGTCAAAAATACACTCAAAGTTACTGCCTTCACAATGCCTCTCAAAACAGTGCAACATTTTGTCAAAACAGTGCAACATTTTGTCAAAACAGTGCAACGTCTTATAAATTCCATAACTTCTCATTTCCTTTGCTAAAAATTACAAGATTTATGCCAAATGAAAGATCAGAATGTGACCTACAACTTTCATGACAACATGAAATCAAATTCAATTGCTAAGTAGGTCAAACAATTCAATGAATGATTCTGCCCACTGAAATCACCTGAACTGAATAGCAATTTTCTAACAAGCATAACTTCTTGAAAAATTGTCAAAAAAATTGCATGATTTATACCTATGAAAAGATAAAACAGAATAATACACTTCTCATGAAGGGCTTAACAGCCAATTCCATCTCTAACAAACTCAAAACTGTCATGCAAGTGGCTGCCCTTATCACTAGTCAATGACCTAACTTAAGTCCAATCTTTGAAAATTCATAACTCCCAATTCTGATATCCAAAAATAGTATAGTATATCTCATTTTCAAGATAATTACTTCCTCTATAACTTTACAGAAGATCACTTGAGCCAATCCAAATCACAGAAATCTCTAAATTTGCTTCCAATCACAATACTCACAAAACCTACACTTATGGCTAGGTTTCACCAAAATGCACACAACCAGTCAATAGTCAACAATTCATAACTCCCAACATACATATCGAAAAATTTCAAAATTAGTGACAATGGAAAGTTAACAAGATAGGCTTCAACTTTCATTTAGACCATTTTCACCAATTCCTCCTAAATCAATCTAGAAAACTCATCAAAGTTTCAGGTCGTCTAATTCGGATACTGTTCACATAGCCAGTATAGTTCACTTTCAAGGCAGAAATTCAACCTCTTCAAGTTACAATTAGACAACACTTATTTCACAAGAAATTGAAGCAAAACATCTAAAGTTTAATTTAGCACAAACCTCACCTCATTTTATTAACCACACAATTAGTTATGGCAAAAATATTAAACCATGATCAATTTGCATTTTCCAGCTTTGCTCCTACACTTATATTCTATCACTTCCAATGCCAATTACACATCAATAAGCATCCAATTTAGGCAAGAATTCAGCCACTAGGTCATCAAGACCTTAACCTAAGCACCTAGCCTTAAAAAAGGCAGCATACATAATTGCTTTTTCCTAACTTTTTCCATTAATCTTACCTCACAAAACTCAATCCAAAACCAAGTCAAAAAGCAATCTAATTCCACCATGCATTTGCACCCAAATAATCAATCCATGCTTTATGAAATTAATACACAATACATCATAATTCATGCACAATAATTCCCATTTAATGCATCTAACTACCAATTCATTCATTAAATGCATAACTAAAGCTTAAAACAACAACTTACCTAATCAAGTCTTTCAATGTTCCAATTCTTCTCCTAATACACCAATCCTCTACTTTTCCACACCTCACCACACGATCATCACCTTCTCAAAAGGGGTGAGGTTTATGTCAAGCTCTTTAGGTGAACTAAAAGAGGGGAAAACAAAGTAGAAGGAAGTAGGAAAGATGGACAAAATTATTAAAGTAGCAAAGAAGGAGGAAGTTACGAGAATGAAGAGAGGGAGAGCATGAAGACAAACTCATTTTGGCCTTTGAATTTGTAAGTGTCGTGGATGAATGGTGGAACACAAGCATTTAATGTGTTAAGGTGAGTCATCATGCCACTTGGCATGTAAAAAGAGGAAAAAGACAAAATTCCATCCAATGGCTCTAATTACAATTCCAAAATTATTTATCCAATATTCCAGTGCCATTGGGCAAAATTTTCCAGTACCGGAAAACAATCGGTACACCGCGTGGTGATTTTTTTTCGGTCCGGAAATTTTTTCCAAAAAATTCCAGAAAAATTCTTAAAATTTTCCAAAAATATAAAACACATAACAATCCACTCCAATTAAATTTTCAAGCCCATAAACCACATTTTCTAAAATAAAATCCCATTTAGGCACAAATACCGAGAAATGTCATGAATGCATGAACAGTCATTTTCATGTGCAATTTCACTATTCATGAATCAGATGTGCATGAACATTGCAAAATAAATCCTAAACTCTCTTAATCCTTTGCCAAATTACCATTCTACCCTTCCCATCGGGGGTGGGATGTTACAACTCCCCCCTCCTAATAAAAAATTTCGTCCCCGAAATTCTTATATGATTGATCAGAAAGGCAGGGAAATTATTTTGTTCATTACTTCTCTGTTTCTCATGTACTCCACTACTCGAATAGTTTCTGTCAATTGACTATAGTCAATGCAATCAATTACCCTTTTACTGTGTTCAATTACCACACTGTCTGTTTCCTCATGATTCATCACTCTCGGCATCAATAACACATATATGTCGAATCATAACACTATTTCCTAACCTTATCCATGTAACACTGTGTGAATCCAAAACATCTTTTATGTTTTATACCAATTTACCAATCCTTAGTTCTCCTCAGACCATAGTTGCATATAGACCAATTTATATCGAATTTAGTTTCCCCTATTTACTCCTTTATCTCCATCTAAGTGTATCTTGGCCGAGGTGATACACTTCAAAGTATTTTATTTATCGCTTATTAGATTACATCTCTTTAGTGTTAAAACACTAATCTCGTAAGATTCTATAACCTCAATATTAATCAACTCGACTCATTGTCATTAACTTGGATTACTTAACCCCTATTACAGATTCATTTCACTTATCAACATCATCTCAAATCAATCATGGCCTTCGACTATTTTTAGGCCCTGTTCTTAGGCCCTGTTCACTTTAATATAGGGGTGAACGACTCCTTTTCGGCTGTAAGACCCCTTATATACTATTCGAATGGTGTCACCAATATAACGACTTTCATGCTCACAATCATTCTGAACTATACATCAATCTCATGTCCCAATGAACTCCAAAAATATCAGTTTTACATTTGTCCCCAGCAGTCAAGTCTGTTGGTTATTCACACATATAATCATTCGATTTTACATTCTAAACCTTCAATTACTCTTTCAATGTACTCTTACTAGAACATAAAGCTTCGATTGTTCCTTGTGTTTTCTCTAACAGTTTCTCTAGTAGGTATTAGACATACTTCTTAATCCAGTCATAAATATCATTTTTTAAAGTTGAATTCATTTTCAATTCCTCGATAAGGTTCGCATATTTTAAATCCTCAATTTAGACTTTGCCAACTCTTTTTATACACACCTGATTTGGAAATCCAATAGCTAATAATACTTTCTTTTTGCCCCTTGTTAGCTCAACAATTTGCACTCAGTATTACACTAGGTTTAATAACCTTATCGCCCAAATTGTGATCTTCTGCCATTGAATTTTCTATTCAATACATTAAATTGCATCACTAGCTTAATTTTGAAATACTCAATTGCATAATCCTTTTCGATTCTTTCAAATTCCCGAAATATCTTAACCGTTATCGATTTGCATACTCATAGATATATCCAAAACGTTTCTGTACGAATAGTGTCTCCAAACTTTCAAAGCAACACCCAGTACAATAAATTTCAAATCATCAATCACAATGCAGCCCATGAAGTTATACTTGTCCCCATTTACATAGAACCACTTTACACTATTTCAACAGATTGCATCATAACCTTTACTGGGACACTTCGTTACATATTGTAAAATCTCCAAATTAAAGTGATACGATCAATACTCGAGTTGTAAATTTCTCAATATGTCTCTGTTTACATTCATCAGTCATACTATTCACACGTTTTTCCTCAAACATTTTTGTCAAAGAGCTAAGACCAGAAAATCTTTAACAACTTCTAAACGTATCCAACATACAGCTAGTTCTAAATAACTCCAAATCCCATATATATATATATCCCTTGTAATTTAGTATTTTATCATCACCTCTATTGTCATTAAGTCTTCCAATGTGCCATGTTCGAATACTAATTCATTCACAATTTATTTGATCAAGCTAAGATTCACTTTTATAAAGCTTTCATGATATAAAAGATTTCCCCATCTATGCAAAATATCTTTCTCCACTTTTCATATACATTAAAAAACATCATTAATGATCATAGTCACTATCCAAATTAAACACAATTGAGACACTTTACTCTTCAGTAGTATAATACTATCGGGGGCATTGTTATCTCTGACAATTACAACCCAAAATTCCTTATACCCATGATTGATTTTCCTAACTCTTTAAGTATCTGATTTCCCTAATGAGGAAAAATTCTCTTATGTTTTTCTCAGTTTCACATTGACGTATGCTGACGTCAGTTCCTTTACACTAGTTTCTCCACATACCTCAATTTATTTGAAATCCTTACTCCCTAGTTTGATAACACATTCAACAAATCCACTTTGTACTTCACGAACATAATTACACAAAATATTCGTGAACCGATATTCTCCTCATATTCGCAACTAATGTCTCTTTAATGTTCAATAATCCTATTACATAGTTGGATTCTTTACATTAACATAGTGCATACCTTCTCAGTAGCAGATTCTATCTCTTCGCTATAGTCTCCACTAGGATTAGGATTCCCACAATGACTTTTAATTCATTTCAGATTTATCTCAGATTTGTCCTTTCATTGATAGTCGTCACCATTTCTTGTCAATCATTCTCAATGCCTTAGGAATCAATTTTAGCTATTCATAATATCCCTTGAAGATCAATTTATGTCATAACTCATATGATCAGAACATCCCTTTTAATAAGGTTCAGTGAAGTATATACCATCAAAATCATTACATCTTATCGAGAGACAGATGTAGGGCAACTCACCAATTAGTCACTTACACTAAGATACCTTGATCTCATTTGGTTTTTAACAACACTTCCCTTTTTGCACCTGTCCTCGATCGTGAGGATTATGCCATGATCATATCTTCTTTTTTATATATATAACAATCTCAATTCATTCCCAATTGATCACTATAAGCACTTTCACTTCTTATTCTAACTCATATCTTTAAATTATAAGAACTGTGACTTGCAATTATCCACTAACTCACTAGCCATAGTGCTCCCATTATCAGATGTACGTTCACATAGGCAAATCAAATAAACCTTGACAACTATTTCATCAAACCCATGTATGTTCACAATTAAGTCAAAATCATAGATGTATAATCACTCTTGATTTCCCACTAACATATTCTGACTCTAAGGTATAAACCCTTATTCATAACTCTCATCACGGTAATCAAACCCAATTGTAGCCTCTCTAGATCATAGAACATTTTATTTTCATCCACGTTATACACTTGAAATCTTGCCATTTCTAACATATCTCTATTTTCCTCTATCAATCCACAACTATAACTTCATATCTATCCCACATTTAAGGATATACCCCGGTATAACACTGATGTAGTATTTCATAATATATCCACCAATACCAATACACTTAATTTTCATTTGTCAAATCGAACAATACACTTTTTCTATTCCAAGATATCCACAACTTCCATTTATCAAATTCTAATATATCATCATTTTTCCTCACTATTTCTAACCACTTAAACAATCGATACATGCTCATGCATGTGACTCATATGCTAGAATGGGGATCAGTTGTCACTGTCTGCCATGACATGACTTAAATGCATGTAACTTGACCCATATTTCAAAAACAGCCCATATAAGATAGTACTTCTGGGCTCTGATACCACCTAAATGTAACACCCCTCTCCTGTGTGACCCAAACCCGATATCGATGGTGATATCCGAGTCCGTGCTCCGCGAGGGTGGAGTGCTACATCACTCAGACGAAACTCAGTATAAATTTTTTTTTATAAAGACATTCATACGCGCGAAAAATAGGAGACAATTTGAGCCCACGTTAATTTGTAAACATTTTCAGTCATTACAAACATTCAATAATAATTTAATGTAGCCATTTAATGTACACAAATCCACAACCAATTTGGGCCCATTGTAAATGCAAAGCATTATTTTACAGAGATTGCGGAATACAATTTTATGAGATACTAATGCAGACGCGAACTGATCCCGACCCCTATCTTTCCCTGACATGCAGTAGGCATACTCCCGTGTCTAACGGAGTACTCTTCAAGGCCTGAAAAATAATTGCAAATTTTGGGTGAGTTTTGCGAACTCAGTGAGGAACCATCATCGATGGTTCGCCTAATTCATGCATCACTCAAGCAAATTATAGAGTGTATACAATAACATGTTCAGAAGAAACAAATCACAATTGCACTCTTGCCTTTTTCCCATTTACTGTATTCAATCAAAATGTGTATGCAATGCATATGTGACACTTTCCCATTTTATTATAGTGTTGTGACCGAGTGCTTAAACAGTAAACAGTAGCCAGTAGACGCGTCTAGGGTGTAGGAGAACCTCCGGTACGACTATCTCCTTCGAGCTCGAGGCTCTTTTCGATGTCGATGGCGACTCCGTCACAACTATTATTATCCGTTCATGTATTTGTGTATGAAATGCAATATGCCCAATATATCATATTCAATATAAAACAGTCTGTCACAGTAGAGGCAACGCAATGAAGCACAGTAATAGCAAGCAATTTGACAATCGACACATCAAGGACACTTCTATGTCAAATCTCCCAATTCATCGGACCATCCGTGTCCGGAACCCAGTCATAAACAAACACAATCACTAATCCCACCATTATTCCAAAATTATTTATCCAATATTCCAGTGCCATTGAGCAAAACTTTCCAGTACCGGAAACCAATCGGTACACCGCGTGGCGATTTTTTTTGGTCCCAGGAAAATTCTTAAAATTTTCCAAAAATATAAAACACATAACAATTCACTCCAATTAAATTTTCAAGCCCATAAACCACATTTTTCAAAATAAAATCCCATTTAGGCACAAATACCGGGAAATGTCATGAATGCATGTAAAGTCATTTTCATGTGCAATTTCACTATTCATGAATTAGATGTGCATGAACATTGCAAAATAAATCCTAAACCCTCTTAATCCTTTGCCAAATTACCATTCTACCCTTCCCATTAGGGGTGGGATGTTACACATATAATTCACATAATTCACACACATTTGCCACAAATGGCTCATTTCCAAAAACAAATTTTTAAGATCACCTTCTTTACAAAAATTCACTTTCGCAATCTTCCGAAATCCCATTTCTCATTCTTTTACCCTCGTCAAGCAACTTTGCAAATATTTCCACAATTATTTAACATACAAAAGACACATAATACCATTTCCAATCATCCCAAAAACTAATACATGCAAAATTTGAAAGTCATAGGAAAGCATTAAATGGCATTTATTAAAGGAAAATTAAGTAGCTTATTAACTCAATTATTAAAAAGTCACCCACCTTAAATCCTTTAGCTCTAGGCTTGATCAATTGGCCTTTCCTCTAACTCCACTTGCCTCTCTTGCCCTTCATCAAAACACAAAAATCCCAACATTAAAAGGGATGTCGAAATTCAGAAATTTAAAGAAATAAAAGCATGAAATTGATCCTACAAAACCTTACCCATTCTTTTCCTAAGCTATTTGAACCAAAACCCATCAAAAATTTCAAAGGATTTTGAAAATAACTCACCTTACAAAGGCACCCACGAAATTCACTTCTTGCCTCTAATGGAAGATTACACCTTCCTCTTCCTTTTTCCTTCTTAAAGAACTCTTAAAATCACCTTTCTAAAGCAAGAAATGACAAAACCCTAACCTCTTCTTCTTCTTCTTCTTCTTCTTTTCTCCACCGAAGGTCTCCCTCTTTTCTTTTCCTTGTAACTTTCGTAACCCTCTCTCAAAAGACTTAGCTAATTTTTGTTTCTTAACTTTCAAGCCTAAGTCCCAAAACGATGTTGTTTCATTTTTTTCTCCCTTTATATGCAATTTTCGTTCTCCTTCTTCACCCATACAACCATAAGCCCATTTGTTCCTTCTTTCTTCTTTAATGAAACTAAAAAGACTAAGTTACCCTTCCTTATAAGCCTTAAACCTTAACAACTTAAGTGAACTTCCTAATTTAACCTTATACCCTCATTTCCTTAACTTTTTAATAACAACTTGAAAAACTCTAATTTCATCTTAATCCCTTCATTTAATTTCCATCAACCTAAGCACTAAAACCTCAAATTATTCTAACCAAAAGAAAATAAGCAAACTAAACCTCAAAATAAAAATTATACATGCTTATTCAATAAGAAAGAGGAATAGGGATCCAACATTTCTTCCCCCCTTAAAAGAATTTCGTCCTCGAAATTCTTACCTGAATCAATGAAGAGATGAGGATACTTCTCCTTCATAGCTTCCAATGGCTCCCACATGGCCTCTTCCATCGAATGGTTCTTCCATAAGACTTTTACTAGCTATACTGTCTTATTCCTGAGAACCTTTTCTTTTGTATCCAAGATCTTCACTAGAAGCTCCTCATAGCTCAAATCATCACTCAACTGGACTTCAGCGGCTTGAATGACATGAGAGGGATCTGATCTGTATCTTCTCAGCATAGAAACATGAAAGACATCATGAATCTGGGATAGCTCAGGAGGCAATGCTAACTTGTAAGCCAACGGACCAATCCTCTCCAGAATCTCATAAGGTCCTATATATCTGGGACTCAGCTTACCCTTCTTACCAAATCTCATAATCCCTTTCTAAGGAGATATCTTAAGAAAAACTTTTTCGCCTACCTCATACTCCATTTCCTTTCGGTGAGCATCTTCATAACTTTTCATCTTGTCCTGAGCTGCTTTTAACTTGTGCTTAATCAAGTTGACCTTATCAACTGTCATCTGAATCAACTCTGGACCCAAAAGTTTCCTGTCTCCCTCTTCATCCCAACACACCGGAGTCCTACATCTCCTCCCATACAGAGCTTCATAAGAAGCCATCTGAATGCTCGAATAATATGAATTATTGTAAGCAAATTCGATCAATGGCAAGTGTTCATCCCATGCTCCTCTAAAATCCATCACACATGCTCTGAGCATCCCCTCAAGGGTCCGAATGGTCCTCTCAGATTGTCCATCGGTCTGAGGATGGAAAGCAGTGCTAAAACTCAACTTAGTTCCCAAAGCTTCCTGCAAATTTTCCTAAAATCTCGAAGTAAATCGAGGATCCCTATCAGACACTATCGAATCCGAGATCCCATGCAATCTCACAATCTCATCAATGTACTTCTTGGCTAGCATATGCAGAGGATAAGTCTGTTTGATTGCCAAAAAATGGGCTGACTTCATCAATCTATCCACAATCACCCATATGGTATCATGCCTCTTACTGGTCTTGGGCAACCCCATCAGAAAGTCCATAGTCACTCTCTGCCACTTCCACTCAGGAATGGATAATGGCCTTAACTAACCTGAAGGTGCTTGGTGTTCAGCCTTGACTTGCTGACATACTAGACACTTACTTGCATACTCAGCCACATCTTTCTTCATACCTCTCCACCAGAAATGCTCCTTAAGATCCCTGTACATCCTGGTGTTATCTGGGTGCATAGCATAAGGTGCATTGTGCGCCTCATCCAGAATCTCATCCTTCACCTCCTTGACGTCTGGAATACAGAGCCTATTCTCTACTGTCAGGAGTCCATCATCACTCACTACCACTTCAGACTTCTTGCCCTGTTGAATCTCTTCTCGCAGTTTACTCAGTTCTACATCTTGAACTTATAATTCTCTCACCTTTTCTCTAAGGATCGGTCTCACCCTAAAAGTAGCAACCACACAATCAGACTCCTCCTGCTTTAAACTGATTCTGAGCTTAGCCATCTCTTCCAATAGCAACAGATAGATTGTCTGAACATATGCTATGGAAGACTTCCTGCTCAAGGCATCTGCTACTACATTTGCCTTGCCTGGATGGTACTCAATTAGCAAGCCATAATCTTTAAGCAGTTCAATCCATTTTCTCTGTCTCAAATTCAGCTCCGTCTGACTCAACAGGTATTTGAGACTCTTGTGATCAGTAAAGATCCTAGTCTGAACCCCATACAAATAATGCCTCCAGATCTTCAAGGCAAAAATCACAGCTGCCAACTCCAAGTCATGGGTTGGATAATTCAACTCATAAGACTTTAGCTGCCATGAGGCATATGCTATCACCTTATCTCCCTGTATCAATAAACAACCCAACCCCTTCCTGGAAGCATCACTATACACTGTATAACTTCCCTCTCCTGTGGGCAAAGCCAAAACTGGAGCACTAGTCAATCTGTGCTTGAGCTCCTCAAAGCTTTTCTGGCATTCATCACTCTAGACAAACTTCTGATTCTTTCTTAATAACTTGTTCAATAGAGCAGCAATCATAAAGAATCCCTCCATGAATCTCCTATAATAGCCTGTTAAACCCAGAAAGCTCCTCACTTCTGCCACTGTCATCGGGGCATGCCAATTCACCACTGCTTCAACTTTCTTTGGGTCCACATGCACCCCATTCTCAGAAATGATATGACCAAGGAAAACCACCTCATTTAGCCAAAATTCACATTTGTTGAATTTGGCATAAAGCTCTCTCTTCCTCAATCTCTGCAATACAATCCTTAAGTGCTCCTCATGCTCTCTTACATTCTTCGAATGCACCAAAATGTCGTCGATGAACACTATCACAAACTGATCCAAAAACTCCTTGAAGACCCTATTCATAAGATCCTTGAAAGCAGTTGGAGCATTGGTCAGTCCAAAAGGCATAACCAAAAATTCATAATGCCCATACCGTGTCCTGAAGGCTGTCTTGCTCACATCAAACTCCTTAATCCTAAGTTGATGGTAGCCAGACCTGAGATCAATCTTAGAGAAGACCGTTGCTCCCTGCAGCTGATCAAACAAGTCATCTATTCGAGGCAAAGTGTACTTGTTTTTAACTGTCACCTTGTTGATCCTCCGGTAGTCAATGCACATCCTCCAGGTTCCATCTTTCTTTTTAACAAATAAGACCGGTGCTCCCCATGGTGAGGAACTCGGCCTAATGAACCCCTTCTCTAACAACTCTTCCAACTGCTCCTTAAGCTCTTTCAGCTCAGCTGGAGCCATCCTATAAGGTGGAATAGAAATAGGAGCCATCCTAGGAATCAAGTCAATAGCAAACTCGATCTCCCTCTCTAGTGGCAAACTGGGTAACTCCTCTGGAAACACGTCAGGAAATTCCCTCACAATAGGAATATCCTCCACCCTGCTTTCCTTCACACTTGTATCAATGACACACGCCAAGAAAGCTTCACACCCTCTTCCCATCATTTTATCAGCTAACAAAGCTGAAACAAGCCTTGGCGGTGATATCTTTCTGTCCCCTCTGAAAGTTACCTTCTAACCATCACCCAGATCAAACTCCACTTCCTTTAGGCCACAATCAAGCTTCGCCCGATACTTTTCCATTACATCCATTCCCACAATGACATCCAACCTGTTGGAACCCGATCCGGAACACCGAATCCCAACCGAAAAACGAAAGGCGAAGGAAACGGATAACAAAGCGAAATACAAAACAAAAACGGAATCGCCAGCGAATCGAAGCGAATAAAGGGAACATAAAGCAGAATCAAATCGGAATACGAATCAAATTACACGTCGGAAGCAAATTGATCGAAAGCGGAAACATAAATCGAAAACAAAGCGAACTCACCTCGAAATTAAAGGGAATGGAACCGAATTTAATTAATCGAAACATACAAGCGAACGTAATAATTAAACTGAATCAAATGCCGACATCCTTGAACAAAGCAAAGGAAACTTACTCGCGTTGGAAACCTAGACTATCCAAATCCGGTATAATTATATATATATATATATAACTATCATATTCAATCTCATGCAAATCAAATACCAACAATTCCCACTTTACAAATCTCAACTCACTTAATTCTTCTTAATCATGCAACAACTCAAAAATTCCATTTTTGAGTAAAACACTTATTCTAATTCTTTTTGACTTTTGCGTAATAATCGATTTTATCAAAATCAAAGATAACGAATTGCATTTAGATGCACCAAAAATTTCGCAAGGAAAAAATACTACACTTCTAATACATATCCCAATCAACACAAGTCAACATCGGACCTCCCGTCCGGAATCCATCACACCAGCAGAAACGCAATCCTATATCTAAGCACTTCATAATCTCAATCCATCATACATACTTCAATTCGACTACAATTCAATCATATTCATATAAACTACCATGATCTACTTACATAATCCAGTCCCACTATTATACATAAATTCAATTCCATAACTTAACTCAAATACATCATCAATACCAAAGTGACATTTTCAATCCACGATATCAAACCAAAAACCACAATCTCAACGAAACCTATTAATCGACATATGTAGAATCGATATCGGACCGTTTTCATCCAATCTCCCGCTGAAACCCGGAGATGGGGATGAGAGGTGGGGTGAGCTTGACAACTCGATGGGTAACATACGATAAATGAAACATAAGCTTAAAATTTTCTTTTCAAACTTTTCAAACCTTTCCCATTCGGAAATTTTATCCAAAGACTCATTTTCAAATTTTTCAAAACATTCATAAACCTTTATCAACATGTTTTTAAGATTTGTCTCAACATTTTATTTATTTCAAAACATTCATAAACAGCTCAAATTCATTTCTCAAGTTCTCAACCTTTTCACAAATCATGCAAAATTTCAACATGAATGCATCACATAAGAGAAATTTCACGACATAAACAAAATCAAAATCACATAACATAACAGAATGGTTTGGTTTCGGGCCCTAACAGACGATCGCACATTCCGCATAGCGGTCATATGCAAACGTGAATAGAGGGAGTCCAAATCGAACTCCTAAGCCACTCATGGGCAGCCGAGAGAAGGCTATCGAGAGGAGACAGTAATCGACTCTACAGAGGGACTGACCAAACCCATACAATTCACATATTCATGCTTAAAACAAGCAGTTGCTCAAGGCACTTTTCAAAATTTCACATTGTCATGTCGTGTCTTACTAGACACAGTCACATTCACTAAGCACATAATTTCATATGTCATATTGCAAAAATACAAATGCACCAATCAATTTCTTACAAATTCACAATCATTCATCAAACAAGTATGCAACACAAAATAGATAACAACTTTATCAATTCCTTTGAAACATAATTTTACACATTTAAAATCACAATACACATTTCTCATCCAAAATTTAAACCACGATTTTCACCTTTTATTCAAAACAATAAAATCACTAATCATTTTAATTTCTTAAATCGATTTCCAAAAGCATTTTCTCCTTGATTTTCCAAAACATAAATAATAATTTCTTAAAAAATTGAATATACAGAATAACAATTTTCTTAAATCAATTTCCAAAATCCTTTAGAAACAATAAATCTAACTTTTGTAATAATTTTCGTAATTCCGCACATGCTCGAAATCTATCAATATTTAAAACCTTGAAAACTTTCAAATTGAAAGTTTCAATTTCATATCATTGAACATATAACAAAATTTCTAAAGTTATTCCAAAAGCAAAGAATTTCATCAAACGAAAATCAAACAATTACATAAACGATATTTTATAATTAATTCCCAAAAGCATTCAGAAATCATAGTTTTCCCTACTTTCCAAAACAAATAAATCATGATTTTCCAAACATATTTAAAAAACATTTTATACCTATTTCAAAAACATTTAGAAATCATAATTTTCCAATCATTTTCATAAGAAATATTTTTATAACAAATTCAAAACATTCAAAAATCTTACAAAACCAATCTTTTATCACTAATTCCGAAACTATTCGGAAATCATAAATGTTTCCAAACGTTTTCGTAAACGATATGTTATAAACAATTTCAAAAACAATCACTTTCCAAACCTTTATTTAAACACGATTTTAAAATCAATTCCAAAATATTCAAATCCAAATTTTCAAACACTTAGAACTTGGAGCAATTTTCCAAACCATTTGAAATCAATACCAAAATTGATACTTTCTTTCTTCCACATTCTCAAAATCATTCAAAATCCAAATTTCAAACCTTTACATAAAAAATTTGAAATCATAATTTTTAAACACTTTTATAATCAATTTCAAAATCATAAACTTTTAAACACTTTCGAAATCATAAACTTATATAAACCATATTTTATAAATAACGCCAAGAATGTTCGAAATCATCATTTTCAACTACTTTTATAAACAACATTTTGTATTATTTCATAAACATTCGAAATCATAAGCTTTCAAATCTTTACATAACTATATTCGATAAACATTTTCACAAATATTTGGAATTTATAATTTTCAAACATCTTAATAAAATCGAAATACTTTCCTTCTAGATTTTCCAAAGTATACGAAGAAACTTTCAAAGCATTCATCTTCTTCTTTTTAACTCAAACAAACAATCTTTCAATTGTATCAAAGTATTCAAAACAATAAATTTACAATATCCAAACAACACATTTTCAAACACTTTCACTTTCGAATTTTTTTCAAGAACACTTACAAAGCTCATAATTTCAAAATAAATATGATACCCAATTTTATTTCCATGTAAGCATCTTGTCCAATGCTTCACTTTGACCTTCTTCTCTCTCTTCCAATTTAACAAAACCTAAACCATAATCATCCAAATTCACATCATAAATAACAAAATCTTCAAAATTAACTTAGGAATTCACCAATTTACCATAATTCCAAGCTATCTAACTCACCAATTTACAAAACCCCAATTCACCAAGTTGGCCTAAACCAATTTATCCAAATTCAATACTATAAAATACAATTTCTTCAAAATTGATTTCATAACTCACAAACTCGTCATATTTCAAGCCATCTTAATCCAACAATTTCTAAAAATCCCAAAATCCCCCAAATTCCAAATTGAACCTAAGCCAATTCAATCAAATTCATTATCATAATTAACTTAATTTCTCAAATTGAGTTTAGAAAACATCAATTCCTCACATATTCAAGCTATTTAAATCTCCAATTTTGAAAATCCCTAGTTTTCAAAATTGGCCTAAACTCTCAATTTGAAAATTTTCAAATTAAACTTCACCTAAAGCATAAACATCAAAATTGACATAGGATAACTCAAATTCATCACTAAACCAAGCTATCTAAAGCATCAATTTCAAAAACTCCCAACTTTCAAATTTGACATAAACTCCAATTTTCAATTAATCCAAAATTAAACATAATCATAGTCTAATCTCTTCAAATAATCATAGATAAACTAAATCCATAACCATTCCAAGCTTAATCAACCATCAAACAAATCAAAAACTCAAGCTTTCTCTCTCTTACCTTCTCTCTCTAATTTCGGATTTCACCATGTTGCAAGCTTCCATGTTCTTCTTCCTCCTCTTTGCTCTTAACACCAACGAAAAATCACTTAGGAAACCCAAGAAAAACTGACCTTCATGCTTGCTCCACCATGGCCGAACCACCTCTTCTTCTTCTCTTCATCGTTTTCTCCTCTCTTTTCTTCTTTGTATTTTCTTTCTTTTTTTTTGTTCTGAAATTTTCGTGAGTCATAAGCCTTATATGACAGCCCTCCCATGTGTTTCTGCCATGTCATTAAAATGGGGCACAAATGACCAAGTTGCCCCTCACTTATTTGCCTATTTCTAAAATTGCCCCTGCACAGGATTTTGAAAAATTGACTACTTGCGTCCTGTTTTCAAGCATTTAAACGAAATAATTTAGACAAACTTTCTTCTTGAAAATTGTTCCTCTAGATCATATGAATCCAACGCAACTGACAGCGCTCAATTTGGATCTAAAACGAAGAATTTATAGCCAAAATACTATCGAACCTTCACAAAATCCGAGACTGAACATTAACATAACTTCAGTCCAGAAATTAACAATCTTAGGGATGAAATTAAATTTAAATCCCTTCACATGATTTGTAGCCCCATATCTTAATTTTATTTTCCCTTAAGAATCAACTCAATCGGAGTTGTACAGCTCCCGAAATTCGCAAAATCCCGAACCATGTTCAGAAAATTATCCAACTTATAACCTATAACCAAATCTCTCACTTAGGTTTAATCAATCTCTTTCCATTTAATCTCCTAAAAATCATAATTCTTCAAGAAAATGAAATTAATCATCTTAGGAATCCAACGCTTCGAGAATCGAGTTAATCGGATGTCGGACGAAGGAATTATAAGCAAAAGATTACAAAAGGGATCGGATTCAAAACAAAGTATCGGAACTTCCAAACCGAACTTTTCCAAAATCATATCTCTCGATCCTGAACTTGGAATTTGACAAATTTGGTGTCAATAAAAAGATCAAAGGAAGTTCTACAACTTCCCTGAAGTACTCAAAATCAAATTAGGTCTCGAAAGAGGTCAAAAACTCAATCAAAGATTCTGTCCAAAACAGCTTTTCCTAAACGACTTCAAATTTTTTAATCGCTCATAACTCCTAGCCCTGATATCGAAAATTTGCAAAATTTATATCAATGGAAAGATAAAAACATCATCTAAAACTTTCATAAAGACTACTTACTCCAATTCAGACTAAATCCATACGACGAGTGACCTCGAAGCATAGAACACACAAATCTATACTTAATAACATTTTCAAAACAAAGCATATCTTCATAAATTCATATCTCTCAATCCCGACATCAAAAAATAGCAAACTTTATGTCCACAAAAGCTCTCGACAGAGGCTACAATTTTCATGTTGATCATTTTCTCGAATTTTGCCTAAATCAAAAAGTTAACTTTTTCTTCAAAAAGTCAAACTCTAATCGAACTTTGACTGATCATAACTCTCACTTCCGATATCGAAAAATATCAAACTTTATGCCTACAGAAAACTCTCAACATAACCTACAAGTTTCATGTAGAGAATTTTCTCAAATTTTGACTAAATCAAAAGTCAACTCTCAAAGGCCAAAAACTTTTCATTTTTTTTTCATTTTTTTTCACACTTTCTCTCTTTATTTCTTGATTTTTAACTTAATTTCAAATAACTCATCCACTTTTGAATATTTCTTATTTTCACTCAAAAATCGGGGTCCAACATTTTAAATGGCTCAATGGTAAGAGGCGTCCACTTAAAGTGGAACAAAACCTTGAGGTCTTGGGTTCGAGTGGTGACTCATCCAAGTACCAAAGAGGACAATACCTGGAGTGACGGTGGTAGAGGCCGGGCTCTACATTAAAAAGGCGCCTTTTAATGTTGGACCCCACCCCCCACACCTGGGCTAACATTTCCCACCTAGCGTGTGTTTGCGGGTTATACCGCGACATCCAACCTCAATCAGTACTGTCCTCTTTGGTCAAGGGTGAGCCACGGCTCGAACCCAAGACCTCAAGGTTTTGTTCCACTTAAAGTGGACGCCTCTCACCATTGAGCTTTTGTTCCACTTAAAGTGGACGCCTCTCACCATTGAGCTTTTGTTCCACTTAAAGTGGACGCCTCTCACCATTGAGCCAATGGCTCAATGGTGAGAGGCGTCCACTTTTAGTGGAACAAAACCTTGAGGTCGATTGGCTCAATGGTGAGAGATGTCCACTTTAAGTGGAACAAAACTTTGAGGTCTTGGGTTCGAGCCGTGGCTCACCCTTGACCAAAGAGGACAATACTGATTGAGGTTAGATGCCGCGGTATAACCCTCAAACACCCGTCGTGGTATAACCTGCAAATACACGCTGGGTGAGAAATGTTAACCCAGGTGTGGGGGGTGGGGTCCAACACAACCCCTTTAGATCTAAAGGTAGCAGATCCACTACCAAACTAGATCCCTCGATGCTGAGCTCACAGTCTCAAAAGATTCGGCTTACAATTACATTCCTCCCTAACGGAGTGCTAACAAGCAGAAATTTATCCAAAAGAACTGAATGCATACTAGGTAAGATCATGCTTGTAGAAACAAAGGAATGAGTGGAACCAGAGTCAAATAAGACATATACATCAAAATGAAATAGCTGAGCCATACTAGTAACAACTTCCGATGCGGCTGCAGCTTCCTCCCGTGTCATAGCAAACACCCTAGCATGTGCTTGCCTCTCGGCCTCCCCGAGGAATAGGTTTCGATCGACCTGTAATCGCCCACCCCAAAGAAATGGCCTGGTTCCCACAATTTCTGCTCTCCTCAGAGCTTAAGGCTGAGATCCTTCCCCTCTAGTCATCTGAGGATAGTCTTTAATCCTATGTCCCTTCTCTCCACACTTGAAGCAGGCTCCCAACAGCTTGTAGCACTCACCCCAATGTAACTTCCCACAATGCTCTCATTGGGGGTTCTGGTTTCTGCTCCTCTCTGTTCTGTTATTTCCTCCTACTGAGGAGGCCTGTACTGTCCCTGCCCTGAATTGCTTGCTCTGGTGAGGGGCACTACTACCACCCTGACTCTGAGTACGAGCGCTCTTCTCATCCCTGTCAACTGTCTGATCACTACCCCCTTTCCTGGATGACTGCTCTCTACTCTTTCTCTTTCTGCTCACCTCCTACTTAATGTTCTCCAGCTTCTCAGCCTAGAGTGCAGCATCCACTAACTGCTGATAATCACAGAAATTATGGATAATCACCTTCTCCTTGATTCCCAGGTGGAGGCCTCCTTCGAACTTGCGGCACTTTTCTTCTTCATTGGCCACAATGTGAGCTGCATATCTAGATAGCTGAGTGAATGTAACATCCCGTCACCGATGGGAAGGTTATATTGGTAAATTGGGACGGGATAGGATTTCACCGCATAATATTGACTGAACATTCATTTGGCCTCTAATTGTAGAGGATTGAGTCATTTGGCACGTGCACTGATAGGTACATGCATTCATAACTTTTTCCCGGCATTTAATTGTGATACGGTTATGAATTGTGAAATTGTGAATAATTAGGTTTGCTTTTGAATTATAGAGAATTGTGGAATAATTGGGATTGAAAATTTAATAGGAAATGTTTTAGAGTAATTGCTAATTGGTAGTGACTCTTCGGAAATTTTTTGAAAATTCGAGTGAAAATGTCCGAACCGGAATTTTTTCGAGTTACGGACCTATTGACTGTATAGTACTGAAATAATTGTTCAATGGCTATGGAAAATTTAGATTTATGAGTTAGGAATTTTTATGATGAGCCATTGGAATTTAGAGGCTGAAATTTAATGAAATTGAGGACTTATTTCTTATGAGCTATAGGTTAAATTAACCCTTTATATTGCCTAAGTTCAAAATCCCTCTTTGTTACATCTTTAAAAAAAAAACCCAAGGCTTTTTCCCTTCTCCTTCCTCTTCCCTTCGACGATTTGATCCTTCCCCCTTGGAGATTCTTACCTGTTCTCTTTCATTGTGGTTGAAGATCTACTGGAACCTTGGAGATGTTGATGCTTGGCTTGGCTATGGAAGATCACCGTGGGTGTTAGAGTTTGAGAGATTTTCGGAGATTTAGGGTTTACGGATTTGAGTTTTGATTGGTAAGTTTAATGATTTAATGTTGTTATTTATTGTTGTTTGATGCATTTATTGCATTTATTGCAAAGGATTGGGTAGTTTAGGGTGTTTAATGCAAGTTTTAGAGAGTGAAAATGAAGGAAAAATCGAACAGAGAAGAAGATGAGGCCTGCACATCGAGACGTCTGAAAAAAGGCTACGCCGCGACGAGAAAATGCGTGCTCGCCGCGGCGAGCCACGCGAGACATCGCGGCGAGCGAATGAATATTACGCCGCGACGAGTTTATCCGTAGGCGTCGCGGCGAGGCGCCAGGAAGGTGTTCACCTCGGTGAATGTTTCCCACGCCGCGGCGAGCGACCTGTTATACGCCGCGACAAGGGCTCCTGCGTCGCGGTGAGGGATAGAAATTTCTGAAAAATGTGTTTTAGTTTATGGGGCATAACTTATGGTGTAGATCTCCAATTGAGGTGATTCTTGATTCGTTATAAACTAGAGAACGAGGTCTACAATTAAGGAAAAGAATGAGAGTTTGAATTTGGATTTTTGAGATCTCAATTAGTGAAAGAAAGTTAAGGATGTGATTATATTGCAACCTAAGGATGGTTTCTGATAATTGGGTTATAATTGTGAGAATTATGAATGCAAATTCAATGCAATTGGAGTCTTCAATAGGTGAATTTGATCTAGTTGAAATGATATTGATTTTGAGATTTTTGTGAGATTAGCCTAGTGTATATAAATTGGCAAATGGAACTAAACAGTATAAATGAATCTGGTGGAGTTCTATGATATGTTATTGAATTGAAATCAGTCATTATTGATAAATTGAGTGAAAAGTTAGAAATTTACAAAAGAAAATGAAATTGGGAAACAGCATCGGGAAGGTCATGAATAGGCATAGTACATCTTTTTAATTAGACATGTGCATCATTAAATTATTTCTGATTGTGCATTTTAGTAATTGGAAATTGTTTGACTCTTTTAGAGGCACCGTTGGAACAAAAATTCCACGGATATTGCTGAGACTTACAGGCAGGTAGCTCGGAAGTTCAGGTGAGTAACCTAGTTGGTTTCTCAATCTATGTGTGTTTAATTTTATGCATTGATGCCATGTGGAGATAATGGATGGATATGTGTGTTTGATTTTGATTGATTTCGGACCATGGGTGTCCGAAATATTAGGAACGTGATATAGAAGTGTTATTGTGTGTAATCGATTATGAATGCATCAATGAAACAAATGGTAAATGCATATGATTGAAATACGGACCGAAGGTCCAAGAAATGTAAATTAGTTCTTGAAATGTAAATGATCAGAATGGAAATTGAGCATATGCATTCATGCATAAGAGCATGATCGATAATGACAGTTGGACGGAGTAATAATGTAAGAGCCACAGGCTCATCAGACAGGGCTTTAAGCCCACCGAAACACTATTACTGAACCTAGCCTCGAGCTCGAGGGGAGTTAGTACATACCCTGAGGGCTCTCCTACTCCCTAGACGCGTCTGATTACTGATCACTGATAGGCGCTCGGTCACAACACCGTAATAAATTGGACAGTGTCACATGTGCATTGCATATATGAACAATTAAATGTGAATTATGTGAAAGGTGAAACTCCTTACATTTGAGAAATGTGATCGTATGTGTTAAGTGGTAAATTGCGTGTATATGCATAAGTTGGGTGAACCATCGATGATGGTTTCTCACTGAGTTCGCAAACTCACCCAACATTGCAATTAGTTTTCAGGATTTGACGAGTACCCCATTAGTGAAACGGGAGTATGTTACCGCATGGGAGTCAGCATTTGAAGTCAGGATCAGTTTGACATCTGCATTAATGTCGATTTGAATTATGTGTAAATTTATAACTCTGCAAATTTCGCATAAGAGTACCGATATTGTATTGGGCCCAATTTGACTATAGATATTGTGTATATGAATTGATTTGTGACTGGAACTGTTTTATGATTAAAAATGATTTCGTATTAAAGCAGACTCAAATTGTTTACTGATATGCGCGCACTCGATTATTTTCAAAAATAAAAATGTCATACTAAGTATTTGAATTGTTTTGACTACTTTAGCATACCACCCTCGCGGGTCACGGGCTCGGATATCACCGTCAATGTCAGGTTCGGGTCTCGCGGGAGTGGGGTGTTACATTTGTGGTATCAGAGCCCAGAAGTACAATCTTACATGGGCATTCTGAGAAAAATGTGTCAAGTACATGCATTTAAGTCATGTCACGGCAGATAGTGACAACTGATCCCCAGTCTAGCATATGAGTTACATGCATGGGCATGTATCAGTCGTTTAAGCGGTTAGAAATAGTGAGGAAATGAGAATAGGTTAGAATGTGATAAGAGGAAGTTGTGAATATTGTGGAATAAGGAAAAGTGTATGATTCGATTAGACAAATGAAAATTTAGTGTATTGGTATTGGTGGATATATTGTGAAACGCAATATCGGAGTTATAATGTGGTATATCCTTAAATGTGGAACAGATATAAATATAGAATTGTGGATTGATAAAGGAAAATAAAGATGTGTTAGAATTTGCAAGATTTCAAGTGTATAAAGTGGATGAAAATAAAATGTTCTATGATCTAGAGAAGGTACAATTGGGTTTGATTTTTGTGACGAGAGTTATGGATAATGATTTACGACCTTGAGTCAAATAGATCAAGAATGATTGTATATCTATGATACTGATTGGAGTGTGAAAATATGTGGGTATGATGTAGTAATGAAAGGAATGAAATGCAAGACACTGATAATGACAGATGAAAGAGTTTCCAAGGTTTAGTTGATTTGCCTGAGTAAATACACACCTAATTATGGGAGCCCCATGGCAAGTAAAAATATTAAGCTCAATTGTCTCATATGTGTAGAGATGACATGGGAAGAAATTGGTGAGTTCGTGGCTAATTGTTAGTCATAGTCCCTATCGTTTAAAGTTCAATATGAGTTAGAATAAGAAATGAAAGTGATTATAGTGATCAATTGGGAATGAATGGAGAGTGTTTATGATCCTCACGATTGGGAATGACTGCAAAAAGGGAAAGTGTTGTCAAAATTGAATGAAAACAAAGTATCCTTAGCGTAAGTGACAAATTGGTATATTGACGTAATGATTTTCAATGGTATGTACCGTAATGAACAGTATTAAAAGGATGTTCTTGGTATGTGGATTATGGCATAGATTGATCTACATGGGATATTGAGTATAGCTGGAATTGATTTCCTATGGTATTGAAAATGATTGACAAGAAATAATGACAATAGTTGATGAGTAGAAATTTCATAAATGGTATCGATGAAAATGGTAAGAAATCTTCTTTCAAAGAAGAATTTACCTGAATTTGGTACGATGAACAGATGATTCAATTTGCAAGTGATTAACGAAAGGACAATATAGGGATAAATCTGAAATGAATTACAGGTTAACTTGGGAGTCATAATCTTAGCTGAGACTCAAGTGTAAGAAATAAAATCTGCTACTGAGAAGATATGCCCTATGTTAAGTGCAAGGAATCCGATTTTGTAATAGGATTATTGATCATTAAGGAGACATTATTTGCGAATTTGAGGAGAATATTGGTTCACGAATAATTGGTATAAAATTTTTCGGGAAGTAGAAAGTCAATATGATGAATGTTTATTCAACCCAGGGAGTGATCAATTGTAAATAAATTGGGTTATGTGGAGAAATTAGTGTAAAGGAATATACGTTAAAACACATCATTGTGGAACTGAGAGATTCCTCATTGGGAAAATCAGATGCATAAAGAGTTATAAAAATCAATTATGGGTATAGGGAATTTTGGGTTGAAATTGTCAAAGATATCAATGCCCCGGTAGTGTTATATTGTTGAAGAGTGAAATGTTTCGATTATGTTTAAATTGGATAGTGACTATGATCATTAATGATGTATTTATAGTATGTGAAAAGTGGAGAATAATATTTTGCATGGATAGGGAAATCTTTCATATCATGAAAGCTTTAAAAAGGTAATCTTAGTTAATCAAATAAATTATGAATGAATTAGTATTTGGACATGGCATATTGGGAGACTTAATGATGATAGAGGTAACGATAAAATGCAACGTTATAAGGGAATATATATATATGGGATCTGGAGTTATTTAAATTAGCTGTATACTGGATACATCCAAAAATTGTTAAAGATCAAAATTGTTTGAGGAAATCGTGTGAATCATACGATTGATGAGTGTAAAAAGGAAACATTTGGAGAAAATTGCAAATTGAGTATTGATCGTATCGCTTTTATGTGGAGATTTTGCAATATATGTACAGAAATGTCCCAGTAAAGGTTAAGATGCAATCTGATGAAATTGTTGTACGGGATATTTCTTGAAAGTTTGGAGATTTCATTTGTACAAAAACATTTATGGATATGTCTATGAATATATAAATCAATAACGGTCACGAGATATTTCGGGAATTTGAAAGATTTGAAAAGGATTTTAATATTGAGTATTTCACAATTAAGCTAGTGATGCAAATGACTGGATTGAATAGAAAATTCAAGGGCAGAAGATCATGAATTGAGCGATAAGGCTATTAAACCTAGTGTATTACTGAGTGCAAACTGTCGAGCTAGCAAAGGGGCAAAAAGAAAGTATTATTCGCTTTTGGAATTTCAAAAACTGGTGTGTATAAAAAGGGTGAGCAAAACCCGAATTGAGGATTTAGAATTTGCGAACCTTATAAAAGAATTGTGAATGAATCCAATTTTTGAGTGAATGATATTTAGGATTGAATTAAGAGATATGGGTGATACCACTAAAGAAATTGTTAGAGAAATAGCAAGGAGCGATCAGAGCCCTATGGTTCAGTAAGAGTGAATTGATGGTTTAGAGGAAAAAATCGAATGATTATATGTGTGAATAACCAACAGCCTTGACTGTTGGAGACAAATGTAAAACTGGTACTTTTGGAGTTCATAGGGACATGAGATCAATGTATAGTTCAGATTGATTGTGGTTATATCAATTGTTTTATTGGTGACACCATTTGAATAGTGTACAATGTTGATAAGTGAAATGAATCTGTAATAGGGATTAAGAAATCCAAAGTAATGACAATGAGTCGAGTTGATTATTATCGAGGTTATTAGAATCTTATGAGATTAGTGTTTTAAAACTAAAGTGGAGGTAATCTGATAAGTAACAAATGAAATGCTTCGTAATGTATCACCTCGACCAAAATGAATAGATGGAGATAAAGGTAAATGGGGAAACTAAATTCGTGATTAAATGACCTCTATGTGATTGTGGTGTTAATAGATGGGTAAGACAGTTTAAAACCAAAAAGATTATTTAGATTTGTTAAGTGTTACATGGACAGGATTAGGAAATATTGTTATAATCTGGTATATGTATTATTGATACCGAAAGTGAAGAATTGCGAGTAATCATGAGGAATCAGTTATGATAGTGTAAAGATTGAGAAAGGAAAATGAGTGATCGATTGTATTGATTCAGTATATTTGACAGGAATTGGTCATGTAGTGAAATAAGTGGGACACAGTATATAGTGACCGAAACAATTCCCCTGTTTCTCGGATCAATCGTATATGAAATTTCCAGGATGAAATTTTTATTAGGAGGAGAGAATTGTAACATCCCGTCACCGATGGGAAGGTTATATTGGTAAACTGAGACGGGATAGGATTTTACCGCATAATATCGACTGAACATTCATTTGGCCTCTAATTGTAGAGGATTGAGTCATTTGGCACGTGCAATGATAGGTACATGCATTCATGACTTTTTCCCGGCATTTAATTGTGATACGATTATGAATTGTGAAATTGTGAATAATTAGGTTTGCTTTTGAATTATGGAGAATTGTGGAATAATTGGGATTGAAAATTTAATGGGAAATGTTTTAGAGTAATTGCTAATTGGTAGTGACTCTTTGGAAATTTTCTAAAAATTCGGGAGAAAATGTCCGGATCGGAATTTTTCCGAGTGGCGGACCGATTGATTGTATAGTACCGAAATAATTGTTCAATGGCTATGAAAAATTTAGATTTATGAGTTAGGAATTTTTATGATGAGCCATTGGAATTTAGAGGCTGAAATTTAATGAAATTGAGGACTTATGTCTTATGAGCTATAGGTTAAATTAACCCTTTATATTGCCTAAGTTCAAAATCCCTCTTTGTTACATCTTTTTTAAAAAAAACCCAAGGCTTTTTCCCTTCTCCTTCCTCTTCCCTTCGACGATTTGATCCTTCCCCCTTGGAGATTCTTACCTGTTCTCTTTCAATGTGGTTGAAGATCTACTGGAACCTTGGAGATGTTGATGCTTGGCTTGGCTATGGAAGATCACTGTGGGTGTTAGAGTTTGAGAGATTTTCGGAGATTTAGGGTTTACGGATTTAAGTTTTGATTGGTAAGTTTAATGGTTTAATGTTGTTATTTATTGTTGTTTGATGCATTTATGGCATTTATTGCAAAGGATTGGGTAGTTTAGGGTGTTTAATGCTGGTTTTAGAGAGTGAAAATGGAGGAAAAATCAAACGAAGAAGATGAGGCTCGCACGTCGCGACGTCTGAAAAAGGCTACGTCGTGACGAGAAAATGCGTCCTCGCCGCGGCAAGCCACACGAGATGTTGCGGCGAGCGAATGAATATTACGCCGCGACGAGTTTATCCATAGGCATCACGATGAGGCGTCAGGAAGGTGTTCACCGCGGAGAACATTTCCCACGCCGCGGCGAGCGACCTGTTATACGCCGCGACGAGGGTTCTTGCGTCGCGGCAAGGGACAGAAATTTCTGAAAAATGTGTTTTAGTTTATAGGGCATAACTTATGGTGTAGACCTCCAATTGAGGTGATTCTTGATTCGTTATAAACTAGAGAACGAGGTCTACAATTGAGGAAAAGAATGAGAGTTTGAATATGGATTTTTGAGATCTCAATTAGTGAAAGAAAGTTAAAGATGTGATTGTATTGCAACCTAAGGATGGTTTCTGATAATTGGGTTATAATTGTGAGAATTATGAATGCAAATTCAATGCAATTGGAGTCTTCAATAGGGGAATTTGATCTAGTTGAAATGATATTGGTTTTGAGATTTTTGTGAGAGTAGGCCTAGTGTATATAAATTGGCAAATGGAACTAAACAGTAGGAATGAATCTGGTGGAGTTCTATGATATGTTATTGAATTGAAATTAGTCATTATTGATAAATTGAGTGAAAAGTTAGAAATTTACAAAAGAAAGTGAAATTGGGAAATAGCATCGGGAAGGTCATGAATAGGTATAGTACATCTTTTTAATTAGACATGTGCATCATTAAATTATTTCTGATTGTGCATTTTAGTAATTAAAAATTGTTTGACTGTTTTAGAGGCACCGTTGGAACGACAATTCTACGGATATTGCTGAGACTTCCAGGCAGGTAGCTCGGAAGTTCAAGTGAGTAACCTAGTTGGTTTCTCAATCTATGTGTGTTTAATTTCATGCATTGATGCCATGTGGAGATAATGGATGGATATGTGTGTTTGATTTTGATTGATTTCGGACCATGGGTGTCCGAAATATTGGGAACATTATATAGAAGTGTTATTGTGTGTAATTGTAGCACCCCCTTACCATAGAGTACCCACTGGAACGCCCGTAGGTTATTCCGGTACATATCTTACGATAAGAGACTACTACTGACAACTACCACTAAACTCCTCATGGCATCACAATCATAAAGCAGTACGAAGAAATTGATAACTTTTTAAAACCAAACTGGATTTCATTTCATTCACTCAAAATTCAGAAATTTACAAACTGTCAACATTTTCTGTCTGCACATGTTCCAAAACACCATACACTACGTACCATACAGTAATGTACAAAGAACATATCTAACTATAAGTCTCCAAAAGAAAGCCCAGCTGACCGACCTTTGAGCCATCGCCTCTCGCCAATCCACAAGACACATCTACTAAATTCCGAGGAGCTATCTCGTCAACACTTAAGCTCAAAAATAGATTGCAATTTTGGATGAGTTTGCGAACTCAATGAGAAACCATCATCGATTGTTCTCCCAATTCATGCATCACATAAGCATGATACAAGATGCATCCAAGAATCATACAATTACAATGCTAATACAATCACAAGAATAGGCATACAACACGATACTAGAAATGTAACTCGCCATATCATATTACAAAGATACATACGAACGGTACCATGTCAAATATTCAGTCCAGTATGCAATGCACATGTGACTCTTTTCTAATTTATTACAATATTGTGACAGAGTGCTTTAGCAAGTGTTCAGTAGTCAGGAGACGCGTCTAGGGAGAATTATCTCCTTCGAGCTCAAGCTCGCGATGTCGATGTCGATGGCGACTCGATTCACAATTTTCCTTTTAGCAGTTTATGCATCTGTGCATGAATGCACATGCCCATTTGAACATTCACGTAATAGTATATAATTCACAAAGATCAGTACAGTCAATATTTCACAAGTAATCACTGTTCAAGCCATACATAATCCAAGTAGTCCCCGTAGGGCACTCAAGTCACAGTAAACACATAGATTGAGGTAACCACCTAGGTTACTCACCTATTACTTCCGAGCTAATGCGGGGAAGTTTCCGCCCCGTCGGTCGAACGACGCTCCACTTGGGCCTCTATAAGAATCAGAGAAGGTACGAGTCACTAAATATTTAATTCGAACTAGTACTGATGCACATGTAGGTGAAATATGCATGTTCATGAATTCCCGACCCTAATCTCATTTTTTTTCATCATAAAAATCCGTCTAAAAAATTAGAAACCTATTGGCGCTGACGGTGCGCAATTCGGACCTCTATAGGTCCCCAAATAAACAAAACAGTGATTAATATATATATATATGGCCCTCATTTCCTTCTCTTTTTCCTGTTTTTCAACCGAAATTCAATCTATCATATCTCTTTCTACACATTTCAGAAAAAATGCAAACTATACCTTGTTGGAAAGATAATGAAACCCTCTACAAGTTTCATTTAGCCCCGAACAAGCAATTTCATCCCGAAGGGTGTCAAAAATCCCATGGAAGCTACTGCCCACACACTCACCTCTTAAAACAGAACAGTAATTGGAAATTCACTAACTTCCATTCTATGCAGTCCGAAATTATACAATAAATATGCTCATCAAGCTCACAATGTTATCTAAAACTTTTATGTACAACCAAAATTTCAATTCTCTTGCTAACTAGATCAAATAATTCATTCAATGCTGCTGTCCCTGAAATCACTCAATCTGAGCAGTAAATTTCTATCAAGCATAATTCTTTGTACACAAGTCAAAAAAATCACTACTTTATATCCCTGAAAAGATAAAACCTCAAACTTCAATTCTTCATGAAATAACCAGAATCCAATTCAACCTCTAACAATTTCAAATCTGTTGTGCAAGTTTCTGACCTGATCAGCAATTAACATCCTAATGCAGGTTCAGAACTTGAAAATCCATAACTCCCACATCTGATCTCCAAAACTTATATTCCATATACCATTTTCAACATAAATGTGTCCTATAAAACTCTTCAGTAGATCCCTAACACCAATTCTATTCACACAAATTACTAAAATTCCTCCAAATCAGAATGTACACCAAATCTACCATTTCAACTAGGTTTCATTCAATGCATTGAAACAGCCAACAGTCATTGGTCCTTAATTCCTAATATACATATCGAAAAATTGCAAAATCAGTGATATTGGAAAGCTAACTGAATAGGTTTCAACTTTCATTTAGTCCATTTTTCCTAATTCCTTCTCAATTAATTTAGAAAAATTAGCAAAACTCATAGGTTATTAATCCGGATACTGTTCACATCATTTCCAGCAGTAACTTTCCAAGCCATATTTCACCCTCTTAAAGCTAAAATTGGACAACACCTATTTCACACAAAAATGTAGCCAACAAACCAAAGTTTAAGTGGGCACAAACTTTGCCTAATTTGCATAACTAAACAATGAGTTATGATCAAATCAGTATACTAGGTCAAAAATCAATTTTCGGCTTTACTTCACCAATTCACTTCCTATCATACCAATTCAATTCCTACTACCATAGGCATCTCATTTTAACACAAACTCAGTGCCTACAATATTCATACATTCACTAGGGCTAATAGTCACATTTTGGCAGCATTAATTTCTCAATTCCTATGCACAATTCATCATCAAAATGCAATTACAATCAAGCTAAAACCATTCATCACTCATCCCACTTTCAATTCATAACTAACCCTAATCTTATACCCATTAATTCAAGCAATAATTATCATCAATTTAAGGCATCAATAATCATAATAAACATAATAAACATAATAAACATACCATAACTCCCATTCGATGTTTCTACCTACCATGATTCATAAATTCATACCTAAGCATCATTGAAAACTTAATTAAACTTACTTACCTAATTAGCTTTTCCACTTCAAGGCACACCAATTTCTCACTTTCTCTACTTTCTTCTAACATCAAACATGTATATCATCATCATGGGAAGAACATAACTTGATGGCATGAAGAAGCTCTTATGTTTGGAGGAAGGTTTGATGAAAGAAGAAGAAAATCGATGGTGGTGGGAAAGAGATGAGTGTTTTCAGTGGAAATAAATTTCTAAGCAATTAAAGCTTGTTTTCATTCTTCCCTAAGGTTATAACCGTGGGTGAGGGAAGATAAGGATGCATTAATGAGAGGCTAGGTGGCTTTATGTCATTAGTCTAACAATGTAGAAAGAAAAGTCAACATATTAATACTTTAATCAATTAAACCTTGTCCAAAATTAACCTAATCAATTCCAATGACCCTACTTTAAATCCCAAAATAATATACCCAATAATACAGTGTCATTGGGTAGCAATTTTTGCTACCAAAAATCGACCGATTCACCAATTGGCAATTTTTTCCGGTTCGAGAATTTTCTCCGGAAAAATCCAAAAAAATTCATGAAAATCCCTTAAAATAGAAAACAATTTATGGCACACTCAGAATAATTTTCCAAACCCAAAAATCACATTAATCCCAATAAAATTGTCTTAGGCACGAAAATCGGGAATGTCATGTATACATGTACAGTAAGTTCATGTGCACAATTGTGACTATGTAGCAATCCTATTATGCATGAGCAGTCCTATGAAATTCCAATCTAGCACATCCTATGCTAATTTACTATTCTACCCTTCCAATTGAGGGTGGGATGTTACAGTAATCGATTATGAATGCATCAATGAAACAAATGGTAAATGCATATGACTGAAATACTGCATCAAGGTCCAAGAAACTAAAATTGGTTCTTGAAATGTAAATGATCAGTAAATGGAAATTGAGCATATGCATTCATGCATAAGAGCATGATCGATAATGACAGCAGTTGACTGAGCGATAACGAAGAGCCACAGGCTCACTGTATTAGGGCTTTAAGCCCACCGAAATACTGTTACTAAACTGAGCCTCGAGCTCGAGGGGAGTTAGTGCATACCCTGAGGGCTCTCCTACTCCCTAGACGCGTCTGATTACTGATCACTGATAGGTGCTCGGTCACAACACCGTAATAAATTGGACAGTATCACATGTGCATTGCATATATGAACGATTAAATGTGAATTATGTGAAACGTGAAACTCCTTACATTTGAGAAATGTGATCGTATGTGTTAAGTGGTAAATTGCGTGTATATGCATGAGTTGGGTGAACCATCGATGATGGTTTCTCACTGAGTTCGCAAACTCACCCAACATTGCAATTATTTTTCAGGATTTGGAGAGTACCCTGTTAGTGAAACGAGAGTATGTTACCGCATGGGAGTCAGCGTTTGAAGTCGGGATCAGTTTCACATCTGCATTAATGTCAATTTGAATTATGTGTAAATTTATAACTCTGCAAATTCCGCATAAGAGTACCGATATTGTATTGGGCCTAATTTGACTATGGATATTGTGTATATGAATTGATTTGTGACTGGAACTGTTTTATGATTAAAAATGATTTCGTATTAAAGCGGGCCCAAATTGTTTACTGATATGCGCGCACTCGATTGTTTTCAAAAATAAAAATGTCATACTAAGTATTTGAATTATTTTGACTGCTCTAGCATACCACCCTCGTGGGTCACGGGCTCGGATATCACCGTCGATGTAGGGTTCGGGTCTCGCAGGAGTGGGGTGTTACAGTGAACTTCAGCTCATACTCGCTCACGCTCATCTCCCTCTGAGTCAGATTCAAGAACTCCCTGGCCTTCTCCTAGATATAGACCCGGGAGAGGTACTTCTTCCTAAACACCTCTCCAAAATCCCTCCATGTCAGCACTGGAGGCACAGCCTGACTCTGTGGTGTAAGTACAAGTCGACTTGTACTACTGATAAGTCGACTTGTTCTTGAAAAGTACCGATAAGTCGACTTGTACATTGGATAAGTCAACTTATTCAAGGGCCATCATTGTTTATTTGTGCCCTAAAGGCAATCCCTTTAGCTGCTTTTATTCACGATCGATGCGCATCGAATGAATAAATAAAGAAAAGGCATAATTCATTAATTTGATGTTCATGAACATTGTTTATGAATTGATTGGATCTTTAATCGATTAATGAAGTCCATGATATATGACATAGCATGAAGGAAATTATGATGTGATCATACTCCCGAGATTCCTATCATGTGCAATTATGTCAAGATCTAAATTCTCCTAGTCATAGGATTAATGAGACTGGACATCATTAATCCGGATAGACTAGCACATGTCATATTCCTTGATTGGATCAAGCAGTGGATCTCAGAAACTGTAAATATGAGATATTTAGAATTGACATGTGGATGCTTACTAGCGGTAGTAAGTTCATTGGATGACCTGCCATGAGATCATCATATGGATATCTTATCTAAGTGTCAGTGATAATCTCATCATAGCAATGGTGCGAGTATCCTTAGACTTGAGATATTCAAGGATATCTTGGATACTGATTCTGTACTTTGACTTCATTCCTTGTTGCCTTCCAGAGGTAACTCATAGGGTGGTGCTTGGGTACAGTTTGAGGTATTCGAAGATAATTGAGTAGCCAATAAAGGATTCACCACTTCTGGATTAGCAGAGGAGATACCCATGGCCTCTTGTCAGGATCATTACTTGGAAATCTCTGGCCAGAGTGAATATGTCATGAAGAGTGTCTTCATGGACATATAGAGTAATGAGTCCTAGGACGAGATCTGTTATCACTTGGGCTAGACTCAGTCTAGTGAGAGTTGACACTTTGACCATACTCATAACCAAGTGGGGTATAGGATGGTGAAAGGACGAATTGCACCAGAATTGTCATGGAAGGGTTTGTGATCTGGTTCTTGATGAATACATCAAACCGATTACTTTCCGTCAATTGGGGTCATGATGTGTTGCTAGATACCGCTCATGACTTGCTCGATTAATTGTTAATCTAAGTGGCCAACATAAGGAAGCTAAAGTGGTCACACGATAAGAGTGTTTGAGAGAATCAGTAAAATAGTAATTGGACGAGTTCCAATTATGGAGAGCATTAGATTAAATGGATCCCAATGGGATTGGGATATATCCGATGAGATCGCGACATCAATATTGCTAAGAAAGGTTTAGGAGTCGCTTTCAAGATCGGGGCGATGGCCAGTAGACCAATTCCCAGTTGGACTGGACCTTAGCATTTATATTCTAATTAATTAATTAAGTAAATTAATTAATTAATTATTATATTTATATGCCATGTGTGTCGTTGGATTGTGTGAGAAGAATAAGGAGAAAAGGAGATTTCCTTAAGTGTTAAGAATAAGGTGAAAAATGAGTTTTCATTCTTCTTTCTTCCTAAAGGCATCATCATTTCTTCTCTACTTCTCCAAGTGTTCCAACGTCTTCTCAAGCTCTCCAGGACAGAGGTAGGGTCTAGCAGCCTTTAATCTGTTCTAGCTATTCCCGGGTCAAAGGGGTTTGATCCGGTTAGATTTTCTGATCTCTGCGTGGATACCTTTAGAGATAGTCTCTATTGGCTATTTAGGTTTATGTCTTCATACGGATACCTGGATCCTGGGTTCGGGAAGGTCCCGGGAACAAAAATTTTTGTTTTCCGCTGCCTGTACATGTGATGTACCTCCCGGGATTTTCCTACAGTGGTATCAGAGCGTCTGGTATCCCGTATGAAGCTAAAACCTAAGCTAGATCAGAAACCCTAAGTGCTGTTGATGTTGATGCATGTGTACTGCCCAGATTTCGAATTTCTATAGAGATAGAGTTTTCGAAATTTTTCTGCCCAGAAATGTTCATAACATGTTAGAGAATATGTCTATGAATTTTCAGAATTTATCGATTTGATTTGATATAGTTTTGCTAATTAATTCCCTAAGGTTACAGATGCTGTTTTGTGAAACGATTCTGGAACAGGCAGTAGTATAAAATCGAGAATAAATTCTAGAAAAATCTTTTTCTGGATTTTCCTTCACCTACATGTCTCTAAGATGTTGGTGAATGTCTATGACCATGGAAATTGGATTTCAAGGTGATTGGATATTTATTCACGATTTTATTCTATGCTGTTGGGAATTGCTGTGCTGATGAACACAGATTTTGAATCGGTTTTGTTATTTAGGTTGACTGAGTTTTTGATGGCCTAAAATCCTGAAAAAATTCATGTAGCATTTTATTAACATTTAGTAACCTATATAATTTTCTTATAATTTATTGAAATTTTTTCATTGATCATTTCAAGCAATGTACAGAACTGGACAGTTTTGGTGAAAATTGTTGGGACTGTTTTGCTTGGCTTGATTGAGTGTGCTTTTTCAGTTCCAATGCCTTGCACCATTTTTAATGTGATTAAAAATGTGTTATCTTGATTTAGTATGATTTCCAAATTGAATTGCTTAAATTTGTTTATCCTAGAATTTTTGAATGCCGAATTGGTCACATTAGCGTCTCGTTAGTATATTGCATTATCTTGTTTGTTTTGACCGTCATATTTTTTATGGAATGTGCTGAAGTAAATTTGATAATGTATATGCTAGCTAGAGATGCTTAGGATGATAATTTGGGTGTTCCTAAATTGTTTGGAAATTAATGAGTTTTGACTCATTTCAAGTTTTTCATATAGTTTGACTATTTAAGGCTTTCATAGTTCAATGAATTGTTCATTGATACATCAAATTTATCAGATATTACCTTAGGTATGTAGGTGTTGTGAATTGGAATTGCATTAATTGAGGAATTAGCTGATTAGAGATTTTAGCAAAATTCCCTGAATAAGTCGACTTGTATAAGGTATAAATTTCCACTTGTTCAAGGTTTTTAGGATAAGTCGACTTGTCATGAATAAGTCGACTTATTCAGATCTCGAGATAAATCCACTTGTAGTACCTTATAAGTCGACTTGTTCATGGGCAGGTGAAATAAGTCGACTTGTGTCATACAAGTCGACTTGTGTGTGGGCAGAAGCATAAGTCGACTTGCATTTGATGAAAGTCGACTTGTGGCATGCTCAGGTTGGATGATGGATGATTATAAGGATTGATTCAATACGATTGATGAAACCTAAATCATTCCATATAGTCTTGGTGACTATAATCCTACGGCTTGGAGAAGAATAGACCCGAAATCCCTCCTCGGTATATGAAAACTAACGCCTTCCATTAATATGGTAAGAACCAGAGTTCTTATAGGGTTGGGTTGTTGAGCAAACTCAAGCTCACTCTATACGGATATGTTCGAACCATGAAAATATGATTTTCGGATTAATGGGTCGGTTTTCACTGGAAGCGTTGGTTTGTTGAGCAAACTCAAGGTCAACGTGGACAGAGGCGAAATTGGGTAGCATACATCGGATGTATGCGCATCAAAGAGTTGATACCCAATGAAGTGCATACATCAACAAGTTGATAAGCGATTGATAGTTGTGTCTAAGATGTAATTGGTATATCTGATACCTCCCGAGACATAAGGTGGCTTGTTGAGCTAACCTCAAGGTCATTCTTAATGTCGGTTATCGATGATGCAATTGGTATGACCGATACCTACCGATTGACCTAAGTTGTGGCTTGTTGAGCAAACTCAAGGTCACTCTTAGCAATGTCGGATATCGACCCACTAGGACATTATGTCACTTTGTTTCTCTGGATTCGTAAAGAGGGTTATGGATTCTAGGAAACTAGTGGGAGCCATATGCATGTCATGCAAGTCCTTATGATCATACAGGCATTTCTATTCTATCATTCTTTCTCTCTATCGCGTTTAAGTTGATTGAAGAAGTCTTTCAGTGTGAATATACGCTCTCTATTCTGGACTGTATTTTCTTGATTGGCTAAGGAATCTGAGAATTGTTCTCAGATCTGAGGAACTGGGATACGTCCTAGATGTTCCACTTCCAGATGCACCTGTTGTCAATGCTTCTGATGATGATCAGAAGGCATATCGTAAGCATCTAATGGACGGGGACATGGCTATTTGCCTCGATGTCACCAGAGCTGCAACAGCAGCACGAGTCCATGGATGCTCACTCTATAGTATTTCATCTTAGGGAGCTGTTTGATGAGTAAGCTCGGTCTGAAAGGTTCAAGACCTCAAGGCTTCTCTTCATCACAAAGATGGCTCCAAGGATAGCTGTTGTTGTGCAAGATGCCTCAAGATGAATGGCTATATTGAGAGATTGGCCGTCTTAGGATTTGTAATGGATTATGAATTAAGTAGAGACTTAATTCTGGTTGGATTGTCTGATGGTTATTCACAGTTCGTGTTAAACTATCGGATGAACCAAATATCCACAACCATTCTGGTGATCGATCAATTTCATGACAAATGAAAGTGCTATCAAGATAGATAGCAAGTGCTAATGGTGGATGCTTCTTCTTCTAGTTCAAAGAAGAAAAGGCCAAAAACCAAAGGAAGTGCCATCAAGGAAAAACCAAAGATTACGCCCAAAAGATTTTGCTTTCATTGTGGCAAGTCTAGCCACCAGAGGCGTAAACCGTAAAATCTATTCGAGTCTTTGAAGCGAAGAAGGCATCGATGCCTCTACTTCTTCAAATATGTTTGTCATTGAGGTTAATACTATTCCTGATCCAAACATATCGGTATTTGATACCGGATGTGGCTCATACATATGAAATGATATGCAGGGCATCAGGGACAGTAGAAAGCTCATAAAAGGAGAACTGGACCTTCGTGTAGGTAATGCAGCAAGAGTTGCTACATTAGCCGTATGCACTTATGTCTTGTCACTCCCTGGTGAGCTTGTAATCAAATTGGATGATTGACATTTTGTACTTGTTTTAAACAAAGAACATATTGTATGTTTTATGTTTAATTAGAGCTGGTTTCCATTGGACTTTTAGAAGCAATGGTTGTTCTATTAGTTCGAATGGAAAGCTCTATGGTAATGGTACATTATGCAATGGAATTGACATATTAGATATGTCATATCCAGTTCTGAATGTCAATGACGCGAAAAGACATAATTGAGATAATTTAAAATCAACTTACTTATGGCATTGTCGGCTTGGCCATATAAACGAGACACGCATCGCTAAGCTCCATAAGAGTGGATGTTTAGGGTCATTTGATTATGAATCATATGACACATGCGAATCTTGTTTATTAGGCAAGATGACTAAATTATCCTTTAAAGGAAAGGGTGAACGAGTGAATGGAATATTAGACCTAATACATTCGGATGTATGTGGTCCGATGTCCATCCATGCGAAGTGGTTGTTTTACTTCATTACTTTTATCGGTGATTATTCATGATACGGGTACATGTATATCGATGAGATACAAAATCAAGCATTTGAATAGTTCAAATAATTGAAATGAAGTAGAAAACTAACTTGGTAAAAGTATGAAGACATTACGATCTGATCGTGGTGGAAAATACTTAGACCAACAGCTTTGATTATCTCGTAGATAATGGGATATTATCTCGATGGACTCCTCCTTGCACGCCGCAAGACAATGGTGTGATCGAAAGGAGAAATCGAACCTTGTTAGACATGGTGCGATTGATGATAGGTTTTGCATGATTTTGGGAATATCGCTCGAGACAATTTGCTTACTTGCTAAACAGAGTTCCATCAAAGATATTGATGTTACTCCATATGGAGATATGGACTAATGAAAATCCTATCTTTCTCATCTGAAAGTATGGGGTTGTCACCGCCACGTGAAGCGGACACAGTCAGATTAGCTTGATGCAAAGCTGACAATTGTTTGTTCGTGGAATATCAATTCTACCTTGCTGAGGAACAAAAGTTGTTTGTTTCAAAGCTTGCTGTTTTCTTAAAGAAATAGTTTCTTTTACAATAAGACAATTGGGAGCAAAGTTGAACTTAGAAGTTCAAGATGCTCGAACAAACATGATCAATCGCTCGAACTCAAACTGCCACTCATATAGATGAGGTAGCAGTTCAACCTTCTATTACACACTAATTTTGTAGGTTAAGTAGGATACGACTTTGCTTCCTAGAGATATGAATTTCTCGTAAGTGAACAGAATGACGTATTGCTCATATGAAATGATGCGCCTACTACCTATGAAGAGGTTCTGAAAAGTTCAGAGTCTGAGAAATGGCTTTAAGCTAGAAATCTGAAATGGATTCCATGTACATAAACCAAGTATGGACTTTGGTTGTTACACCTGAAGGGATAAAACCCACAGGGTGCAAAGGGGTTTTCAAGAAGAAAATCAACATGGATGGTAATTTGATTACCTATAAAGCAATACTTCTGGTTAAAGGATTTCGTCACAGGCAAAGAGTTGACTATGACGAGACCTTCAGCCCCGTAGCAATGCTTAAATCCATTAGGATACTCCTAGCCATTGCCGCTCATTATGATTATGAGATATGGCAAATGGATGTGAAGATAGCTTTCCTGAGAGGAAATCTACCCGAGGATATGTATGACACAACCTGAGGGCTTCACTTCCATCGATGGCGAAATGGTATGCAAGCTTCAGAAATCCATGTTTGGATTGAAGCAAGCTTCCAGGAGTTGGATTATCCATTTAGATGAGTCAATCAAAGAGTTTGATTTCTCACAAAATTCGGATGATCATTGTGTGTATAAGAAGGTTAATGGGACTGCAATCGTATTCCTTGTGTTGTATGTAGATGACATACTGTTACTAGGAAACGATGTCTCTATGCTGCAATCAGTTAAAATTTGGTTGTCCTAACAATTTGCCTTGAAAGACCTTGGTAAAGCAACTTATATCCTTGGGATATAGATTTATGCGAGATAGATCAAAGGTTGTGCTTGGTCTTTCACAAGCATCGTACATAGATGAGATGCTAAAGAGGTTTAGCATGAAACGATGCTATGTACGAGGCTCGATGTATCGTATGCTCTAAGTGTTACGAGCAGATACTAATCGGATCCTAGTGAGGGTCACTGGGTGGCTGTCAAGAATATCCTCAAGTACTTGTGAAGCACTAAGGATGTTTTCTTGATGTTTGGAGATGGAAATCTCCATATGAGCGGGCATTCAGATGCTAGTATTTAATCTGATAAGGATGATTCTGAATCATGATCAGGTTATATACATTCACACTGAATGGCGTGGCGGTCAGTTGGAAAGAGTTCCAAACAAGAGAGGACTGCTGATTCAACAACCGAGGCAGAGTACCTACCGCATGAGATGCGCAAAGGAAGCAGTTTGGATCAAGAAGTTCATTACTGAACTTGATCTAGTCCCTAGCTGTGATGGGCCCATAGGATTGTATTGTGATACAATGGGGCTAATGCGCAGGCAAAGGAACCAAGGTCTTATCGACGATCCGAAATCGTACTTCGCCGATTCGGGAGATCATTAGTCGAGATGATATCCGAGAGAGAATTCCACGAGCAAAGTGTTGCTATTCCGTTGACAAAGCCATTGTCACAGGAGAATTGTGTTTCTTATGGACTCGCTTATGGTATTAGATACTAAGGCGATTGGCTTTAGGTCAAGTGAGAGATTTGTAAGTACAAGTCGACTTGTTCTTGAAAAGTACCAATAAGTCGACTTGTACATTGGATAAGTCAACTTATTTAAGGACGGTACTGTTTATTTGTGCCCTAAAGGCAATCCCTTTTAGCGCTTTTATTCACAAATCGTATCGCATGAATGAATAAATAAAGAAAAGGCATAATTCATTAATTTGATGTTCATGAACATTGTTTATGAATTGATTGGATCTTTAATCAGATTAATGAAGTCCATGATATATGACATAGCATGAAGGAAATTATGATGTGATCATACTCCGAGATTCCTATCATGTGCAATTATGTCAAGATATCTAAATTCTCCTAGTCATAGGATTAATGAGGCTGGACATCATTAATCCGGATAGACTAACACATGTCATATTCCTTGATTGGATCAGCGGTGGATCTCGAAGCTGTAAATATGAGATATTTAGAATTGACATGTGGATGCTTACTAGCGGTAGTAAGTTCATTGGATGACCTGCCATGAGATCATTACATGGATATCTTATCTAAGTGTCAGTGATAATCTCATCATAGCAATGGTGCGAGTATCCTTAGACTTGAGGTACTCAAGGATATCTTGGATACTGATTCTGTACTTTGACTCCATTCCTTGTTGCCTTCCAGAGGTAACTCATAGGGTGGTGCTTGGGTACAGTTTGAGGTATTCGAAGATAATTGAGTAGCCAATAAAGGATTCACCACACGGATTAGCAGAGGAGATACCCATGGCCTCTTGTCAGGATCATTACTTGGAAATCTCTGGCCAGAGTGAATATGTCATGAAGAGTGTCTTCATGGACATATAGAGTAATGAGTCCTAGGACGAGATCTGTTATCACTTGGGCTAGACTCAGTCTAGTGAGAGTTGACACTTTGACCATACTCATAACCAAGTGGGGTATAGGATGTTGAAAGGACGAATTGCACGGTAATTGTTTATGGAAGGGTTTGTGATCTGGTTCTTGATGAATACATCAAACCGATTACTTTCCGGTCAATTGGGGTCATGATGTGTTGCTAGATACCGCTCATGACTTGCTCAGATTAATTGTTAATCTAAGTGGCCAACATAACCGGAGCCTAAAGGGTCACACGATAAGAGTGTTTGAGAGAATCATAAAATAGTAATTGGACGAGTTCCAATTATGGAGAGCATTAGATTAAATGGATCCCAATGGATTGGGATATGTCCCGATGAGATCGCGACATCAATATTGCTAAGAAAGGTTCGAGTCGCTTTCAAAGATCGGGTCCCGATGGCCGTAGGACCGACCCCAGTTGATCGACCTTAGCATTTATATTCTAATTAATTAATTAAGTAAATTAATTAATTAATTATTATATTATATGCCATGTGTGTCGTTGGATTGTGTGAGAAGAATAAGGAGAAAAGGAGATTTCTTAAGTGTTAAGAATAAGGTGAAAATGAGTTTTCATTCTTCTTTCTTCCTAAAGGCATCATCATTTCTTCTACTTCCAAGTGTTCCAACGCCTTCTCAAGCTCTCCAGATGTAGGTAGGGTCTAGCAGCCTTTAATCTGTTTCTAGCTATTCCCGGTCAAAGGGTTTGATCCGTTAGATTTTTCGATCTCTGCGTGGATACCTTTAGAGATAGTCTCTATTGGCTATTTAGGTTTATGTCTTCACACGGATACTGGATCTCGGTTGGGAAGGTCCCGGAACAAAAATTTTGTTTTCCGCTGCTGTACATGTGATGTACCTCCCGGATTTTCCTACATGTGGCAATCGACTTCCACCTGGAGAGCATCCTCCGCAAAGAAACTAAGCGCATACTCCAGCTTCTCTTCATCTGTGCACTTCATCTGTACCAGGACTCTCTCTGTCCTCTTCATCCAAGATTCAGCTTCTTCTGGATTGGTGGTGCCATGAAAATTCATTGCTCCATACTTGTGCAACTTATCATATTGCCCGCCCCTAACCACCGAGGCTGGCACTGGAGCCCGTGATCCTTGGCCCAAGGCATAGGTGAAAGCCTGGGCAAAGTCCTGGAATAACTGCGGATCCATCGCAGACATAGTGTGAGGAGGAGGCAGTGGCACCTCAGGTTGCACACTAGATGCCTCTGAGCCAAAAATAGAGTATGTCCCTGTAGGAAAATCCCGGGGTGTTCATCACATGAACACAGTGCAGAATTTAAAATTTTGAGTCCCGGGACATTCCCAAAGCCGAGGATCCATGTAAGTATAATCGGTCAAACCATAACGACTAAAGGAGACCGTCTCTAACGGTATCCACGCAGAGGTCGGAAACCTAACGGGACAAACCCTTTGACCGTGTATAGCTAGACTAAAGAAAAGACTGCTAGATCTCACCTTAGTCTAGAGAGCTTAGGATTCAACCTCGAGGAAGATGAAAATGAAGCTTGAGATGAAGAAGAGATCGTTGGAGAAGAGAGGAAGAACCTTTGAAAACACTTTTCTATCTTCTTTCTCAACCCACGATAATCCTCATTTCAAAAGCCTTAGGTTTTATTCAAAACCTAACTTATATACATCATCCACGAGCCTCTCATCTTTCATTAACTTAGTTTTGTCTTTTAGCAATTAAATGCTTAATGACTAAGCATATAAATGGAAACTTCTTCCATCCTCTCCTCCATCTTCCACGTACATACATATATATATATTAATTAATTAATCTTATATATATATATATATTAATCTGAAGTGGTCCATCACACCGAGTCGGTCCCACCGACTGCTAGGGCCCCGCCGGTGAAAAATCACCTAAACGGTTTTCAAGAATGTCGATGTCGCGATCTCATGGGACATATCCCAATCTCATCGGGATCCATTTAATCCTATTGCTCTCTAGATAACGGATCTCGTGCGAAACTATTTTACGATTTAGAGCCACTCTGATGCATGTGACCCATTAGGTTCCCGGTTATATTGGCCACTTAGATGAACACTTAATCTGAGCAAGTCATGAGCGGTATCTAGCAACACATCATGACCCCCAATTAACCGGAAAGTAATTGGTTTGACTAATGAAACCATATCACTTAACCCTTCCATAGACAATTCTTGTGCAATTCGTCCTTTCACCATGCTATACCCCACTTGGTTTGAGTATGGGCAATGTGTCAACTCTTACTAGACCGATCGATCAAATCTAGTCCAAGTGTAATCGGTTCTCGCCCTAGGACTCATTACTTTATATGTCCATGAAGACCCTCTTCATGACACATGTATGCTCCAGCGCCAGAGACTTCAAAGTAATGATCCTGATAAGAGGCCATGGGTATCTCTTCTGCTATCACAGAAGTGGTGAATCCTCTATTGACTACTCAATTACCTTCGAATACCTCAAACTGCACTCCAAGCACCACGCTATGAGCGACCTACGGAAGGTAACAAGGAATGGAATCAAAGCACGTAATCAAGACTCAAGATATCCTTGAGTACCTCAAGTCTAAGGATACTTGCACCATTGCTATGATGAGATTATCACTGACATTTGTATAGGACATCCATGTGATGATCTCATGGCAGGTCATCCAATGTACTTACTACCACTAGTAAGCATCCACATGTCAAATCTAAATATCTCAATATTTACAGCTCGAGATCCACCGCTGATCCAATCAAGGAGTTTGACATGTGCTAGTCTATCCGGATTAACGATGTCCAGTCTCATTAATCCTATGACTAGGGATAATTTAGATACTGACATAATTGCACATGATAGGAATCTCAGTAGTATGATCGCATCATAATTTCCTTCATGCTATGTCATATATCATGGACTTCATTAATTTGATTAAAGATCACTATCAATTCATAATAAAATGAACATCAAATAAATGAAATATGCCTTGCTTTATTTATTCATAAAGTCTGTACATGACTATGAACAAAATGCGCTAAAGGGGATTGCCTTTAGGGCACTACTCTAACAATCTCCCACTTGACCTAAAGCCAATCGCCTTGGTATCTAATACCATAAGCGAGTACATGAGAATCAAAATACTTATGTGACAATGGCTTTGTCAACGGATCAGCAATATTTTGCTCTGTGGGAATTCTCTCTATCAGGACATCACCTCGAGCAATGATCTCCCGAATCAAATGGTATCGGCGGAGTACGTGTTTGGATCGCTGATGAGACCTTGGCTCCTTTGCCAAGAATAGCCCCAAATGTTGTCACAATACAATCAGATGGGTCCATCACGATTTAGGAACCACACCAAGTTGAAATGAACTTCGATCCAAACTGCTTCCTTTCTTTGCGTCGATGCGGCAATGTACTCGCCTCGGTCGTTGAATCGCCAGCCGTCTCTGCTTGGAACTCTTCCAACCGACCGCTCCGCCGCTTAGTGTGAAAACATAACTTTGATTGGGACTGGATTCATCCTTATCGATTGAAAACTTGCATCAGATGCTCGCCACTGAGACTTCCATCTCCATATATCAAGAAAACATCCTTAGTTCTTTGCAAGTACTTTAGATATTCTTGATACCACCCAAAGGACCCTCACCAGATCCGATTGGTATCGCTCGTAACACTTAGAGCATATGATACATCGGGTCTCGCATATAGCATTGCGACATGATAGATCCTACCGCAGATGCATACGGATCATATTCATGCGCATCCTCTCATCTGTGTCTTAGGACACATGGACTCGAGAGTGTTATCCCATGAACAATGGGAAGAAACCCTCTCTTGGATTGCTCCATGCTAAACCTCTTTAGCACCTTGTCTATGTACGTTGACTGTGAAAGACCAAGCAACCTCTTCGATCTATCTCTATAAATCTTTATCCCAAGGATATAAGTTGCTTCTCCAAGGTCTTTCATGGAAAATTGTTTGGACAACCAAATTTTACCGATTGAAGATTGAGACATCGCTTCCTAGTAACAATATGTCATCTACATATAACACAAGGAATACGATTGCAGTTCCATTAACCTTCTTGTACACACAGTGTTCATCCGGATTTTGTGAGAAACCAAACTCTTTGATTGTCTCATCAAAACGGATATTCCAACTCCTGGATGCTTGCTTCAATCCATAAATGGATTTACGAAGCTTGCATACCTTTTCGCCATCGGCGAAATGAAGCCCTCGAGTTGTGTCATGTACACATCCTCACCGATTTCCATTCAGAAAGTCTTCACATCCATTTGCCATATCTCATAATCATAATGAGCGGTAATGGCTAGAGTATCCTAATGGATTTAAGCATTGCATCGATCAAGGTCTCGTCATAGTCAACTCCTTGTCTTTGACGAAAGCCTTTAGCCACAAGCCTTGCTTTATAGGTAATCACATTACCATCCATGTCGCTTTTCTTCTTGAAAACCCATTTGCACCCTATAGGTTTTATCCTTGGTGCATCAACCAAAGTCCATACCTGGTTTTCATACATGGAATCCATTTCGATTTCATGGCACGAAGCCATTTTTCGACTCAACTCTTCGTAACCTCTTCATAGGTGGTAGGCTCATCATCCTCTATGAACAATACGTCATTCTCGTTTCACTCACGAAATCCATATCTCTCGGGAACAGAGCGTATCCTACTTGACCTACAATTTCGTGTGAAGTAGAAGGTTGAACTGCTACCTCATCGTATGAGTTACGATTTGAGTTCAGCGATTGATCTGCTCTGTTCGAGCATCTTGAACTTCTTCAAGCTCAATTTTGCTCCCACCGCCCTCTTTAAAAGAAACTCTTTTCTAAAGACAGCATGCCTTGAAACAAACACCTTTTGTTCCTCAAAGAAAGTAGAATTGATATCCCTTGTTTCGTTAGGATATCCTACTTAACAAACACTTATCGATCTTGCTTCAAGCTTATCTCGATGCGTCCGCTTTACATAAGCGAGACAACCCCATACTTTCAAATGAGAAAGATAAGGTTTCTTGTTAGTCCACATCTCATATGGAGTAACATCAATCGACTTTGATGGAACTCGCTTAACAAGTAAACAGATTGTCTCAAGCGGCATACCCCAAAAGGATTTTGGCAATTGTGCAAAGCCCATCATAGATCGTACCATGTCCAACAAGATTCGATTTCTCCTTTCTGCCACACCATTATGCTGTGGTGTGTAAGGAGGAGTCCACTGAGATAAAATCCCATTATCTCTGAGATAATCCAAAAACTCTTGGTCTAAGTATTCACCACCAAGATCGGATCGTAATGTTTTGATACTTTTCCCAAGTTGGTTTTCTACTTCATTTCTGAATTGTTTGAACTTTTCAAACGCTTGATTTGTATCTCATCGATCATGATACCCATATCGAGAATAATCATCGATAAAGGTAATGAAGTAACAAGAACCATTTCGCATGAATGGACATCGACCACATACATCTGAATGTATTAGATCTAATAATCCAATATTCGCTCACCCTTTTCCTTAAAAGGTAACTTAGTCATTTTGCCTAACAAACAAGATTCACATGTGTCATATGATTCATAATCAAATGACCCTAAACTTCCACTCTTGTGGAGCTTAGCGACGCGTCTCTCATTTATATGGCGGCGCATAATGCCATAAGTAAGTTGATTTTAAATTATCTCTTTATGTCTTTTTGCGCCATTGACATTCATAATTGGATGTGACATATCTAATATGTATATTCTATTGCATAATGTACAAACCACTATAAAGCATTCCATTTGAGCAAATAGAACAACCATTGTTACCAAAAGACAAATGGAAACCAAATTTATTTAAACAAGAAATGCATAATATGTTCTTTGTTAATACGGGTACAAAATAACAATCATCCAAGTTAAGTACAAGCCCACCTGGGAGTGTCAAAACATAAGTCCCTACGGCTAATGCAAAGAACTCTTGCTCCATTGCCAACACGCAGTCCATTTCTCCCTTTATGAGTCGCCATCATCGTCCTCGAGGCCTCGTGATATCATTACATATGTGTGAGCCACAACCGTATCTAATACCCATATGTTATGATCGAAACGAGATTAACCTCAATGACAAACATACGAAGAAGTCGAGGCATCCGATGCCTTCTTACGCTTCGCTTCTTCCAGATGGACTTTGCAATTACGCCCAATGACCGGCCTTACCGTAATGAAAGCGTGTACCTTTTGGTGCAGTCTCTTTGGTCTTCTTCTTGCCTTTCGCTGCACTTCCTTTCGGCTTCGAGCCTTTTCTTCTCTCGCTTCCTTTTCTTCGAACCAGAGGAAGAAGAATCCACCAATAGCAACGCCTTGCTATCTTGCTTCACAATTGTTCTCATTGCCTCGAGCAGATTGATCACTCGGGAATTGTGGTGGATATTTGGTTCATTCGATAGTTCAACACAAACCGTGAGTAACTATCCGACAAACCAACAAGAATTAAGTCTATACTTAACTCGTAATCCATCACAAAACCTAAGACGGCCAACCTCTCAATATAGCCATTCATCTTCAATGCATATTGCATCGCAGATGAACCAGAGTCATCTTCGTTGTAAAGAGCAACCTCGAGGTCTCGAACTGCTCGGACCGAGCTTGCTCATCAAACAACTCGTAGATGAAACACTATCGTGTGAGCATCCATAGACTCGTGCCGCTTCTGTAGCTCAGGTGACATCGATGCAAGCATAATGCAGGTGGTTATGTCATTGTCTTTTAGATGCTTACGATATGCCTTCTGATCATCATCAGAAGCTCCTTCAGCAAGTGGATCCGAAGCTTAAAATCAAGGATATATCCTAGATCCTCGATCCGAGAACAATTCTCGACACGCAGCCAATCAAGAAAATTTGGTCCAGATTAATTTGTTTCGAGTCCATTAGAGCGCGAAGATTCACATCGGTCGACATCTTCAACCAACCTAAACGTGAGAGAGAAAGAAAGTTAGAATAGAATTAAATGTATGACCATAAGGACTTAAATGACATACATATGGCTCCCACTAGTTTCAACAGTAATCCATAACCCTCATCATGAATCCAAGAAACAAATGGCACATTGACCTAGTGGGTCGATATCCCACATTACTAAGAATGACCTTGGGTTTGCCCAACAAGTCACCTTAGGTCAATCGGTAGGTATCGGACATACCAATTGCATCTCAAATGCAACTATCGCCCGATCTTATCAAGCGGTTGATGTATGCACATACATTGGGTTATCAACACTTGATGCGTGTACATCTGATGTACACTACCCAATTTTGCCTCTGTCCACGTTGACCTTGAGTTTGCCCAACAAATCAACGCTTCTAGGAAAACCGACCCATTAATCCAAAAATCTCATTTCCATGATTCGAACATATCCAGATAGGCTTAGCTTGAGTTTGCCCAACAACTCAACCCTATAAGAACTCTGGTTCTTACCATATTAATGGAAGGCGTTAGTTTTCATATTTAAATTGAGGGATTTAGGTCTAATCTTTCTAATCTCATCCAAGGATCATAGTCACCATGACTATATGGTCTGATTTAGGGCATTGCATCAATCGCATTGAATTTATACCGAAAATCACCCATCATCCCACTCTGCAGTTTCAAATGATTAGCACTTGTGCCACCGACTAGTGTCGCTGCTCTTATTCCAAAGAGATCAAGTCTGACCCGGTTGATTTGGAAACAATATACTAGTCGATCGCTCGTGTTCCAGTCGATTGGTGACAAGACAAGATATAAGTCCCAGTCGACTAGCCTCAGTGCCAGTCGACTGGTGACATGGAATTGCTCTTAAATCGGCTAATTTTCAATCCGCGTAGTTCCAATTCACAATACCCATATACCAAGTATATTATCCTTTATATTGATGTGCTAATGAATCATATTCATTAAAACGTGCTTGCCAATTAGTCATACTAGATGAGAAAAACTTGAAACTGATTAATCACCATTAACCACTAGATTTCCATATAATTTAAGAATATCAAATTATCATGCTAAGTATCTCTAGGTAGGTTACACGTTATCAAGATTGCTCCGCACTTGTCACACAAATTATGACGGCCAAAATAACCAAGATAACTAATAAGCTAACGAGACGCTAAAGTGACCTATTCGACATCCAAAATTATTGGAAACCCAAATTCAAGAATCTCATCTTGGGATGCATGCCACATCAATATAACACATTTTTAATCACTATAAAAATGATTCAAGGCATTGGAAATGAGAAATACACAACCAATCATTCCAAACAAAATAGACCCAGCAACTTTCTCAAAACTGCTACGCTCAACATTTTGCTCAAAATGATCATTGAAACACTTTCAATAAATACTGAGAAAATTATAGAGGTGAAAACATGTTCCGAACATGCTCCATGAATTTTTCCAGGATTTATTTCCCACAAAAACTCATTGAACCTCAGCAATCTAGCCGAACCAGAATCTGTGTTCTCCAACACAGACATTTCCATCAGCACACAAGAAATTCGGAAATAAATGGTAAATCACCTTGAAAACATTTTTCCATCCACAGAGACATTCAAAAACATCTTAGGGACATGTCGGTGAAAACCAATCTGAAAAAACAATTTTTCTAGAAATTATTCTCGAATTTACAAGTATACCTGTTTCAGAAACGTTCAACAAGACAGCATCCGAAACTTAGGGAATTAAATTAGCAAAACCATATCAATCGACATCGATAAATTTTTTCCTTTCATAGACACATTAAGCAACATCTTATGAGCTGTGTAGCATGCTGCTTCTGTGAATTTCGAAATCAATATAGACTTAGGGTTTTCGAAATTTTCTGCCATAGACTTAACTAATTAAAGACATAAGAAGGCTTGGTTTTAAGGCTAGCCACGTTGGTGGCATAAAAATGCATTGAAAAGTTAAATAATCATTGTTTTGACTTTTCAAACTAACATTTTTCTCCATTCTTATGGCTTCCACCGAAATTCATATATATATATATATAAAAGAAGGTGAATGAAGAGGCTGGTACGGGGGTTTTTGGTAAAGAAGAAACGAAAGCTTAATGGTTAAGCTTTGAAAAAGGGGTTTTCATCTTCTTCCTCTCTTCCTCTCAAGTTGGCTTCTACTTCTCCAAGGCTTTTCTTGATCATTTCACTTGCTCTCCAAGGCTAAGGTAAGAGCTAGCACTCTTTTCTTTAGTCTAGCTATTCCCGGGTCAAAAGAGTTTGTCCCGGTTAGGTTTTCCGACCTCTGCGTGGATACCGTTAGAGACGGTCTCCTTTGGTCGTTATGGTTTGATTGTTTGTACATACATATGGATCCTGGCTTTCAGAAATGTCCCGGGACTTAAAATTTTAAATTCCGCACTGTGTTCATGTGATGAACACCCCGGGATTTTCCTACAATGGTATCATATTGTTAGAGTAGTGCCCAAAAGGCAATCCCCTTTAGCGCATTTTGTTCATAGTCATGTACAGACTTTATGAATAAATAAAGCAAGGCATATTTCATTTATTTGATGTTCATTTTATTATGAATTGATAATGATCTTTAATCAAATTAATGAAGTCCCTGATATATGACATAGCATGAAGGAAATTATGATGCGATCATACTACTGAGATTCCTATCATGTACAATTATGTCAGTATCTAAATTATCCCTAGTCATAGGATTAACGAGACTGGACATCGTTAATCCGGATAGACTAGCACATGTCAAACTCCTTGATTGGATCAAGCAAAGGATCTCGTAAAACTGTAAATATTGAGATATTTAGATTTGACATGTGGATGCTTACTAGTGGTAGTAAGTACATCGATGACCTGCCATGAGATCATCACATGGATGTTCTATACAAATGTCGTTGATAATCTCATCATAGCAATGGTGCAAGTATCCTTAGACTTGAGGTACTCAAGGATATCTTGGGTCTCGATTCTGCACTTTGATTTCCATTCATTGTTGCCTTCGAGGTCGCCATAGGGTGGTGATTGGGTGCGACTTGAGGTATTCAAGGTAATTGAGTAGCCAATACGTAATTCACCACTTCGAGATAGCGTAAGAGATACCCATGGCCTCTTATCGGGATCATTACTTTGAAGTCTCTCGCGCGAAAGATACATATGTCATGAAGAGGGTCTTCATGGACATATAAAGTAATGAGTCCTAGGACGAGAACCGATTACACTTGACTAGATTTGATCCGATCACCTAGTAAGAGTTGACACATTGCCCATACTCAAACCAAGTGGGGTATAGCATGGTGAAAGGACTAATTGCATGGTAATTGTCTATGGAAGGGTTCGTGATATGGTTTCATTAGTCAAACCAATTACTTTCCTGGTCAATTGGGGTCATGATGTGTTCTAGATACCGCCATGACTTGCTCAGATTAAGTGTTAATCTAAGTGGCCAACATAACCGGAACCTAATGGGTCACACGATAAGAGTGACTCAAGAATCAGTAAAATAGTTTTGGACAGAGATCCGATATCCGGAGAGCAATAGGATTAAATGGATCCCGATAAGATTGGGATATGTCCCGATGAGATCGCGACATCGACATCATTGAAAAGGGTCTCCATGAAGTTTTCGGCCAAGGGCCCGTAGGATCAGAGGACCGACCCAGCTTGATCGACCACTTCAGCAATTATATATATTAATTAATTAAGTAAATAATTAATTAATATATATATAAAAATATATGGTGATTCACGTGTAAGAAGGAGAAAGGGAGAAGAATAGTCAAAATCATCATTCATTTAGCATTTTAAGGCATCCACGTGAAATGCTCTTATTGGTTAGCCTTTTAATTGTTTTTAATTGTTAGAAACTAATGCTATCAGATGATGAATGCGTGGGTTTATAAGCTTGAAAGCTAAAGAGTTAAAAAAAGGTTGGTTTTAGAGAGAAAAGGTGAAAATTGGTTTTCAAAGACTTCTCTCTCATCTCAACTCACGATTCTCTCTTCTCCAAGGCTTGTTCATCGTGAATTGCCAAGGCTAAGGTAAGATCTAGCAGTCTTTTCCTTAGTCTAGCTATTCCCGGGTCAAAAGAGTTTGTCCCGGTTAGGTTTTCCGACCTCTGCGTGGATACCGTTAGAGACGGTCTCCTTTGGTCGTTATGGTTTGATTGTTTGTACATACACATGGATCCTGGCTTTCGGGAATGTCCCGGGACTCAAAATTTTAAATTCCGCACTGTTTCCATGTGATGGACACCCCGGGATTTTCCTACAGTGGTATCAAAGCCGCTTGTGTTGTATAAACAGTCGAAATGATAACTAGGTCGGAATTCCATTGTGAATTGAGCTGTGTAGCATGCTGCTTCTGTGAATTTCGAAATCAGTATAGACTTAGGGTTTTCAAAATTTTCTGCCATAGACTTGCTCATAAGATGTTTCTGAATGTGTCTATGAAAGGAAAAAATTTATCGATGTCGATTGATATGGTTTTGCTAATTTAATTCCCTAAGTTTCGGATGCTGTCTTGTTGAACGTTTCTGAAACAGGTATACTTGTAAATTCGAGAATAATTTCTAGAAAAATTGTTTTTTCAGATTGGTTTTCACCGACATGTCCCTAAGATGTTTGTGAATGTTTCTGTGGATGTAAAAATGTTTTCAAGGTGATTTACCATTTATTTCCGAATTTCTTGTGTGCTGATGGAAATGTCTGTGTTGGAGAACACAGATTCTGGTTCGGATAGATTGCTGAGGTTCAATGAGTTTTTGTGGGAAATAAATCCTGGAAAAATTCATGAAGCATGTTGGGAACATGTTTTCACTTCTTTAATTTTCTCAGTATTTATTGAAAGTGTTTCAATGATCATTTTGAGCAAAATGTTGAGCTTAGCAGTTTTGAGAAAGTTGCTGGGTCTATTTTGTTTGAATGATTGGTTGTGTATTCTCATTTCCAATGCCTTGAATCATTTTTATAGTGATTAAAATGTGTTATATTGATGTGGCATGCATCCCAAGATGAGATTCTTGAATTTGGGTTTCAATAATTTTGGATGTCGAATAGGTCACTTTAGCGCCTCGTTAGCTTATTCCGTTATCTTGGTTATTTTGACCGTCGCAATTTGTGTGACAAGTGCCGGAGTAATCTTGATAATGTGTAACCTACCTAGAGATACTTAGCATAATAATTTGATATTCTTAAAATTATGTGGAAATCTAGTAGTTAATGGTGATTAATCGCCAAGCTTTTCTCATCTAGTATGACTAATTGGCAAACACGTTTTAATGAATATGATTCATTAGCACATCAATATAAAGGATAATATACTTGGTATATTGGTATTGTGAATTGGAACTACGCGGATTGAGAATTAGCCGATTTAAGAGCAATTTCATGTCACCAGTCGACTGCCACTAAGGCTAGTCGACTGCGACTTATATCTTGTCTTGTCACCAGTCGACTAGAACACGAGCCACCGATCGGTGCTCGTTGTTTCAATGACCGGGTCGACTTCACCATCGAATAAGAGCAAGAAGAAGACTAGTCGACCGCACAAGTGCTAGTCGATCGAAACTTGCCGAGTGGGATGATGGGTGATTTTCGTATAAATTCAATGTGATTGATGCAATGCCCTAAATCGCACCATATAGTCATGGTGACTATGATCCTCGATGAGATTAGAAAGATGAGACCTAAATCCTCAATTTAAATATGAAAACTAACGCCTTCCATTAATATGGTAAGAACCGAGTTCTTATAGGTCGAGTTGTTGGGCAAACTCAAGCTCGCCTATACGGATATGTTCGAACCATGGAAATGAGATTTTCTGATTAATGGGTCGGTTTTCCTGAAGCTGATTTGTTAGGCAAACTCAAAGTCAACATGGACAGAGGCAAAATTGGGTAGTGTACATCAGATGTACACGCATCAAGTGTTGATAACCCAATGTATGTGCATACATCAACCGTTGATAGTATTGGGCGATAGTTGCATTCGAGATGCAATTGGTATGTCCGATACCTACCGATTGACCTAAGGTGACTTGTTGGCAAACCCAAGGTCATTCTTAGTAATGTGGGATATCGACCACCAGGTCAATGTGCCATTTTGTTTCTTGGATTCATGATGAGGGTTATGGATTCCATTGAAACTAGTGGGAGCCATATGTATGTCATTTAAGTCCTTATGGTCATACATTTAATTCTATTCTAACTTTCTTTCTCTCTACTTTTGGGTTGGTCAAGATGTCGACTAGTGTGAATCTTCGCGCCTAATGGACTCAAACAAATTAATCGGACCAAATTTTCTTGATTGGCTGCGAAATCGAGAATTGTTCTCGATCCGAGGATCTAGGATTTATCCTTGATTTTCGCCTCGGATCCACTTGTCAAGGAGCTCGATGATGATCAAGGCATATCGTAAGATCTAAAAGATGATGACATAGCCACCGCATTATGCTTGCATCGATGTCACCGAGCCGAAGTATAAAAGATGAGTCAATGGATGCTCACACGATTGTGTTTCATCTTAGAGAGTTGTTTGATGAGCAAGCTCGTCCGAACGGTTCGAGACATCAAGGTTGCTCTTTACAACGAAGATGACTCTGGTTCATCTGCAGGCAATATGCATCAAGATGAATGGCTATATTGAGAGGTTGGCCGCCTTAGGTTTTCAGGATGGATTCGAAGTTAAGTATAGACTTAATTTTGTTGGTTTGTCGATAGTTACTCACAACAGGTTGAACTATCGAATGAACCAAATATCCACCACAATTCCCGAATGATCAATCTGCCAAGATAGCGTAACAAAGTCGTGAAGCAAGATAGCAAGGCGCTGTTATTGGTGGATTCTTCTTCCTCCGTTCCAAGAAAAGGAAATGTAGAAGAAAAGGCTCAAGTTAAAGGAAGTGCAATAAAGGCAAGAAGAAGACCAAAGAGATCGCACTAAAAGGTACCGCCCATTGTGGTAAGACCGGTCATCGAGGCGAATTGCAAAGTCTATCCGAAGAATCAAGGTAGAAGGCATCGATGCCTCGACTTCTTGTATGTTTGTCATTGAGGTTAATACTGCTTCGATCATAACATATGGGTATTAGATACCGTTGTGGCTCACATATGAAATGATACAGTGGCCTCGAGGACGATGAGAAAACTCATAAAGGAGAAATGGACTGCGGTTGGCAATGGAGCAAGAGTCTGCATTAGCCGTAGGGACTTATGTTTTGACACTCCCGGTGGGCTTGTACTTAACTTGATGATTGTTATTTTGTACCAGATAACAAAGAACATATTGTCTGCTTCTTGTTTAAATAGAAATGGTTTCCATTTGTCTTTTGGTAACAATGGTTGTTCTATTAGCTCAAATGGAATGCTTTATGGTACTGGTACATTATGCAATGGAATATACATATTAGATATGTCACATCCAATTATGAATGTCAATGACGAAAAATACATAAAAGAGATAATTTAAAATCAACTTACTTATGGCATTGTCGCGCTTGGCCATATAAATGAGAGACGATCGCTAAGCTCCACAAGAGTGGAAGTTTAGGTCATTTGATTATGAATCATATGACACATGTGAATCTTGTTTGTTAGGCACAATGACTAAGTTACCTTTAAGGAAAGGTGAATGAGCGATCGGATTATTAGATCTAATACATTCGATGTATGTGGTCCGATGTCCATCCATGCCGTAAGTGGTTGCTACATTTCATTACCTTTATCGATGATTATTCTCGATATAGGTATCAGTATCTAATGAGATACAAATCAAGCGCTTGAAAAGTTCAAACAATTCAGAAATGAAGTAGAAAACCAACTTGGGAAAAGTATTAAAACATTACGATCCGATCGTGGTGGTGAATACTTAGACCAAGAGTTTTGGATTATCTCGTAGATAATGGGATTTTATCTCTGGACTCCTCCTTACACACCACAAAGATAATGGTGTGGCAGAAGGAGAAATCGAACCTCGCCGACATGGTTCGATCTATGATGGCTTTGCACAATTGCAAAATCCTTTTGGGGTATGCCTCGAGATACTATTTACTTGTTAAATAGAGTTCCATCAAAGTCAGTTGATGTTACTCCATATGAGATGTGGACTAACAAGAAACCTTATCTTTCTCATTTGAAAGTATGGGGTTGTCATGCTTATGTAAAGCGGACGCAGTTAGATAAGCTTGAAGCAAGATCTGACAAGTGTTTGTTCGTAGGATATCCTAACGAAACAAGTGGGATATCAATTCTACCTCCGAGGAACAAAAGGTGTTTGTTTCAAGGCATGCTGTCTTTTAGAGAAAGAGTTTCTTTTAAAAGAGGACGGTGGGAGCAAAATTGAGCTTGAAGAAGTTCAAGATGCTCGCATGCACGCAGATCAATCGTCAACTCAAACCGTAACTCATACAGATGAGGTAATAGCTCAACCTTCTACTTCACACTAAATTGTGAGGTCAAGTAGGATACGCCTGCTCCCTAGAGATATGGATTTCGTGAGTGAACAGAATAACGATTGCTCATAGAGGATGATGAGCCTACCACCTATGAAGAGGTTCAAGAGTTCGAGTCCAAAATGGCTTCGTGCCATGAAATCAAATGGATTCCATGTATGAAAACCGTGTATGGACTTTGGTCGATGCACCAAGGGATAAAACCTATAGGTGCAAATGGGTTTTCAAGAAGAAAATCGACATGGATGGTAATGTGATTACCTATAAAGCAAGGCTTGTATAAAGGCTTTCGCCAAAGACAAGGAGTTGACTATGACGAGACCTTCAATCCAAAGAGCAATGCTTAAATCCATTAGATACTCCTAGCCATCGCCGCCATTATGATTATGAGATATGGCAATGGATGTGAAGACGCTTTCCGAATGGAAATCACGAGGATGTGTACATGATACAACCCGAGGGCTTCATTTCACGATGGCGAAAAGGTATGCAAGCTTCGTAAATCCATTTATGGATTGAAGCAAGCATCCAGAGTTGAATATCCATTTGATGAGACAATCAAAGAGTTTGGTTTCTCACAAAATCCGGATGAACACCGTGTGTACAAGAAGGCTAACGGAACTGCAATCGTATTCCTTGTGTTATATGTAGATGACATATTGTTACTAGGAAACGATGTCTCAATGTCGCAATCAAGAAAATTTGGTTGTCCAAACAATTTGCCATGAAAGACCTTGAGAAGCAATTTATATCCTGGGATAAAGATTTATAGAGATAGATCAAGAGGTTACTTGCTCTTTCACAATAACGACATAGAGAAGGCGCTAAAGAGGTTTAGCATGGAGCAATCCAAGAGAGGGTTTCTTCCCATTGTACATGGGATACCACTCAAGTCCATGTGTCCTAAGACACAGATGAGAGGACGCGCATGAATATGATCCCGTATGCCTCTGCAGTAGGATCTATCATGCACTTAATGTTATGTACGAGACCCGATGTATCATATGCTCTAAGTGTTACGAAAGCGTATACCAATCGGATCTCGTGAGGGTCATGGGTGGCTGTTAAGAATATCCTAAAGTACTTGCAAGAACTAAGGATGTTTTTTGATATATGGAGATGGAAATCTCCAAGTGAGCGGGCATACAAATGCAAGTTTTCAATCTGATAAGGACGAATCCAGGTCCCAATCAGGTTATGTTTTCACACTAAACGGCGGAGCAATCAGTTGGAAGAGTTCCAAACAGAGACGATCACGATTCAACGATCGAGGCAGAGTACATTGCCGCATCGACGCAAAGAAAGGAAGCAGTTTGGATCAAGAAGTTCATTTCTGAACTTGGTGTGGTTCCTAGCTGTGATGGACCCATATAGTTGTATTGTGACAACACTGGGGCTATTGCGCAGGCAAAGGAGCCAAGGTCTCATCAACAGTCCAAACACGCACTGGTCGATACCATTTGATTCGGAGATCATTGCTCGGGTGATGTCCACGATAGAGAGAATTCCACAGTAGCGTAATATTGTCGATCCGCTGACAAAGCCATTGCCATAGAAGAATTTTGATTCTCATGTACTCGCTTATGGTATTAGATACCAAGGCGATTGGCTTTAGGTCAAGTGGGAGATTGTTAGAGTAGTGCCTAAAGGCAATCCCTTTAGCGCATTTTGTTCATAGTCATGTATGCATTTTATGAATAAATAAAGCAAGGCATATTTCATTTATTTGATGTTCATTTTGTTATGAATTGATAATGATCTTTAATCAAATTAATGAAGTCCTCGATATATGACATAGCATGAAGGAAATTATGATGCATCATACTACCGAGATTCCTATCATGTGCAATTATGTCAAGATCTAAATTATCCTTAGTCATAGGATTAACGAGACCGACATCGTTAATCCGGATAGACTAAGACATGTCAAACTCCTCGATTGGATCAGCAAAGGATCTCGTAAAACCGTAAATATTGAGATATTTAGATTTGATACGTGGATGCTTACTAGTGGTAGTAAGTACATTGATGACCTGCCATGAGATCATCACATGGATGTTCTATACAAATGTCGCTGATAATCTCATCATAGCAATGGTGCAAGTGTCCTTAGACTTGAGGTACTCAAGGATATCTTGGTACCGATTCGCATTTTGACTCCATTCCTTGTTGCCTTCGAGGTCGCCATAGGGTGGTGATTGGGTACACTTGAGGTATTCAAGGTAATTGAGTAGCCAATACAGGATTCACCACTTCTGTGATAGCAGAAGAGATACCCATGGCCTCTTATCAGGATCATTACTTTGAATCTCTGGTGCCGGAGCATACATATGTCATGAAGAGGGTCTTCATGGACATATAAAGTAATGAGTCCTAGGATGAGAACTGATTACACTTGGACTAGATTTGATATGATCAGTCTAGTAAGAGTTGACACATTGCCCATACTCAAACCAAGTGGGGTATAACATGGTGAAAGGACGAATTGCATGGTAATTATCTATGGAAGGGTTCGTGATATGGTTTCATTAGTCAAACCAATTACTTTCCAGTCAATTGGGGGTCATGATGTGTTGCTAGATACCGCTCATGACTTGCTCAGATTAAGTGTTAATCTAAGTGGCCAACATAACCGAGAACCTAATGGGTCACACGCATAAGAGTGACTCGGAGAATCAGTAAAATAGTTTTGACGTAGATTCGATATCCGGAGAGCAATAGGATTAAATGGATCCCGATAAGATTGGGATATGTCCCGATGAGATCGCGACATCGACATTCTTTGAAAAGGGTCTCCCATGAGTATTCGCGGGACCCTTGTAGGACCGTAGGACCAACCCCAATTTGATCGACCACTTCAAGAATTATATATATTAATTAATTAAGTAAATAATTAATTAATATATATATAAAAATATATGGTGATTCACGTAAGAAGGAGAAAGGAGAAGAATAGTCAAAATCATCATTCATTTAGCATTTTAAGGCATCCACGTGAAATGCTCTTATTGGTTAGCCTTTTAATTGTTTTTAATTGTTAGAAACTAATGCTATCGATGATGAATGCGTGGGTTTATAAGCTTGAAAGCTAAAGAGTTAAAAAAAGGTTGGTTTTAGAGAAAAGGTGAAAATTGGTTTTCAAAGACTTTCTCTCATCTCAACTCACGATTCTCTCTTCTCCAAGGCTTGTTCATCGTGAATTGCCAAGGCTAAGAAGATCTAGCAGTCTTTTCTTAGTCTAGCTATTCCCGGTCAAAGAGTTTGTCGGTTAGGTTTTCGACTCTGCGTGGATACCGTTAGAGACGGTCTCCTTTGGTCGTTATGGTTTGATTGTTTGTACATACATGGATCTCCGGCTGAATGTCCGGGACTCAAAATTTTAAATTTCTGCTGGTCAATGTGATGGACACCCCGGATTTTCCTACGGTGTAGGAAAATCCCGGAGGTACATCACATGTAATCGGCAGCGAAAACAAAAATTTTATTCCTCGGACTTTCCCGAAACCCAGATCCAGTGTCGGTATGATGACATCAACCTAAATAGCCAAAAGAGACTATCTCTAAAGGTGATCCACGCAGAGATCGAAAACCAAACCGAATCAAACCCTTGACCCGGAATAGCTAGAATAGATTAAAGCTCGCTAGAGCCTACCTCATCCGGAGAGCTCGAGAAAACGTTGAAAAGAACTTGGAGAGGAAGAGAGTCGATGGTTGCCTTAGGAAGAAGACTTGAAAATCACCTTTCAATGCAAACTTAACCATTAAGCTTTCATCTTCTCACCCACGCCGTAACCATCATTTTTCCTCTCCACTAAGCCATCTTATATATGTATTTTAACACTTAAAATACTAGCCTAAGATGAAGCCAAGTGTATGGCTTAATGGCCATTCATTCATTAATGAATCAAGAAATCAAGCTTTGAAAAGTCAAAGCTCTTATCCTCTCCTTCCTCTTTCCAACGTACACATATATATATAATTAATTAATCTTAATTAATTAATTAATATATATATATATAATTGCTAAAGAGGTCCACCAACTGGAATTGGTCCTATCTGGCTTACTCGTCCCCTTGCATCAAAACGCCCCGAGACTTTTCTTAGCAATATCGATGTCGCGATCTCATCAGGACATATCCCGATCTCATCGGGATCCATTTAATCCTAATGCTCTCCATAATTGGAACTCTTTGCAATTACTATTTTACTGATTCTCTGAATCACTCTTATCGTGTGACCCTTTAGCTCCGGTTATGTTGGCATACTTAGATTAACACTTAATCTAAGCAAGTCATGAGCGGTATCTAGCAACACATCATGACCCTAATTGACCGTAAAGTAATCGGTTTGATGTATTCATTACTAACCAAATCACAAACCCTTCCATAGACAATTCATTGACAATTCGTCCTTTCACCATCCTATACCCCACTTGGTTATGAGTATGGTCAAAGTGTCAACTCTCACTAGACCAAGTCCATTTAAGTGATAGCAGTTCTTCGCCCCGGGACTCATTACTCTATATGTCAATGAAGACACTCTTCATGACATATATCTTGGCCAACCTTAGTAATGATCCCGATAAGAGGCCATGGGTATCTCTTCCGCTAATCCAGTGGTGAATCCTTTATTGGCTACTCAATTATCTTCAATACCTCAAGTCGCACTCCAAGCACCACCCTATGAGTTACCTCCGAAGGCAACAAGAAATGGAGTCAAAGCACGTGATCAATATCCAAGATATCATCGAGTACCTCAAGTCTAAGGATACTTGCACCATCGACCTAAAGCCAATCGCCTTAGTATCTAATACCAAAAGCGAGTACATAAGAATCACAATTCTCGTGTGACAATGGCTTTGTCATCTGATCAAGAACACTTTGCTCTGGAATTCTCTATAAGGACATCATCTCAACCGATGATTTCAATCAAATGGAATCGGCGAGTACGTGTGCGGATCAATGATGAGACATTGGTTCCTTTCTCACAGATTAGCCCCATTGTATCACAATACAATCCTATGGGCTCATCACGCCTAGGAACCATACCAAGTTCAATAATGAACTGCTTGATCCAAATCGCTTCCTCTGCGCATCTCATGCGCAATGTACTCGTCTCGGTTGTTGAATCAGTAGTTGTCACTGATTGAACTCTTTCAAACCGACCGCTAGCCGCTCGATGTGAATGTATATAACCCGATCGTGATTCAAAATCATCCTTATCGATTAAAGCGGCATTTGTATGCTCGCCACTTGGAGATTTTCATCTCCATGTGTCAAGAAAACATCCTTAGTGCTTCGCAAGTACTTGAGGATATTCTTGACACCACCCAAAGGACCTCACCAGATCCGATTAGTATCTACTGTAACACTTAGAGCATATAATACATCGGGTCTCGTACATAGCATTGTTCCATGCTAAACCTCTTTAGCATCTTACCTATGTCGTTGATTGTGAAAGACCAAGCAACTTCTTTGATCTATCTCTATAAATCTTTATCCCAAGGATATAAGTTGCTTTACCAAGGTCTTTCATCGCAAAAGGGTTTGGACAACCAAATCTTAAGCGATTGTAGCATAGAGACATCGCTTTCCTAGTATTAATATGTCATCTACTTATAACACAAGGAATACGATTGCAGCCCATGAACCTTCTTATACACACAATGTACATCCAATTTTGTGAGAAACCAAACTCTTTGAGTACCTCATCAAAACGGATATTCCAACTCTGGATGCTTGCTTCAATCCATACATGGAATTACAAGCTTGCATACCATTTCGCCATTATAGAGGTGAAGTCCTCCGTTGTGTCATATACACATCCTGGGAAGATTTCCATTCAAGAAAGTTGTCTTCACATCCATTTGCCATATCTCATAATCATAATGAGCGGCAATGGCTAGGAGTATCCGAATGGATTTAAGCATTGCTAAAGGTTGAATGTCTCGTCATAGTCAACTCCTTGTCTCTCGACGAAACTTTTGGCCACAGTGCCTTGCTTTATAAGTAATCACATTACCATCCATGTCGGTTTCTTCTTGAAAACCCATGTGCACCCTTTGGGCTTTATTCCTTGGTGCAACAACCAAAGTCCAAACTTGGTTTTCTTACATGGAATCCATTCGATTTCATGGCACAAAGCCATTTTTCGACTCGAACTATTCGTAACCTCTTCATAGGTAGTAAACTCATCATCTCGTATGAGCAATCGCCATTCTGCTCCTCACGAAATCCATATCTCTCGAGAATGTAGCATATCCTACATGACCTACGTAAATTCTTGTGTAATAGAAGGTTGAACTGCTACCTCATCTATATGAGTTACGATTCGTGTTCGTGCGATTGATCAAGGCTTGTTCGAGCATCTTGAACTTATTCAAGTTCAACTTTGCTCCCACCGTCCTCTTGTAAAAGAAACTCTTTCTAAGAAAACAAGATGCTTTAAAACAAACAATTTTTGTTCCTCAAGAAGGTAGAATTGATATCCCACGATATCCTATTTAACAAACACTTGTCGATTTTGCATCAGTTAATCTGACCGTGTCCGCTTCACATAAGGTGACAACCCCAAACTTTCATTTGGGAAAGATAGGGCTTTCGGTTAGTCCACATCTCATATGGAGTAACATCAATCGTCTTTAATGGAACTCGCTTAACAAGTAAACAAATTGTATCTCGAGCGCATACCCCAAAAACTGTGCAAAACCTATCATTAATCGCACCATGTCTAATAAGGTTCGATATCTCCTTTCAACCACATATTGACTGCGGCGTGCAAGGTGGAGTGTCTCGAGATAAAATTCCATTATCTCCGAGATAATCCAAAACCGTTGGTCTAAGCATTTTCCACCATGATCGATCGTAATGTATTCATACTTTTACCAAGTTAGTTTTCTACTTCATTTCAATTATTTGAACTTTTCAAACGCTTGATTTGTATCTTATCGACATGGTACCCATATCGTGAATAATCACCGATAAAAGTAATGAAGTAAAGACAACCACTTCGCATGGATGGACATCGACCACATACATCCGAATGTAATAGGTCTAATACTCCAATCACTGCTCACCCTTTCCTCGAAGGGTAACTTAGTCATCTTGCCTAATAAACAAGATTCGCATGTGTCATATGATTCATAATCAAATGACCCTAAACCGCCACTCTTATGGAGTTTAGCGATGCGTGTCTCATTTATATGGCCGTCGACAATGCCATAAGTAAGTTGATTTTAAATTATCTTGATTATGTCTTTTCGCGTCATTGACATTCAAACCGGATATGACATATCTAATATGTCAATTCCATTGCATAATGTACCAAGAGCATAGAGCATTCCATTCGAACTAATAGAACAACCATTGCTACTAAAAGTCCAATGGAAACCGGCTCTATTGAAACAAGAAATGTATAATATGTTCTTTGTTAAAACAGTACAAAATGACAATCATCCAATTTGAATACAAGCCCACTAGGAGTGACAAGACATAAGTGTCTACGGCTAATGTAGCAACTCTTCACGCATTACCTACACGAAGGTCTAGTTCTCCTTTATGAGTCGCTCATCGTCCTCGAGGCCCCGCATATCATTTCATATGTATGAGCCACAATCGTATCAAATACCCATATGTTTTGATCGTAAAATGATAACCTCAATGATAAACATATTTGAAGGAGTAGAGGCATCGATGCCTTTTTCGCTTCAGAACTCCAGATAGACTTTACAGTTTCGCCTCTAGTGTCCGATCTTGTCACAATGAAAGCAAAATCCTTTTGGGGCGCTTTGGTTTTTCCTCGATGGCACTTCCATTTGGTTTCTTGGCCCTTTCTTCTTGGACCGTAAGAAGAAGCATCCACCACTAGACTTGCTTGCTATCCTTCTTGATAGCGCTTTCGGTTTCTTGAGCAGATTGATCACTCAGAATTGTTGTGGATATTTGGTTCATCGATAGTTTAACACTAACTCGTGAAAACCTGCGGACAATCCAACCGTAATCAAGTCTATACTTAACTCATAATCCATTACAAATCCTAAGACAGCCAATCTCTATATAGCCATTCATCTTCGTGGAAACTCGGACAGTGAGATGTCCTGGAGCCATCTTTGTGATGAAGAAAGCCTCGAGGTCTCGAACCTTTCGGACCGAGCTTACTCATCGACTCCCTAAGATGAAATACTATAGTGTGAGCATCCATGGACTCGTCTTGCTTTCTACTCTGGTGACATCGAGGCAAGCATAATGCAAGTAGCCATGTCATCGCCCTTAGATGCTTACAATATGCTTTCGATCCTCATCAAGCATTGACAAGTGCATCTGGAAGTGGAACATCTAGACGATCGGTTCCTCGATCGAGAACAATTCTCGATTCCTCACCAATCAAGAAAATTCGGTCCAAAATAGAGAGCGAAAACTCACATCGAAAAACTTCTTCAATCAACCTAAACGCGATAGAGAGAAGGAATGATAGAATAGAAATGCTGCATGATCATAAGGACTTGCATGACATGCATATGGCTCCCACTAGTTTCCTAGAATCTATAACCCTTTACAAATCCAGAGAAACAAAGTGACATAAAGTCCTAGTGGTCGATATCCGACATTGCTAAGAGTGACCTTGGGTTTGCCCAACAAGCCACAACTTAGGTCAATCGATAGGTATCGGACATACCAATTGCATCATCGATAACCGACATCGAGAATGACCTTGGGTTTGCCCAACAAGCCACCTTATGTCTCGGAGGTATCGATATACCAATTACATCTTAGACACAACTATCGATCGCTATCAACTTGTTGATGTGTGCACTTACATTGGGTTATCAACTCCTTGATGCGTGTACATCCCGATGTACACTACCCAATTTCTCGCCTGTCCACGTTGACCTTGAGTTTGCTCAACAAATCAACGCTTCTAGTGAAAACCGACCCATTAATCAGAAAATCTTATTTTTATGGTTCGAACATATCCGTATAGAGTGAGCTTGAGTTAGCCCAACAACCCAGCCCTATAAGAACTCTGGTTCTTACCATATTAATGGAAGGCGTTAGTTTTCATATTCCGATGAGGGATTTCGGGTCTCATCTTCATATTCTCCAAGTCGTAGGATTATAGTCACCATGACTATATGGAATGATTTAGGTTTCATCAATCACATTGAATCAATCCTTTTAATCATCCATCATCCAACCTGAGCATGCCACAAGTCGACTTACAACGAATGCAAGTCGCCTTATGCCCTCGTTTATACACAAGTCGCCTTTGTATCATAATACAAGTCGCATTTGTTTTCTTCCCTACTTCACAAGTCGACTTATCTGATATAAGTCGACTTGTCCAACAGAATTTGCTATAATTCTCTAATCGGCTAATTCCTCAATCCTTGCAATTCCAATTCACAATACCAACATACCTAAGGTAATATCTGCTACTTTGATGTCTCAATGAACACTTCATTGAACCATGAAAGCCTTATATAGTCAAACCATATGAAAAGCTTGAAATGAGTCAAAACTCATTAATTTCCAAATAATGTAGGAACACCCAAATTATCATCCTAAGCATCTCTAGCTAGCACATACATTATCAAATTTACTTCAGCACATGCCATAAAAATATGACGGTCAAAACAAACAAGATAATGCAATATACTAACGAGACGCTAATGTGATCACTTAGGCATCCGAAAATTCTTGGAAATGCAACTTCAAGCAATTCAGTTTGGCAATCATAATACATCAAGATAACATATTTTAATCACATTAAAATGGTGCAAGGCATTGAACTGAAAAGCACACTCAATCAAGCCAAGCAAAACAGTCCCAACAATTTTTCACAAAACTGTCCAGTTCTGTACATTGCTCGAAATGATCAATGAAACAATTTCAATAAATTCTGAGAAAATTGCATAGGTTAGAACATGTTCATAACATGCTACCTGAATTTTTTCAGGATTTTATCCATCAAAAACTCAGTCAACCTAAATAACAAAACCGATTCAAAATCTGTGTTCATCAGCACAGCAATTCCCAACAGCATAGAATAAAATCGAAAATAAATATCCAATCACCTTGAAATCCAATTTCCATGCTCATAGACATTCACCAACATCTTAGAGACATGTAGGTGAAGGAAAAGCCGAAAACCCATTTTTCTAGAATTTATTATCGAATTTATACTACTGCCTGTTCCAGAATCGTTTCACAAAACAGCATCCGAAACTTAGGGAATTAAATTCGCAAAACTATATCAAATCAAATCGATAAATTCTCAAATTTCATAGACATATTCTCTAACGTGTTATGAACAATCCTGGGCAGAAAAATTTCGAAAAACATATCACAATATAAATTCGAAAATTGGACAGCAAGCATGCATCAACAGAAAATTCCATTAGGATTTCTGATCTCGCTTAGGTTTTAGCTTCATACGGGACACTAGTTGCTTTGATACCACTGTAGGAAAATCCCGGGAGGTACATCACATGTACCGGCAGCAGAAAACAAAAATTTTTGTTCCTGGGACTTTCCCGAAACCCAGGATCCAGGTGTCGGTATGAAGACATCAACCTAAATAGCCAAAAGAGACTATCTCTAAAGGTGATCCACGCAGAGATCAGAAAACCTAACCGAGTCAAACCCCTTTGACCCGGGAATAGCTAGAACAGATTAAAGCCTGCTAGAGCCTACCTCTGTCCTGGAGAGCTTGAGAAAACGTTGAAAAGAACTTGGAGAGGAAGAGAGTCGATGGTTGCCTTAGGAAGAAGACTTGAAAATCACCTTTTCAATGCAAACTTAACCATTAAGCTTTCATCTTCTCACCCACGCCAGAACCATCGTTTTTTCCTCTCCACTAAGCCATCTTATATATGTATTTTAACACTTAAAATACTAGCCTAAGATGAAGCCAAGTGTATGGCTTAATGGCCATTCATTCATTAATGAATAAAGAAATCAAGCTTTGAAAAGTCAAAGCTCTTATCCTCTCCTTCCTCTTTCCAACGTACACACATATATATATAATTAATTAATCTTAATTAATTAATTATATATATATATATATATAATTGCTAAAGAGGTCGATCAAGCTAAATTGGTCGGTCCATCGGCCATCGGCTCCGATCAAAACGTTAGGAGACCTTTCTTAGCAATATCGATGTCGCGATCTCATCGGGACATATCCCGATCTCATCGGGATCCATTTAATCCTAATGCTCTCCATAATTGGAACTCTGTCCAATTACTATTTTACAGATTCTCTGAATCACTCTTATGCGTGTGACCCTTTAGGCTCCCGGTTATGTTGGCCACTTAGATTAACACTTAATCTAAGCAAGTCATGAGCGGTATCTAGCAACACATCATGACCCCCAATTGACCGGAAAGTAATCGGTTTGATGTATTCATTACGAACCAGATCACAAACCCTTCCATAGACAATTACTGTGCAATTCGTCCTTTCACCATCCTATACCCCACTTGGTTATGAGTATGGTCAAAGTGTCAACTCTCACTAGACCAAGTCCAGCCCAAGTGATAACAGCTTCGCCCGGGACTCATTACTCTATATGTCAATGAAGACACTCTTCATGACATATTTGCCGCCACCTTAGTAATGATCCCGACAAGAAGGCTATGGGTATCTCTTCGCTAATCCGTAGTGGTGAATCCTTTATTGGCTACTCAATTATCTTGAATACATCAGTCGCACCTAAGCACCACCCTATGAGTTACCTCTCGAAGGCAACAAGGAATGGAGTCAAAGCACGTGATCAAGATTCAAGATATCCTCGAGTACCTCAAGTCTAAGGATACTTGCACCATTGCTATAATGAGATTATCGCGACACTAGAAGAAGATATCCATGCGATGATCTCATGGCGGGTCATCTAATGAACTTACTACCACTAGTAAGCATCCACATGTCAATTCTAAATATCTCATATTTACGTTTCGAGATCCACCGCCGATCCAATCAAGGAATATGACATGTGCTAGTCTATCCGGATTAATGATGTCCAGTCTCATTAATCCTATTACTAGGGAGAATTTAGATACTGACATAATTGCACATGATAGGAATCTCAGGAGTATGAGCACATCATAATTTCCTTCATGCTATGTCATATATCATGGACTTCATTAATTCGATTAAAGATCCAATCAATTCATAAACAATGTTCATGAACATCAAATTAATGAAGTGTGCCTTTCTTTATTTATTCATAAAGTCTGCACACGACTTTGAACAAAACGCACTAAAGGGGATTGCCTTTAGGGCACAATATAAACAGTACCGTCCTTGCATAAGTCGACTTACCCCATGTACAAGTCGACATAGGGTGCAACAGCCAAAGTCCAAACTTGGTTTTCTTATATGGAATCCATTCAGATTTCATGGCACAAAGCCATTTTTCAGACTCTGAACTTTTCAGAACCTCTTTATAGGTAGTAGGCTCATCATCTCGTATGAGCAATACGCCATTCTGTTCCTCACGAGAAATCCATATCTCTCAGGAACAGAGTGTATCCTACATGACCCTGAAATTCTTGTGTAATAGAAGGTTGAACTGTTACCTCATCTATATGAGTTCTGATTGTAGGTTCAGCGGTTGATCTGCGTTTGTTCGAGCATCTTGAACTTTCTCAAGTTCAACTTTGCTCCCCACCGTCCTCTTGTAAAAGAAACTCTTTTCTAAGAAAAAAGATGCTTTAAAACAAACAACTTTTGTTCCTCGGCAAGGTAGAATTGATATCCCACGATATCCTACTTAACAAACACTTGTCAAATTTTTCATCAAGTTAATCATTGTGTCCGCTTCACATAAGCAGACAACCCCAAAATTTCAGCCGAGAAAGATAGGCTTTCGGTTAATCCACATCTCATATGGAGTAACATCAATCGTCTTTAATGGAACTCTGTTTAACAAGTAAGCAAATTGTCTCGGCGCATACCCCAAAAGCTGTGCAAAACCTATCATTAATCGCACCATGTCTAACAAGGTTCGATATCTCCTTTCACCACACCATTGTCTTTGCGGCGCAAGGTGGAGTGTCTTGAGATAAAATCTCATTATCTCTGAGATAATCCAAAACTGTTGGTCTAAGCAATTTCCACCACGATCAAATCGTAATGTATTCATACTTTTACCAAGTTAGTTTTCTACTTCATTTCTGAATTATTTGAACTTTTCAAACGCTTCAGATTTGTATCTCATCGATCTGGTACCCATATCGTGAATAATCATTGATAAAAGTAATGAAGTAAAGACAACCACTTCTGGCATGGATGGACATCGGACCACATACATCCAAATGTATCAGTTCTAATATTCCATACACTTGTTTATTAGGCAAGATGACCAAGTTATGAGTGAGAGCATACGATGCTCATCTTTTTCTTCATCTTTGAGAAAGGTTTATGGAGAAAGGGTTGAGAGATGATGATCGTGGGTTTGAGAAAGGGGTTTGAGAAATCCTTAGCTTCATCTCTACATCATCTTCTCCAAGGCTCCTTCATCTTCTCCAACTTCTTTACCTCTCCTCTTCATCGTGATCTGTAGGAAAATCCCAGGAGGCACATCACATGTACCGGTAGCGGAAAACAAAAATTTTTGTTCCCGGGACTTTCCCGAAACCCAGGATCCAGGTGTCGGTATGAAGACATCAACCTAAATAGCCAAAAGAGACTATCTCTAAAGGTGATTCACGCAGAGATCAAAAAACCTAACCGAGACAAACCCTTTTGACCCGGGAATAGCTAGAACAGATTAAAGGCTGCTAGACCCTACCTCTGTCCTTGGAGAGCTTGAAATTGACGATGGAAAAGGAGGATGAAAAGCTTGAAGATGATGAATCACGATGATGAGAATGAGAGGGAAACTCTTTTCCTTCTTCTTTTATGCATCAAACCAACGATGATTGTATGCTTAGGCCTTTTTTTATTTATTTCATTTGATGACTAAGCATCACAATGGAAGGTTCTTCCATCTTCTCCCATCAATCCACGTATCCAACATATATATATATATATATATTAATTATTTAATTAATTAATCATATATATATATGTATATATATTGCTAAAGTAGTCCAGTCACACTGGGTCGGTCCTACCGGCCTGCCGGGTCCCGGTATGGGAAAAATCACCGGAGACCTGTCTCAGCAATATTGATGTCGCGATCTCATCGGGACATATCTCGATCTCATCAGGATCCATTTAATCCGATTGCTCTCCATAATTGGAACTCTGTCCAATACTATTTTACAGATTCTCTGAATCACTCTTATGCGTGTGACCCTTTAGGTTCCCGGTTATGTTGGCCATTTAGATTAACAATTAATCTGAGCAAGTCATGAGCGGCGTCTAGTAACACATCATGACCCCCAATTGACCGGAAAGTAATCGGTTTGATGAATTCATCACGAACGAGATCACTTAACCCTTCTATAGACAATCTGGTGCAATTCGTCCTTTCACCATCCTATACCCCACTTGGTTATGAGTATGGTCAAAGTGTCAACTCTCACTAGACCGAGTCTAGCCAGTGAAATTAGTTCTCGCCCCAGGACTAATTACTCTATATGTCAATGAGGACACTCTTCATGACATATTTCTTCGCCGAATTTTACAAGTAATGATCCCGACAAGAGGCCATGGTTATCTCTTCTGCTAATCCAGAAGTGGTGAATCCTTTATTGGCTACTCAATTATCTTTGAATACCTCAAGCTGTACCCAAGCACCACCCTATGAGTTACCTCCGAAGGCAACAAGGAATGGAGTCAAAGCACGGATCAAGATTCAAGATATCCTCGAGTACCTCAAGTCTAAGGATACTTGCACCATTGCTATGATGAGATTATCATCGACACTAGAAGAAGATATCCATGCGATGATCTCATGGCAGGTCATCCAATGAACTTACTACCACTAGTAAGCATCCACATGTCAACTCTAAATATCTCATATTTACGGCTTCGAGATCCACCGCTTGATCCAATCAGGAATATGACATGTGTTAGTCTAACCGGATTAATGATGTCCGATCTCATTAATCCTATGACTAGGAAAATTTAGAATCTTGACATAATTGCACATGATAGGAATCTCGATAGTATGATCACATCATAATTTCCTTCATGCTATGTCATATATCATGGACTTCATTAATTCGATTAAAGATCCAATCAATTCATAAACAATGTTCATGAATATCAAATTAATGAAATATTCCTTTCTTTATTTATTTATAAAGTCTGCATACACGACTTTGAATAAAAGCGCTAAAGGGATTGCCTTTGTGGCACTACTTCTAACAATCTAACGAAGATCGACATCCATAAGTCGACTTACTTTGGTGAACAAGGCGACTTATCAAGATCGAAAAGCATAAGTCGACTTACACATGGTACAAGTCGACTTACACTTACAAATCTCCCACTTGACCTAAAGCCAATCGCCTTGGTATCTAATACCATAAGCGCGTCCATGAGAATCACAATTCTTCTGTGACTATGGCTTTGTCAACAGATTAGCAACATTTTGCTCTGTGGGAATTCTCTCTATTAGGACATCACCTCGATCGATGATCTACCGAATTAGATGGGATCGGCAGAGTACGTGTTCGGATCGTTGATGAGACCTTGGTCCCTTTGCCTGCGCACTAGCCCCATTGTATCACAATACAACCCTATGGGCCCATCACAGCTAGGAACCAGATCAAGTTCAGAAATGAACTTCTTGATCCAAACTGCTTCCTTTGTTGCATCTGATGCGACAATGTACTCTGCCTCGATTGTTGAATCAGCAGTCCTCTCTTGATTAGAACTCTTTCCAACTGACCGCCAGGCCGTTCAGTGTGAATGTATATAACCTGATCGTGATTCGTAATCATCCTTATCGATTAAACCGACATTTGTATGCGCGCCACTTGGAGATTTTCATCTCCATATGTCAAGAAAACATCCTTAGTGCTTCGCAAGTACTTGAGGATATTCTTGATACCACCCAAATGACCCTCACCAGATCCAATTGGTATCTGCGCCGTAACACTTAGAGCATATGATACATCGGGTCTCGACATAGCATTGTTCCATGCTAAACCTCTTTAGCATCTTATCTATGTACGATGATTGTGAAAGACCAAGCAATCTCTTTGATCTATCTCTATAAATCTTTATCCCAAGGATATAAGTTGCGTCACAAAGGTCTTTCATGGCAAAATGTTCGACAACCAAATCTTAATCGATCAGTAGCATAGAGACATCATTTTCCTAGTATTAATATGTCATCTACTTATAACACAAGGAATACGATTGCGGTCCATGAACCTTCTTATACACACAATGTACATCCAATTTTGTGAGAAACCAAACTCTTTCGAGTACCTCATCAAAACGGATATTCCAACTCTGAATGCTTGCTTCAATCCATATATGGATTTACGAAGCTTGCATACCATTTCGCCATCATAGGAGGTGAAGTCCTCGTTGTGTCATATACACATCCTCGGGAAGATTTCCATTCAGAAAGTCGTCTTCACATCCATTTGCCATATCTCATAATCATAATGAGCTGCAATGGCTAGGAGTATCCGAATGGATTTAAGCATTGCTACGGGGCTGAAGGTCTCGTCATAGTCAACTCCTTGTCTCTGACGAAATCCTTTGGCCACAAGCCTTGCTTTATAAGTAATCACATTATCATCCATGTCGATTTTCTTCTTGAAAACCCATGTGCACCCTATGGGCTTTATTCCTTTGGGTGCAACAACCAAAGTCCAAACTTGGTTTTCTTACATGGAATCCATTGATTTCATGACACAAAGCCATTTTTCAGACTCGAACTTTCGTAACCTCTTCATAGTAGTAGGCTCATCATCTCGTATGAGCAATACGTCATTCTGTTCCCCACGAAATCCATATCTCAGAAGCAGAGCGATCCTACATGACCTACTGAAATTCTTGTGTAAAGAAGGTTGAGCTGTTACCTCATCTATATGAGTTACGATTGCATGAGTTCAGCGATTGATCTGCGTTTGTTCGAGCATCTTGAACTTCCTCAAGTTCAACTTTGCTCCCTCGTCCTCTTGTAAAAGAAACTCTTTTCTAAGAAAAACAGCATGCTTTAAAACAAACAACTTTTGTTCCTCAAAGAAGGTAGAATTGATATCCCACGATATCCTACGAACAAACACTTGTCGACTTTGCATCAAGTTAATCGACTACGTCCGCTTCACATAAGGTGACAACCCCAAACTTTCAATTTGAGAAAGAAAGGGCTTTCAGTTAGTCCACATCGATATGGAGTAACATCAATCGTCTTTAATGAAACTCTGTTTAACAAGTAAACAAATGCCTCGGAAAGCGCATACCCCCAAAAACTGTGCAAAACCTATCATTAATCGCACCATGTCTAACAAGGTTCGATATCTCCTTTCAGCCACACCATTGTGCTGCGGCGTGCAAGGTGGAATGTACTGAGATAAAATCCCATTATCTCTGAGATAATCCAAAACTGTTGGTCTAAGCATTTTCCACCACGATCAGATCGTAATGTATTCATACTTTTACCAAGTTAGTTTTCTACTTCATTTCTGAATTATTTGAACTTCTCAAACGCTTCAGATTTGTATCTCATCAGATACAGGTACCGATATCGTGAATAATCATTGATAGAAGTAATGAAGTAAAGACAACCACTTCTGGCATGGATGGACATCGGACCACATACATCCAAATGTATCAGTTCTAATATTCCATATGTATGAGCCACAACCGGTATCAAACACCCATATGTTTTGATCAGAAACAGTATTAACCTCAATGACAAACACCCATATGTTCGAACATATTCGTATAGAGTGAGCTTGAGGTTAGCTCAACAACCCAACCCTAGAAGAACTCTGGTTCTTACCATATTAATGGAAGGCGTTAGTTTTCATATTCCGAGGAGGGATTTCGAACTCTAGACTCCAAGGTGAAGGATTATAGTCGCCAGGACTATATGGAATGATTTAGGTTTCATCAATCACATTGAATCCATCCTTATAATCATCCATCATCCAACTCGAGATGTCATAAGTCGCCTTACATCGAATGCAAGTCGCCTTATGCCTCGCTTCATACACAAGTCGACTTATACGATACAAGTCGCCTTATGGCAATACACAGAACAAGTCGACGTATGTACAATACAAGTCGACTTATCCAAAGAAGAATTGCTATACTTTCTAATCGGCTAATTCCTCAATCCATGTAATCCCAATTCACAATACCAACATACCTAAGGTAATATCATTAATATGATGTATCAATGAACACTTCATTGTACCATGATTGCCATATATGGTCAAACCATATAAGAAAAGTTTGAAACCGAGTCAAAACTCAAAGATATCCAAACAATTTAGGAACACCAAATTATCACCCTAAGCATCTCTAGCTAGTCCATACGTTATCAAATTACTCCGGCACAAGTCACAAAAATTATGACGGCCAAAACAAACAAGATAATGAAATACACTAACGAGATGCAAATGTGACCTATTCGGCATCCGAAAAATCTTGGAAAACCAATTTCAAGCAATTCAGTTTGGAAAGCATAATACATCAAGATAACACATTTTCAATCACATTAAAAATGGTCCAAGGCATTGGAACTGAAAAATACATATTCAATTATGCCAAGCAAAACAGTCCTAGCAAGTTTCACAAAACTGCCAAGTTCTGTACATTACTCGAAATAATCATCGAAACAATTTCAATAAATTCTGAAAAAATTACATAGGTTACTACATGTTCAGAACATGCTTCATGAATTTTTTCAGGATTTATAGCCATCAAAAACTCAGTCAACCTAAGCAACAAAACCGATTCAAAATCTGTGTTCATCAACACAGCTATTCCCAACAGCATAGAATAAATTCGTGAATAAATAGAAAATCACCTTGAAAACACTTTTCCATCCACATAGACATTCAAAAACATCTTAGGGACATGTTGGTGAAGGCAAATCCGAAAAACAATTTTTTTAGAATTTATTATCGAATTTATACACATGCCTGTTCACAGAATGTGTCACAAAACAGCATCTAGAATCTTAGGGAATAAAATAGCAAAACTATATCAAATCAAATTGATAAATTCTAATCTTTCACAGAAATATTCTATAACATGTTATGAACAATTCTGGTGGAAAAAATTCGAAAAACATAACCCTATACAGAATCGAAATTGGGACAACACACATGCATCAACGTCAAATTCACATAGGGCTTCCGATCTAGCTAGGGTTTTAGCTTCATACACGACACAAGTGGCTCTGATACCGACACATAGATCCTGGCCTTCGGGAAGGTCCCGGCGACAAAAATTTTTGTTTTCCGCATCTTGTACATGTGATGTACATCCCGGGATTTTCCTACAGTCACAGAGCAGAATATTGCTGATCCGTTGACAAAGTCATTGCCACAGAAGAATTTTGATTCTCATGTACTCGCTTATGGTATTAGATACCAAGGCGATTGGCTTTAGGTCAAGTGGGAGATTGTTAGAGTAGTGCCCTAAAGGCAATCCCCTTTAGCTCATTTTGTTCATAGTCATGTACAGACTTTATGAATAAATAAAGCAAGGCATATTTCATTTATTTGATGTTCATTTTATTATGAATTGATAATGATCTTTAATCAAATTAATGAAGTCCCTGATATATGACATAGCATGAAGGAAATTATGATGCGATCATACTACTGAGATTCCTATCATGTGCAATTATGTCGATATCTAAATTATCCTTAGTCATAGGATTAACGAGGATGGACATCGTTAATCCGGATAGACTAAGATATGTCAAACTCCTTGATTGGATCAAGCAGTGGATCTCAGAAAACTGTAAATATTAAGATATTTAGATTTGACATGTGGATGCTTACTAGTGGTAGTAAGTACATTGGATGACCTGCCATGAGATCATCACATGGATGTCCTATACAAATGTCAGTGATAATCTCATCATAGCAATGGTGCAAGTATCCTTAGACTAGAGGTACTCAAGGATATCTTGGTCTTCGATTCGTACTTTGACTCCATTCCTTGTTGCCTTTCAGAGGTCGCTCATAGGGTGGTGATTGGGTACAGCTTGAGGTATTCGAAGGTAATTGAGTAGCCAATACAGGATTCACCACTTCTGTGATAGCAGAAGAGATACCCATGGCCTCTTATCAGGATCATTACTTTGAAGTCTCTGGCGCCGGAGCATACATATGTCATGAAGATGGTCTTCATGGACATATAAAGTAATGAGTCTTAGGACGAGAACTGATTACACTTGGACTAGATTTGATCTGATCAGTCTAGTAAGAGTTGACACATTGCCCATACTCAAACCAAGTGGGGTATAGCATGGTGAAAGGACGAATTGCATGGTAATTGTCTATGGAAGGGTTCGTGATATGGTTTCATTAGTCAAACCAATTACTTTCCGGTCAATTGGGGGTCATGATGTGTTGCTAGATACGCTCATGACTTGCTCGATTAAGTGTTAATCTAAGTGGCCAACATAACCGGAACCTAATGGGTCATACGATAAGAGTGACTCGGAGAATCTGTAAAATAGTTTCAGACAGAGATCCGATATCTGGAGAGCAATAGGATTAAATGGATCCCGATAAGATTGGGATATGTCCCGATGAGATCGCGACATCGACATTGCTAAAAAGGGTCTCCAGCGATTTTTTCGCGGCGTGAGTCCCAGTAGATCAGAAGACCAGACCCAGTTTGATCGACCACTTCAAGAATTATATATATTAATTAATTAAGTAAATAATTAATTAATATATATATAAATATATGGTGATTCACGTGTAAGAAGGAGAAAGGAGAAGAATAGTCAAAATCATCATTCATTTAGCATTTTAAGGCATCCACGTGAAATGCTCTTATTGGTTAGCCTTTTAATTGTTTTTAATTGTTAGAAACTAATGCTATCGATGATGAATGCATGGGTTTATAAGCTTGAAAGCTTAAGAGTTAAAAGAAGGTTGGTTTTAGAGAAAAGGTGAAAATTGGTTTTCAAAGACTTCTCTCTCATCTCAACTCACGATTCTCTCTTCTCCAAGGCTTGTTCATCGTGAATTTGTAGCTCTCAAGGCTAAGGTAAGATCTAGCGTCTTTTCCTTAGTCTAGCTATTCCGGGTCAAAAGAGTTTGTCCGGTTAGGTTTCAAACCTCTGCGAGATACTGTTAGAGACGGTCTCCTTTGGTCGTTATGGTTTGATTGTTTGTACATACACATGGATCCTGGCTTTGGGAATGTCCGGGACTCAAAATTTTAAATTCCGCACTGTGTCCATGTGATGGACACCCCGGGATTTTCCTACAGTGGTATCAAAGCCACTTGTGTTGTATAAACAGTTAAAAAGATAACTAGGTCGGAGTTCCTTAGTGAATGAGCTGCTGATGCATGTTATTCTCATGAGATGTTGCTGAATGTGTCTATGAAAGGAAAAAATTTATCGATGTCGTTTGATATGTTTTTGCTATTTAATTCCCTCAAGTTTCGGATGCTGTCTTGTTGAACGTTTCTGAAATAGGTATGCTTGTAAATTCGAGAATAAATTCTAGAAAAAACATTTTTCGGATTGGTTTTCACCGACATGTCCCTAAGATGTTTGTGAATGTCTCTGTGGATGGAAAATTGTTTTCAAGGTGATTTACTATTTATTTCCGAATTTCTTGTGTGCTGATGGGAATGTCTGTGTTGGAGAACACAGATTCTGGTTCGGCTAGATTGCTGAGGTTCAATTAGTTTTTGTGGGAAATAAATCCTGGAAAAATTCATGGAGTATGTTGGGAACATGTTTTCGCCTCTGTAATTTTCTCAGTATTTATTGAAATTGTTTCAATGATCATTTTGAGCAAAAGGCAGAGCTTGGCAGTTTTGAGAAACATGCTGGGGCTGTTTTGTTTGAAATGATTGCTTGTGTTATTTTCTGTTCCAATGCCATGAATCATTTTTATAGTGATTAAAAATTTGTTATATTGATGTGGAATGCATCCCAAAATGAGATTCTTGAAATTGGGTTTCCAATAATTTTTGGATGTCGAATAGGTCATCAGAAGCGTCTTATTAGCTTATTCCATTATCTTGCTTATTTTGGCCGTCGCAATTTTTGTGACAAGTGCCGGAGTAATCTTGATAATGTGTAGACTATCTAGAGCTATTTAGTATGATTATTTGGTGTCCTTGAATTATGTGGAAATCTAGTGATTAATGGTGGATTAATCGGTTTCAAGTTTTTCCTATATAGTTTGACTATAAGGCATGCATGATTTGATGAAAATGTTTCATTAGCACATTAATATAAAGGTTTATATACTTGTTATATTGGTGTTGTGAATGGGAATGCTTGGATTGAGAATTAGCCGATTAGATAGCAATTCCAAATGCCTGATGAACAAGTCGACTTATATGTTCATAACTCGACTTGTTTGGTAAATCAGATTTAATAAGTCGACTTGCATAATGATACAAGTCGACTTGTTGCGTACTGATGCACAAGTCGACTTACACATGCATAAGTCGACTTATCTGAGCTATAACTCGACTTATACATATACAAGTCGACTTATAACATGCAAAGCGGGATGATGGGTGATTTTGGTATAGATTCAATGTGATTGATGCAATGCCCTAAATCGCACCATATAGTCATGGTGACTATGATCCTTGGATGAGATTAGAAAGATGAGACCTAAATCCTCAATTTAAATATGAAAACTAACGCCTTCCATTAATATGGTAAGAACCGAGTTCTTATAGGGTTGAGTTGTTGGGAAACTCAAGCTCATTCTATACTGGATATGTTCGAACCATGAAAATGAGATTTTCGGATTAATGGGTCGGTTTTCCTGAAGCGTTGATTTGTTGGGCAAACTCAAGGTCAACGTGGATGAGGCGAAATTGGGTAGTGTACATCGATGTACACGCATCAAGTGTTGATAACCCAATGTATGTGCATACATCAACTGTTGATAAGATCGGGCGATAGTTGCATTTGAGATGCAATTGGTATGTCCGATACCTACCGATTGACCTAAGGTGACTTGTTGGGCAAACCCAAGGTCATTCTTAGTAATGTCGGATATCGACCCACTAGGTCAATGTGCCATTTTGTTTCTTGGATTCATGGTGAGGGTTATGGATTCTGTTGAAACTAGTGGGAGCCATATGTATGTCATTTAAGTCCTTATGGTCATACATTTAATTCTATTCTAACTTTCTTTCTCTCTCTACGTTTAGGTTGGTTGAAGATGTCGACCAGTGTGAATCTTCGCGCTCTAATGGACTCAAACAAATTAACTAGACCAAATTTTTCGATTGGCTGCGAAATCGAGAATTGTTCTCGATCCGAGGATCTAGGATATATCCTTGATTTTCGCGCCCGGATCCACTTGTCAAGGAGCTTCGATGATGATCGAAGGCATATCGTAAGCATCTAAAAGATGATGACATAGCCACTGCATTATGCTTGCAGATCGATGTCACCGAGCTGCGAATAAAGATGAGTCAATGGATGCTCACACGATTGTGTTTCATCTTAGAGTTGTTTAATGAGCAAGATGAATGATGATTTTGACTATTCTTCTCCCTTTCTCCTTCTTACACGTGAATCACCATATATATATATATATATATATATATATATATATATATATATATATATATATATATATATATATATATATATATATATATATATATATATATATATATTAATTATTTACTTAATTAATTAATATATATAATTGCAGTAGTGGTCCAATCACACCTGAGTTTGGTCTACCCTACCGCTGAGCCCCACGGTGAAAAATCACGTAAACGGTTTTCAAAGAATGTCGATGTCGCGATCTCATCGGGACATATCCCAATCTCATCGGATCCATTTAATCCTATTGCTCTCCAGATATCGGATCTCCGTCCAAACTATTTCTGATTTTGAGCCACTCGATGCGTGTGACCCATTAGATTCCGGTTATGTTGGCCACTTAGATGAACACTTAATCTGAGCAAGTCATGAGCGGTATCTAGCAACACATCATGACCCCCAATCGATGGGAAAGTAATTGGTTTGACTAATGAAACCATATCACGAACCCTTCCATAGACAATTATCGTGCAATTCGTCCTTTCACCATGCTATACCCCACTTGGTTTGAGTATGGGCAATGTGTCAACTCTTACTAGATCGATCGATCAAATCTAGTCCAAGTGTAATCAGTTCTCGCCCTGGACTCATTACTTTATATGTCCATGAAGACCCTCTTCATGACACATGTATGCTCGGCGCCAGAGACTTCAAAGTAATGATCCCGATAAGAGGCCATGGGTATCTCTTTCGCTATCACGTAAGTGGTGAATCCTCTATTGGCTACTCAATTACCTTCAATACCTCAAACTGCACTCCAAGCACCACCCTATGAGCGACCTCCGGAAGGTAACAAGGAATGGAGTCAAAGCACGTAATCAAGATCCAAGATATCCTCGAGTATCTCAAGTCTCAAGGATACTTGCACCATTGCTATGATGAGATTATCACCGACATTTGTATAGGACATCCATGTGATGATCTCATGGAAGGTCATCCAATGTACTTACTACCACTAGTAAGCATCCACATGTCAAATCTAAATATCTCAATATTTACGGTTTTCGAGATCCACCGCTGATCCAATCAAGGAGTTTGACATGTGCTAGTCTATCCAGATTAACGATGTCCGATCTCATTAATCCTATGACTAGGATAATTTAGATACTGACATAATTGCACATAATAGGAATCTCAGTAGTATGATCGCATCATAATTTCCTTCATGCTATGTCATATATCATGGACTTCATTAATTTGATTAAAGATCACTATCAATTCATAATAAAATGAACATCAAATAAATGAAATATGCCTTGCTTTATTTATTCATAAAGTCTGTACATGACTATGAACAAAATGCGCTAAAGGGGATTGCCTTTAGGGCACTACTCTAACAGTCCCCACATCTTGTGGGACATGCGACTCATCCGTGCTCCCTGGCGAGAGCTAGAGCGAGGCAAAGCTCCTCTAGTTTTACTCCAAGGCGGCATATTCACTCCTTCAAGATAAAACTAGTGAAAATCTTTAGTTCATTCAAAAACAATTTTCAAAGTGTATAGAACGATTCAAATCATGTAAAATCAACATTTAGTCATGTAAAACAATTTAAAACAATGCAAAACAATGCAAATAATTCAATGTTTAAAAGAATGCATCACAGATCATGAAAACCCTAAATTTCTCCTTAAACTTGGACCTAAACCTCACTCTAATACCATAAGTGTTGGAACCCCACCATGTGAGTCACGGGTCCGACGTCCTACGTAACATCTGGACGCGCATCCCACGAGGGAGGAATTCCCCACCATGTCAAACCTTAAACCCGAACCCATTCAATTTCTTCCGAACAGATCTTGAAAGATTCACCCTAATTTCCCTCCTGAAATTTATAAACCTAGGGCCCAGATTGATATCCGATTCTTAAATTAAAATGAAAATTTCATGCTCTAGATTATTGAAAACTAAAAATTCACCCCATTCGGATCTCTCTAGAGTGAAAAATTACCAAAGTACGGAAGCATGCCCAACATTTCCATCCAATTGACTCACTTTGATTTAAATCGTAAATTTCAACTTAATCCCGAAAGCTTTAGATTTTGCATAAAAGGGTAGAGAATTTTCTTATAAAACCAATGCTTCAAAAATCAATTTAATCACAGGTCAAACGAAAAAGTTACAAGTAATAGAGTGAGAGGAGGTTGAAATTTAGAAAATAGGAAAAAGCAGAAATAAAATAAAAAAAATTATTGTACACAAAGACAAAATTTTGAAAAATTATATCTTTCAACTCAATGGCCCAAAAATATCACATTTTACATCAATGAAAAGATAAAAAGATGATCTACAACTTTCATGAAGGATGCAAAAATCAATTCAGTCTCTAAAGGAGGTAAAAACTCTTTCAAAGCTACTGCCTATAAAAAGACAATTCAAATAGTAACTGAATTTTGCCAAACCTCATAAATTCTTACTCCTAAACCCAAAAATGGCATATTATACATCAATGGAAAGAATAAAAGACAATCTACATCTTTCATGAAGGATGCAAAAATCAATTTAGTCTCTAAAGGAGGTAAAAACTCTTTCAAAGTTACTGCTTATAAAATGACCATTCAAACAGTAACTGAATCTTTCTAAACCTCATAACTTTTTGATCCTAAGTCTGAAAGTGACATATTATAAACCAATGGAAAGCTCTAAACATGAACTACAATCTTCACGAAGACCCTTCAATCCAATTCAAATTCTAAGAGGGTCAAAAACTCAGTCAAAATTTCTGCCCAAAATATAAATTTTGACAGCATCTCCCCTAAATTTACACTAGCCAAATTCTTCAAACAACAACCAAATTGTCCAGCACCTGCACAAAAACTTCAATCTCCATATTCTCAATCTCTCAAATCCCAAACCAATCCATATAAACCCAGAAACTTAACTCAAATGGCAGCAAACACAAATCTCCTCTTATGGCCATTTCCAAACCTTACATCAACACATTTTTATGAAACATATGCAAAATACATAGAAAACCCAAATCTCTTTCATTCACATGAAAACATAAGTTATTACAAAGCTTTAAAAGGCATTTTAGCCCTAATATATCAAAAGTATCAAAAGTCAAAAAAAATACAAAGAAGGGTCATTGCTCCAAAATGCACCTAAAGCTTTGCTTTCAAAGAAAGCTTCAAAAATAAAAATAAGTAGGAGTGATGCCCGTTCCCGCGGTCACTCGTTTTCTCGCTCGTCGCCTGTGGATGGGAAAAAGGGGGGTGAGCTCGACGGCTTAGTGGTTAACAGTTTAATAATTAAGAACAAGCAAAAACATTCTTTATTCATTCATTTTCAAAGCCAATTTCACATTGATCAAACATTATCAATTTATCAAACATCTTCACGAATTCATCACATCAAACTACTCATAAGTCAAAATATCACATAAGCACAGAGAAAGTGGTTCGAGTGGATCCGAAACAGAACGTACTACACATTCCCGCGAAGCGGTCATGTGTAGCCGTGAACTTATGGGAGTCCGTGAGGAGCTCTAATGCCATTAACGGGCAGGCGGGAGAAGCCTATAAACAGACAAGTGCACTTGACTATTAACGGACCACCAAAAACTATAAAGTCATGCATTTCATATAATTCACATAATTCACACACATTAGCCACAAATGGCTCATTTCCAAAAGCAAATTTATAAGATCACCTTCTTTACAAAAATTCACTTTCACAATCTTCCGAAATCCCATTTCTCATTCTTTTACCCTCGTCAAGCAACTTTGCAAATATTTCCACAATTATTTAACATACAAAAGACACATAATACCATTTCCAATCATCCCAAAAAGTAATACATGCAAAATTTGAAAGTCATAGGAAAGCATTAAATGGCATTTATTAAAGGAAAATTAAGTAGTTTATTAACTCAATTATTAAAAAGTCACCCACCTTAAATCCTTTAGCTCTAGGCTTGATCAATTTGCCTTTCCTCTAACACTACTCGCCTCTCTTGACCTTCATCAAAACACAAAAATCCCAACATTAAAAGGGGTGTCGAAATTGGGAAATTTAAAGAAATAAAAACATGAAATTGATCCTACAAAACCTTACCCATGCTTTTCCTAAGCTATTTGAACCAAAACCCATCAAAAATTTAAAACGATTTCAAAAATAACTCACCTTACAAAGGCACCCACGAAATTCACTTCTTGCCTCTAATGGAAGATTACACCTTCCTCTTCCTTTTTCCTTCTTAAAGAACTCTTAAAATCTCCTTTCTAAAGCAAGAAATGACATAACCCTAACCTCTTCTTCTTCTTCTTCTTCTTCTTCTTCTTCTTCTTCTTCTTCTTCTTCTCCACCGAATGTTGGATCCCGTTTCCGAGACTCAACTTCTTACCCTAACACTTGAATCCCATTGCTTTACTGCATATGATCGCTCTTAAAATGAATCCGAAACGGGACGAAACAAAAGAGTCGAATCGAAAACAAATGGGAATTAAACACGTGGATCGGCAATGAAATGCAGATAGCGGAAAAATCGAAACTTATGTGACAAATGGTTCGAAACAACGAAATCGGAATTCAAATGAAATGAAATGAAACAAATGCGACGCAAATAGGATCGAATACAAATCGGATACAAGTGCGAAGCAAATAAATCGATGGACACTGAAATTGCAAATCCCGACATCCGTAGCGTGAAAATAGAAAACTTGTCGCATTGGAAACCCTTATGACTTAACCTATTCGAAAGTCGATGAACATTTTTTTTTTCATATAAAATCTCAATCCTTAAACATGGTCTTCTTACTAATGCGATAACTCAATATCTTCATAACGTTTATCTTTATTCTCATTTCTTACCATAGCAATCTCATACTCATGTCAAGCAATGCATAAATTCATACATGAATTCACTTATTCATATACCACCATATAAAATCAGCAAGATAACTAATCGCACTTTAACCTATCCAAAAATCTGCAAATAGCAAAAATCACTTCTAAAAACATCACACATACATCACGATCAACCGGACCCTCCGTCCGGGATCTCAGCAGTAACGCAATCCTAGGTTCTAAACCACTTTAAGTAATTTCCATAATAATTCATAATGATCACATTCAAACTAAAATCTCAAAATCCAGTACAATCATCCATATGCATATACATATATTTCAATACATCCTTCAAACTCATCCCAACATCAAATACATTCATCTATGTCTATACATATATATCCCAAATACATTCATAACTCAATACAATTCTACATACGAAACGCAAAAGCTTACAATACTCTAATGGCATTCCAAGCCACAGACCATTTATAATAATCTTAAAACAAATACACAATTACAAATCATTTGCAAATGCTGATATCATGATGTCTTTCATCCGATCTCCTGCACAAATACCTGGAGATGGGGATGAAAGGGGGGTGAGCTCGGAAGCTCGTGGATAACATGTTTATTAAACTAATAATAAGCAAAAGTATTTTCAAACCTTATTTACCGTTGATCGAAAATAGTGAAGGTTTACTTCTCAAAAACTTCTCAAATTTAGAATCTTTCATAAACATTTACACAGAAAACTTTACAAAACTCTCATAGTTGAAAAATCCAAAATTCTCCTTTTTGTCAAACTTTCAAACCATTGCACCCATGAATTGCATTACATATAAATGCAGCACATTCTAAACAAAGTAAAGCATATAACACATCAATCGGTTTGGGTCGGTCCATAAACAGACGATTGCACATTCATAAGCGGTCATGCAAATGTGAAACTACGGGGAGTCCGAAAACGGAGCTCCTATGCCACTAGCGGGCAGCCGGGAGAGGGCTTTAAAAATGATACCAGTGCACTGACTCCACATGAAGGACCTAACCAAACCCATGTAACACGTATTCATGCTTGAAAACTCATATTGCCCGAAGGCATATTTCGGAAATTCAATTTTTTTCATGTAATGCCAAATTCAACATGATGTCAATCATTCACCATATCACACAAGTTCACATAATCATATCATCAATCAATTTAACACAATGAATTCCAATGAGTATCTCATCTTTATCAATTCACTCAAAAAAAATCCATTTAATAAACATTTCAAATCATTTTCGGACAATTCCGAACCATTGTAGATTTTCGTAAGTCATTTGGAAACAATGAATTTAACACTTTACAAATCATTTCAAAAACAATTGATTCAATCATTTATAAAACAATAGCTTATAAAACCACCATTTATCATTAGCTCATAATTCGAAAAATAAACGCATTACCCACATTATAGTCGAAAATCCACAATTCACTTGTCTCCTTCCTCTTGCTCTTGGATTAACCCTTGATTGCCTAACAAAAACCAACAATTCATCAATTCCTCTTCAATTTTTGAATTTCCTTTTTAAAACCCTAAAAACCCTCATCAACTTCCCTCTAACCTCTTTATAGCTCATCTGGGTTGGAAAACTCCAACCAAACTAAAGAAATTTCAAAAACCTTATAATTGTCACTATTCATCATCTTCTTCACTAAGCTTTCTCTCTCTAAAATCTTCCATAACCAAAACTCATATCATAAACATCACCAAACACAAACCCAATACCTTTGCCATATTTCTAAACTAACAACACACTAAAACTCAACCTTAAAGATTCTCTTACCTTTTTCTCTTCCCATTTTCGAAATTGCTTTTTGGCTTAGAGGGGAGATCTCTTCTCCTTCCCTCTTTTCCTTCATGATTCCATGGAAAACCAAGTTTAAAACACTTAGAAATCCTCCTCTTCTTCCTCCTTCTTCTTCTCTCCCACGAGCTTTCCTCTTCTCTTCTCTCTTTCTCCTTCTTCTTTCTTCTTTCTTCTTCTTTTCTTCTGGAATTTTTGAGCTTCTTCCTTAGAAAAACGACACTCCTCCTTTAAATATCAGCCAAGTTATTTAATTTAAGGGTAAAGACCCTTTTGCCCTTGTCTCATAAGCCTTAAACTCAAAACTCTAAGTTAACTTCCCAATTTGCCCCTGGATGTCTCTTTAAGTTATGCTCACTTTTGGACAATTATTCTCACTTCTAAATGAAGGAATTTGCTAAAACTTCCTTTTAGAGAATTGTTCCTCTATGTCTTAGCTTCATAATGCCTCAATAATCGTCCAATTCGGAGCACTATATCAAAAGTTATAGTCCAAACATGTCGGACATATCCTTTTACTATCACAGTTTTTAAAATTCATTTCCTTCCACAAATAAGCATTCTTAAGGGCTAAGCTGAAATTTCATTTCTTCATAATAAATGTAGCCCCATGTCTTAACTTTATTTCGCCTCAAACCTTGCTTCAATCGGATCTCCACAGATCTTTAAATTCGCAAAATACTGAACTATGTTCATAAACTTTCCTATCTCTCTTTGATTCAATTAATCTTGCTCAATTAAATCTCTAAAATTCATAATTTTCACATAATCATGAACTTCATTGTCTTAGGAATCCAACGCTTCAAGAACCGAGTCATTCGGATGTCGGACGAAAAAGATATAAGCAAATGATGTGATAGGGTCGGATGAGGGAGGAAAATAGCAAGCTCAGAATGAGGCAAAACATTCTGATCATTATATGATTCAATAAATCTTTTTCAATTTGACTCCAATTGATTCAAATTTTCATGGAGATGAAGATACATGTGTTAGGAATTCAATGGTTCAAGAATCGCCTCAATCCGAGGTCGAGTGAGTGAGTTATGATCAAAACAACTCAACATATTCAAAACAGAAATCAATTTGAAACTCTTTTGGCGAAAATACCATAACTTTCTCTACAAATATCCAAATGACAGGCATGTCCGCCTAACGGACATGTGCAAGGGGAGGGGTCTTTTTAACCTGAGGCTGTCCGTTAAACGGACTCCCATGTCCGTTTAACGGACATGCAAATTTTCAAAACTTTTCAATCTTCTTTTCTATGCTTCTCTCCTTTAAACTAACATCATAAACACTTATAATCTCCACTTATTCACTTATTCAAATACTTAAACACTTCATAACACTTCAAGAAACAATTTAAATTCATGAACTTTTCAAATCTCAACTAAATTGGTTCATCAAAACCTCATATCTCTAACATGTCATCAAGCTGTCACTAACATAATCTCATATAACATCATAACTTGCATCAACTATATTTCTTAACTTTGATCTCGAAAACTTGCATACTTAGTCTCGTTGGAAAGATAAAAGGTTAAGCTACAACTTCACAGAAGGCTACTTTGGCCAAATCTATTTCAATCATTCTCTAATTTCCCTTCAATCAACATATACTTAACATTCATCCTAACTTCACTTTCTTAAATACACATCCTTTAAAACAATTCAACTATCATTTGGGATTTATCCAAATCTCAACCTCAAATCATATGATTTCTTACATTCCATATCATCTTTTCATTTATAATCTCGTACTTTTGCATAAGATCTCACATATATAACCATAATTCATACTTAAGATTTCCCAACTCATATCTTTACATAATTCACATTTCCTCATCTATAACACAAATCACATATAAAACACTCATTTAATTTTATTTTCATGCTTCAAGGTTCGGGGTCCAACACCGAAGGTCTCCCTCTTTTCTTTTCCTTGTAACTTTCGTAACCCTCTCTCAAAAGACTTAGCTAATTTTTGTTTCTTAACTTTCAAGCCTAAGTCCCAAAACGATGTTGTTTCATTTTTTTTCTCCCTTTACATGCAATTTTCGTTCTCCTCCTTCACCCGTACGACCATAAGCCCATTTGTTCCTTCTTTCCTCTTTAATGAAACTAAAAAGACTAAGTTACCCTTCCTTATAAGCCTTAAACCTTAACAACTTAAGTGAACTTCCTAATTTAACCTTATACTCTCATTTCCTTTACTTTTTAATAACAACTTGAAAAACTCTAATTTCATCTTAATCCCTTCATTTAATTTCCATCAACCTAAGCACTAAAACCTCAAATTATTCTAACCAAAAGAAAATAAGCAAACTAAACCTCAAAATAAAAATTATACATGCTTATTCAATAAGAAAGAGGAATCGGGACCCAACAGATTTTAGCTTGAAGAGTCCTAAATTTTGACATGAAAGTGAGAAAGTGTGTAGGGTTGAACAGTAGCTCCATAATTGCATTTTGTGATCTGAAACTTTGAGAATTTTTCTAGATAGATTTAGGCAGATTTTGCTAAATTGGTCTTCATGAAAGTTGTAGCTTTCCTTGTTAGCTTTCTATCTCTATAAAGTATGAAATTTTTTGATATTGAGGTTGAAAGTTATGATCTATTGACTTTTGGATGTTATTCCAAAGATTCATGTGCTTTGTTTGTGAAAATGTCCAAAAGTGTAAGTTTTGTGATATTGTGCTTTGAGGCAAATTCTGGACTGTTATGGTTTGAATTGGATCAATTAGCCTTATTAAAAGTTATAAAGGACCTTCTTAGCTTTGTAATGATGTATAATATGCCATTTTTGGATGTAGGAATTGTAAGGTATGAATTTTTGAAGTTTGGATGTGGTTTAGGGTGAAATTATGGAGGCAGAAACTTTGATTGAGATTTTGACCTTTTTAGAGGTTTAATTTGCTTCCAATTTGTTCATGAAAATTGTAGAATATGTTTTGTTCTTTCCATTGATATAAAGCATAGAATTTTTGGACAATAGGACAGGAAGTTATGATTTTTAGAAGATTGTGGTACTGTTTAGGATGAAATTTAATGGGTAGTAACTTTGATTGAGATTTTGCTCTTAGAGATGGAATTAATTTTTGAGTCCTTCATGGACATTGTAGGGCTTTCTGTGATCTTTCCATGGAGACTAAATTTGTCAAATTTAGACTCCTGAGTGAAAAGTTATGCATGTTGAAAAAAGGGAGAAAATAAGTGGAAATTATTGAAAAAAATTAATAGGCAAGGAAGTTGGCCCTCGCGAGGCGGTGAGCACGCTAAGCGCTCCTCGCAAGCGCGCTCGTGCATCCCACTCGCCCTCACAAGACACGAGTGCAAGTGGCCATTTTTTCCCCAATCTAACCCTTTTGCCTTCTTTTGCGTATAACTTTTTCATCCGACCTCTGATTGACCTGATTTTCGAAGCGTCGGATTCGTAAGACATTTATTTACCCCTCCATGAAAATTTATGAATTTTTTAGATTTAATTGAAAATGATGGATTAAATCAAAGTGAGAGGACCGAGTGATTATTTTTTTAGATAATATTTTGGCAATATCCGGACCTATAGAGATCCGAATTGAGTAATTTTGGTGTCTATGAATTCTTAACACATAGGGGAACTTTTTATTAAAGAGTGGTTACCTAGGCTACCTTATGTGGATTGTCTTATTGATCGGGAACAGTAGACCCGAAAGTGGGTGTTTTAGAAAATTTGAAATAAGTATATGAGCAATAAATTGTGAGTTTCATGGTCTTTGGTGCGGCTTAACCCTAGGCATAAATGAGTTTTGATCTGGGAATGTTTTTTAGATGAAATTTATGGAATGATACTGGGATTGTCATGAACATGCATTATACATATTTTATTTCAGTCATGTGCATTATTAAACACTTATGATTGTACAAATTGTGACGTATGTGTATCTTGCATAAATGAGTTGTGCAGGCTAAATAGCCGCATTTAGGCGTTTCTAGAAACGGGAAGCAAATGCTAATTTGGAGCATACTGTGAGTAGACCGAGATGGTCTCATTTCATTCTTTATTCTGTTTTGTTTCATTTTGTATCAATTGATTGCTGAATGTGATTGATTGTAATGGGTTCCGGATAAGAGGTCCAATGATTGTGATATTGATTTAGATATTGAAGTGCTACTTGAATGTGAATTGGATGAACTATGTGTACTCAACGTGATTGATAAATGTGTTCTGAATTTGTATCATATGATTGATAAGTTCCGGACCACGGTCCGATGACAAATGTGTTTTGAATGTGCATCTGCATATGCAAGAGAGTGTGCTTCTCAACTCTACTGTTGAATGCCAGACTACGGTCCGATGACATGTGAAAGTGAGTGAATGGGAACATGCCAATGTGATTGATGCATTTCATTGCATAAGTGTATGAAATATAATGACTGTTGTGACCAGAGGAGCCACCGATCAGAGCTTAAAGCTCAACGAGTGAAAATGAGCTTCGAGCTCAATAGTGATTCAGAGCCTCAGGCTCAACGTTTAATGAGCCATGTATCCTCCAAATGGATAAGGGACAATTACTAATGAGCCCTATATGGGACAGTTTAGGCATTCGGTCACAACAAAATAACAAATAAAAAGTGAATCTCATGTGCATTGCATATGCATAATATGACTGATTAAGTGTATCGAATGTGAAATAATGTGAATGTGAAATAATGTGAAATGTGAAATAGAGTGAGTTGTAAATTATGTGTTGTGTGACTGGGTGAGCCATCGATGATGGTTACTCACTGAGTTCGCAAAACTCACCCAAAATTTGCATTTATTTTTTAGGACTCAAAAGAATACTCGTTAGGCAACGGGAGTATATCTATTGCATGAGAGAGAAAGAAAAGGTTGGGATCAATTCGCGTCTACATTGTGTCTCTTTATTTTCGCAATGAATTGTATTTTCCGCAAATCATTGTATTTTGTGTATTTGCGTATATTATTTGTGTAAAACTTTTCAATTGAAAAAAAAGAAGGTTTTGCAAAAGAAATTGATCAAAGTGTAATATGTTTTGTTTTTGGAATGAGCTAATCGAACTTCTGGTATGTGAAAAACAAAATTGGCAACTACTATAAATAAAAATATTTCTAAATAAAAGTGGGCCCAAATTTACGATTATTGATTTTCACGTACACTTGAAACAAAAAAAAAGTTTTATACTAAGATTTTGACGAACTAAGTGATGTAGCACACCACCCTCACGGGACACGGACTCGGATATCATCATTGATGTCGGGTTCGGGTCATGCGAGAGTAGGGTGTTACAGGACAGATCCTTTTGCTCGCCTTCCTAGCTGGCAACCTTCCCATATACAAATATTGTCCATCTGCCTTTTCTGGGGTCCGATCATCGACCACTACTAGTTAACATTTTTAAGGACTCAACCACTTCCCAGGGTGTAAGCAGATTTCGATTCCAGACAGCTTGGATGGCCAGTGAGCATTTCTCTCAATTTGTGGAATCCCACTGGCACCTTGATCTACATACTCTTTGTGCATCCATGGCTCGTTTTGCTGACTACTTAAGGCAGTGGAACAAATCAGAATTTGGTAATATATTTGCTCGCAAGAGAAAAATTATGAATCGGTTGAGTGGAATTCAACGAACACTAGACCGCACTGATTCATATTCCCTTTTGGATTTAGAAGCGAAACTCCGAGATGATCTCACACAGGTATTATATGAAGAGGAACTATATTGGTTTCAATATTCCTACAGTATATGGCTAGCTCAGGGCAATCGCAACACTAAGTATTATCACACCGTTACGATGGCAAAGCGCAGGAGTGTATGAATTACCACTATAAAGGATGCACAGGGCACACTGCATACAGACCATGCTTCACTTCATTCAACGGCCACTAAATATCTCAAAGCACTTTTTTCAGCAGAAACTACTCCACTAACTCCACTTCCTGTTGCTGGAGTCTTCCCCAGGTTAACTGATAAAGAGAAAGGTGTCTTTTGTTCCCCTGTAGCATTCTTTGAGGTTAGGACAGCTATATTTGAGATGGATGCAAATAAAACTCTAGGAGCTGATGGATTCAATGCGGCATTTTTCCAAAAACAATGGCCTATCGTGGGTACCTTAGTGTTTCGATATATTCAAAAAGTCTTTAAGCACGAACAATGGGAGTCGGAGTGGAACCTTACTGTCATCGTTCTTATTCCGAAAATTCCTACACCACTATCCATTCAGCAGTTTCGACCTATCAGTCTCTGTAATGTCCTTTACAAGACTTTTGCCAAGATTATAGTAAACCGGTTGAAGCCGATCCTTGACAAATTGGTTGCCCCCACCTAATGTAGTTTTGTACCGGGACGCTCAACCCCCGACAACATTATTATAGTCCAAGAGGTCATCCACGGGATGCAAAAAAAGAAAGGAAAATCCAGATTCCTTACTATCAAGATCGATCTAGAGAAGGCTTATGATCGCCTCCGATGGGACTTTATCCTCAAGACTCTAATTGATATTAGGTTACCAATGGAATTGACTAGTTTAATTATGAAGTGCGTGTCTTCAGCACAAATGTAAGTTTGCTGGAATGGCGATTTATCTCCTCCATTCCTCCCCACGAGAGGCCTCAAACAAGATGATCCGTTATCCCTGTATTTATTTGTGCTCTATATAGAGAGGTTGGGACATCTTATCACCTCTGAAGTCTCTCAAGGACATTGGAAGCCTATTCGACTAAATCGAGCAGGCCCTCGCTTATCTCACTTGTTCTTCGCCGATGACCTAATACTGTTTGCAGAAGCATCTATGGACCAAGTTAGTCGCATTTCCCACGTTCTAGACACCTTCTGTCAATCATCTGGACAGAAAATAAACAGAGTCAAATCTAGAGTTTATTTCTCTCCTAACATTCCTCGCTCCCAAGCTCAAACGTTAGGTAGACAATTGGGTTTTCCATCCACCGCGAATCTGGGAAAGTACCTCGGAGTGCCTGTTGTTCATGAAAGATCAATGCGACATACATACCAATATATTCTGGATAACACTCACAACAAATTAGCTGGTTGGAGTGCCAGATTCCTTTCACTTGCCGGGCGAGTAACACTGACACAGTCAGTTATGGCGTCACTACCTATTTATACCATGCAAATAGTGAGACTACCCTGTATGCTTTGTGATGACCTTAAGCAACTTATGAGGAATTTCATCTGGGGTTCAAGGGAAGGTTAAAGAAAAATCCACCTAGTAAACTGAGAGACCGTTTGTAAACTCAAGACTTTAGGGGGTCTCGGTATCCGGAGACCTCGCACTACAAATGATGCTTTGCTCACTAAATTGGGATGGGGGCTTCTTACTCAACCTTCAACTCTTTGGGTACAAGTCCTTCGAACTAAATATCACTTTGACAACCGTAATATCCCTGAATCTTTGAACAGTAGTGGAGCGTCTTCAGTTTGCCGAGGCATTTGCTCCACGTGGAAGTTTGTACTAGCAGGCACCCGGTAGTGTATAGGCAATAGGAAGCTCACACTCTTTTGGCTAGATAATTGGGTAGGAGAGAGCGACCCTCTAATCCTTATGGCTATACATCCTATCCTGGATAATCTCTTGACTGCTCGTGTGCACAAATTTGTGGCTATAGATGGGGAATGGTCGTGGGATAAGTTTCAACACTTCCTCCCAGCTATGGTATGTATGACTATTGCTTCCACCAAGACTCCGAGACCCGAGTTTGATGACGATCGGGTGTTCTGGGGTGCGACACATAATAGGCTATTCTCCACCTCAACGGCGTATGAGATCGTAGACAATCCTGGTGTCTGAGCCCCGAGTCGACTGTGGTCTTTGATATGGAAATGGCCCGGTCCACAGAGGATCAGATCGTTCTTATGGTTAGTCGCTCAGGGTAAATTATTGACCAATCAGCAACAGGCTGCCTAACACATCACCACCGACGTCCTCTGTTTGCATTGTGGTAGACCTGAAACTTGCTTACATGCTCTTCGCGACTACCCTAGGGTGCGGCAATTCTGGCTACAGTTCAATTATGATATGGAGCAGACGGATATCTCTTTGCAGGGTCGCGTCGAGTGGTTGACTTCCAATTTGCGTAATCACACAAAGACTACCGGAATACGATGGTCACTGCTATTCGATATATCCTGCTGGTTCTTGTGGCAATGGCGTAACAATAACATCTTTGACATCCACTTTTCCTGGCCAGCTGTCAGTAAACATACTATTCTCGACTATGCTTTTCGGGTGCTCAAGGCTAGTAAAGTTACGGCTCGGGCTTTAGTAGGCTATACGGCTAGTAACACTAGGAGCATCACATGGACAAAACCTAGTGAAGGATGGATTAAGCTGAACACAAATGGAGCTACGTCAGTATCCCACCGGACTACCTCTTCTAGGGGCCTCCTAGGTGATAGTACCGGTAGTTGGGTGGGAGGTTTTGTACACAATATAGGCATTTGCTCGCCTTTGAAAGCTGAATTATGGGGAGTGTATTCGGGATTGACTCTGGCTTGGGATATGAGATACCAGCGAGTGGACCTTGAGGTCGATTCCTTAGATATTATCAACATCCTATTACCGTCTACATTGCACCCACCCACGAATTCCTCCTTAGTATAGACTATTTATGCCCTACTGGCGCAATCTTGGACGGTTCGAGTTTGCCATGTCTTTCGTGAAAAAAATCGTTACACTGATTGGTTGGCTTTTAATGTGAAACTGTACGGACCCAGATTTACTTCTTTAACCCATCCCCGCTCAGGACGCCTTGTACTCTTTTCTGAGGATGTATCTGGGGTCTTAACCCCAAGGCTCTCTATTTAGGCCTCGTCTTTCTACTCTTTTGTATTCAAAAAAAAATAAAGAGGTACAGTAAAAAAAGATTTCCTCGTCATAAGGCCTAATAATAATTCACCTTCAAAGTGAATAGAAAACCTATATTTGTAAAACTCAATTTCAGAAGGATTTGATAAAAGAAAGATCGACTTTTAACAGTTTTATCCCTCGCCTTACCCTTCTTTTACACTTCATGAAGTGGAGAAATTCCAAGGCAACTGGAACATGGCATGAAATCCTCCTATATGACACAAATGTTGAACTGAAATTTAGATACCAGTTTTTTAAACACTTTTGACTGCGGAACCAAACGGGTCCTGCAGTGGACTTGTAAACATTTCTCAAGCATGCAATGAAATTGGAAAAAAGTGACCAATCGATAGCTGCAGGTCCGGAAAATTTGGACCCTATATTGGTAAGAGAAGACAAGCAGCATGACGCTGTTTCCTAAAATGTTATCGTCAAACCGAAAGCGAAGCATCTGGATAAGAAGTGAACTTGGGTTTGTGTCACTCTTAACCCCTTCCTTTTTGCTGTCACTCCTAAACCCCCAACGTACGGTTCTGTAAGCCCTCCTCGTTTTCTCTGTTTCATTATCTTCTTCAATGACGTCAATGTCCAGATTTGTGCTCAAGGATTGCAAGCTCCAAGTATGCGAAGCTATTTATAGACCGAGCAATCGTCTCCCTGCAAGAAGGCTAATCAGCAATCTGGGTATGTATTAATCCTGATAAATTTCATCTTTGTTCTATGGCTTTTCAAGTATTTGTTCCTTTCGCTTTTCTTTATGTTGCCTCAGATTCTGGTGCCGATGGATCATGGTTGGTGCTTGCAACGTATTACTTTCTGATTAAACTTCTTTGAGTGCACCTCTTACCGAGTTCTTATGCGTTTGATTATGAAGATCTTAGAGGTGGGATGCCTGAAGCTGCGAGGATAAGAATGGACGCAATTCGAAGCAACCCACGGAGTCTAGTGGTTACTCATGCAACTTCTTCTTCAATCATCAGACCATCAAGGTAGTCTTTTACGGACAAATGTGTGATCGACGTGTCTGGTGGATTTTTTTTTTTTGAAAGTTAACTTAGAATGTCATTGTCTTGTCGTTTGAAATAGTAGACAAAGGAGGGATGACAGTCATCAGCTTTTGATCCTGTGCCAGAGAGGTGACAGCGCTTGAGAATGAATAAACCTATTAAACCTCTCCTTTTTGGTTAATCTTCGTGAGATTGAGTGTCAGTTATCTCTCCTATGTTATATTGATAACGGAGACTTGAACTGGAACTTAGAAGTTACTCATTGTTGTGTAGTTCTGTTTAGAGAAGGGACATTTTTTTTTTTGTAATATAATTTCTGTGCATTAGAGCAGTTTCAGATTTTTTGTGTCCTTTCTTTCCTAATATAAGTATTATCTAATTTCTAGATCACTAATCTAATTTCTAGATCACTAGACACAGCTTTTTACCAAGAAATGGTTTCGTGTTCAGTATGCCAGTACCTTTATTGGCCAATAATTATAGAATTGACCTTACTAGTTAGTTGGAAAATTAATGACTTCCGGGCATTAGTAAGTTCTTATTCATCCTACCCTTGAGGGTTTGGTCCCACCAGTGAAGCAAGTTCCCTTTGGAGCCCTTCAAACCCAGGAAGTTGAAGATTCAAATCACAGTGACTAGGCTACAACCCACTTCAACCTTGAAGAGGATGGTTGGCCAAGGGTAAATACACATTGAAGCCTACAAATGCCACTTAGATCGAGTCTATCACGTGGCTTTGAGTTGTTAGCTTGTCAAGTAGTTTACTTTGAACACGTAGTTTGCAGGCTATTATGTGCATCCAGCGGTTTATCCAATGCGCACTCAAATGATAGTGCCTGTGGATTCCACTAATATAAAAAGAAAATCTTATTCATCCTCAATGCATTCTAACATTTTAACTGCTTGATGTAGGAACTCCTCAGTTCTCTGCAAGGCTGCCACAGATGTATCAGGAGAAATTCCCAGTAGTAGACCTAGTGGGATGAGCAATTATGAAAGGATAATTGAAACTCTGACCACCCTTTTCCCTGTCTGGGTGTGTCTTATGTTTCCTTACTCCAGTGACTCTCTATGCAGATTTTCTTTCATGTGTATAGCTGGGAAATCTGCAACTGAGTTACGTGTATGTTTCTGAATGTTTCATACTAATATTTTAATTGCATTGGCAGGTCATATTGGGCACTGTTATTGGTATCTACAAGCCATCTTTGGTAATCTCTAAACCATACTTACTGGTTTGTAACAGCACATGTGTTGCATAATGAATCAAAGCATTTTCTGGCAGGTTACATGGTTGGAGACTGACCTCTTCACTCTTGGTCTGGGTTTCCTCATGCTTTCAATGGGATTGACCTTGACATTTGAAGATTTCAGACGCTGTATGAGAAATCCATGGACTGTAAGAGAATCATCTTTCATATCTACCTCTTTGAGGTAAAAAGGTAAAGGTAGGGAGATCACTTCCTTTTTTCTTCCACTAACTGAGTCATTTGTGTTTGATTTTCAGGTGGGTGTAGGATTTCTTGCTCAGTACCTAATCAAACCACTATTGGGATTTGTTATTGCAATGGTATTTATGCATCACTTTTGAAGCATATGGTATTTCTTTTAAATGGTGGTTCAGTTCTTAGAATCCATCAGTCTTCTTTGTCAATATTTATCTTTTCAATATAGCTATAATAATGTTTAGTTCACCAATATGATACAACTGTAAGGCTTTGCCTATCTCCCTTTTTGGAAATCTAATTTTCTTTAATTTCCCAAAAAAAAAAATCATAGAACTGTAAAACTCTGGTTAATTTCATTTTGGACATCCATACTTTTCCAGCTCTGCTGTCATTCATCTTAGTAGATAAGTTGTTCCTGTTTTCAATAATTCCAAGGATTGAATGCATGGTGATTAAAGTGATTTTTCAGCTAACAAAATTTGCTGCTTAAAAGGATGTCCAAGTTTTTTGTATTCTTTCATAATCTTACTTGTGAAAGCCTTAACATTTGGAATGTGTATTTTCATTCTCTCAGACATTGCATTTAGAAATCTAACAGGTATACTATCTTTGAAGGCAGAGTGAGAATCAGGTTTACCTACGCTTCAGATTTTAAATGTAGACAAAGTTACCATGTCATTAATTGTCAATATTGGACCGCTTCTTTACTTCTGGGATGCTCATTGAAGAGCATGCTCCAACTTGTATTTTGTTTTAGACTGACGATCTGAGAAAAGAAAAATAGTTGCCAACTTACTGAAATTTTAATTTCCAAATGAGGTTGCTGATTTTGCTATTCTTTTCATTTCTAGACTTTGAAACTATCGGCGCCTCTTGCAACCGGTCTTATCTTGGTCTCATGTTGCCCTGGAGGACAGGCATCTAATGTTGCAACCTACATATCAAAAGGAAATGTAGCACTTTCAGTTCTTATGACAACGTACGTGGAAGCATATTTTCTTTGGGAAAATAACTTCTTGTAGCAATTTTTAGCAGTAGACCATTTTATGCTCGTACCAATTACTTTGTCTACTATTATAACTGAACTGTGTACAGCTATAATGAAAGGCTATCTTAGCAGAAACGCTTTATTTTATTATAGATTGTCAAACTCAAGTTAGATTTTCATCTTTTCTTGTTCTTCTCTCTTTCCCCTTAATCATATGGGATCCTTTAAAGTCCCACATTTTTTCTCTAACTTGTTCCACGCATCTCTTTTTTGGAACCTTATCATTGCTCAAGACTCGCTCCTCATGCAAATATACGAGTCAGGAATTGTATCAGTTAGTTGTTCCCCTTCAATTGCATATTTTCAACTTGTTTCATAACATATTTTGTTGAATTTCCGCAGGTGTTCAACTGTTGGAGCCATTATTATGACACCACTTCTTACTAAGCTTCTTGCTGGTCAGCTGGTTCCTGTTGATGCTGCAGTAAGTTACAAAGTCAATAACTTGTGAAGTGTGTAATCTCCATGTCAGAAAAACCGTTGGCTGTTAGCAGAGTAGGAGAAAAGTTCAACTACAAAATTACATATAATTATGATCTGATCCCATTGCAGGGTCTTGCTATCAGCACTTTTCAGGTTGTTTTAGTACCAACTGTTATCGGAGGTAACCTAAAAGTTCTTGCATCAATTGGTTGAAGATTTTGCATTTCACCGTTGGCTTTCCATGTTCTTGTATGCGGACGTTCTACCATAATGAGATAAGTTGTTTAAAATGCAGTTCTAGCGAATGAATTCTTTCCCAAATTCACTTCAAAGATAATCACGGTGACACCGTTGATTGGAGTCATTCTCACAACTCTGCTCTGTGCAAGTCCAGTAAGTTTGAGGAATAACATTTCATGTATTCACTGTAATAATGACAATTGGCTGTTCTGACTTGTGTATTGTATATCTGGGCTGTTATTTGTTTCATGGTTGAAACTGAGTTTCATACAACTTTTGGTAGATTGGACAAGTGTCAGATGTTTTGAAAGCCCAAGGTGCACAGTTGATAATGCCAGTCGCTCTGTTACATGCTGCAGCATTTGCTCTAGGTTATTGGTTGTCAAAATTATCATTTGGTGAATCAACTTCTCGTACCATATCCATAGAATGTGGGATGCAGGTAGTTAAGTGCGACAATTTTTTGTGCTGGCCCAAGTGTTTTCCTCCGAAGTGTCAGTATGATATTTTTATTTGCCTGCAGAGCTCTGCACTTGGATTTTTACTTGCTCAGAAGCATTTCACAAACCCCCTTGTGGCTGTGCCTTCAGCTGTTAGTGTTGTTTGTATGGCGGTAAGACTTCTACAGTTGTCAAGAATTCCCAGTAGTTTTTTTCTTTCATCGGTTATTTAATTGGGAATTAATCTTGACCTTATTAATTCTGCTACATTCCCCCTCACAGCTTGGTGGGAGTGCTCTTGCTGTATTTTGGAGGAACAGACCGATTCCTGTTGATGACAAAGATGACTTCAAGGAATAAGGAAGACTACCTCTGAATTTCTCCTGGAAACTTATCGGCCTTTAAGTTTTATTGATGAAGTTTCCAATTTTTTTAAAAAAGAAGTTGGTCAATATGATGTTTCAGAACAATTTGTTAAGATGGATTTTCTTTTTGTAAGATAAGAATCATGGAAATTTTAGATTGTTAAGCGATTGTAACGCATTAGTAGACTATCTTGAGAGTATGATTCTGGGAAATAATTGTCATCCTGAACTTGGCAAATTGCTGAGCAGAGGACTAGTTAAACAGACGGAGCAAGTTTAGATTAAGGCTTGTTTCTGAACGTTGATGTTTTTCTGAAGTAACTATCCATCCCATTCATGTGGCATTAGAATTTGTGTACGTGCAGCTTTTTTGCATCCTAGTTTCAATAATTGGTAGAAGCTAACCTATGTGAATTTAACACATTACGAAACTAAAGATTTGATATCATACAACTCTTGGAATTGAGGACGTAACCTCGTCATATCCCATGGAAGAAAAAAAAAATGTTTGTTATAATTTCTTAAAAGGTAAATTACTTTTAATTTCCAAACTTAACGAAGAAGGCATCATAAGACTTTATTATAAAGTGTAATTTTTTAATATACGTCCTATCAAATTCTAAAAATTATATGAAAGCTACTTTAGTCACACAATTATTTATCCTTTAAAGTATTCTCACAAATAAGTTAAAAGACAACTGGAAAAGCATTGTACTGAGGAGTAAGCTTAGAATGCTAATCTCGGGCATAATCTGTCCCGAATCTCAAAAACATCAAGTATAAATAATGTTATTTTAAATAAAATGATATCATTTTTAAAATTAAAATTAAAAAAACAAGCTTCAGGTCACTTAATCTTGATCAATCTCAAGCTCGAGCCACGAGCCTCAAGTTGAACCTAAACCTTTATAATTTGTTTCAAGCAAAACTCGAGTCAAAAAAGCCCTAAACTTCATTAAAATATACATCTAATTTCAATTAAAAATATTAATTTTAATCAAATATTTTTATTTAAATACTAATTAGATTCTAATGATATCTAATATTTGATCTTAAAATTTCTCAAGCTTTACAATCAAATTAAACTTAATTAAATTATTTTTCTTTTTAATCGTTCTTCATTTGTGACTCAATAAGTATCTAAATATGTTGACAATGAATGTAAATTATAATTTTAAATATATTATATTTAAGACTACACCAACACCAATAACTCAGTAAAAGTCTTGTTGATAGTAGGGTCTAAAAGGTCCAAAAGTATATAGCCTTATTTCTAACTGGTAGAGTGGTTGTTTCCTATAGATCCACATATATAAAATATATATATATAATAAAAATAAAATAATAATAATATATACATAAGAGATAATGATAATAAAAATAAATAAAAACAAACAAACAAATAAATAAATTCATATAAATAAATATATAAAATATTTAATAAAATTATTAATACAATAAATATAGAACAATGTTAAGAATAAGAATAAAAATAAATAAGTAAATAAATACGCAAACAAATAAGGAAACAAGTAAATAAATAATTGAACTAATCATTACAAGAAAATATTTAGGCTAAATAAGAAAATATTTTGTTAAATACAAAATATAAGCCTTGAAAGAAAATTATTAAAAGACTATAAGAAAGAAAAGATCTCTTTATATGAGATCTTTTACTTAAGTATGCCAAACAAATTTATTAAGGATCATGTCTTCAGTAAATTTCAACAAAGTTATATCATTCTTGATCATTTCTTTTCAATTTTTCTTAAGTCTTCCTTTTTTACTTACAATTTTAAGTACAATTTTCTTACATTTTCTTACTGAAACGTCAGAGTGTCTCCTCTTAACATATCCGAATCATCTAAGCATTCTCTCTCTTAATTCTTTTAATTATTAACCACCTTTAATTTATTTCTTATTATTACTTTCCTAACCTTATCTCTTCCAATAATGTTGCTCATCCAACGAAGCATCATCATCTCTGTCAGCATTAACTTAGATGTTTGATAGGTCAACACTCCTCGTATCGCATAGTTGGTCTAATCGTTAAATAATAAAATTTCCTTTAAACTTGAGTAGTATGTTCTTGTCACATAAAATTCTTAAAACACTTCTCCATTTAAGCTAACTTGATTTGATACGGTGAACTATGTATTCATCGATCTCTCCATTGGTTTGGATGATAGATTATAGATACTTAAAACACTCTTTTGTGGTGTAATTTCTAAACCAATCTTTACCTCCACATTAGAAGCCATCTTATGAACTGAAAAGTTACAGTCTAAGTACTTAATCTTAATTCTGCTTAATTTAAACCCCTTCGATTCTGACATATCCCTCCAAAGGTCTAGCTTGACATTAATATCCTCTTTTGTCTTATCCATTAAACACAATGTTATAAACAAACAACATACATCAAGACACATTCCCTTGGATATTCTTAGTGAGCTCATCCATCACTACTACAAACAAAAAGGGGCTCAATAAAGAGCCTTGGTGTAACTTTATATGGATAGAAAAATACTTTGTGTCTCCTCTTATCAGCCTTACTATAGTCTTTATATCTTCATACATATTCTTAATAACTTGTATATCGGTCATAGGATCTCTCTTAATTTCTAAACACTTCTATATGATTTCCCTAGGTACCTTATTATATATAAGGATGGCAAAAGGACCCGATCCCAACCCAACATGAAGTTAATGGGTCAGGCCTTGACTACGCAGGCCCTACTGAGCCAGAGGCCTGACACTTTGAAACAAAACGATATCGTTTTAAACTTTAAATTTTAAAAAAATTTGTAGGATGGAGTCGAGCTAGACTCATTACCATCATTAGTAATATGCCTTCTTTAAATCAATAAAAAACATATGAAAGTTATGATGTCTTTTCCTGTAATATTTTATTAATCTTTTATGAAGATGTAAAGCTTCTGTTGTAGATCTTCCTAACATAAACTCAAATTGGTTCTCTAAGATAAGTGCATCCTTTCTAGCTCTCTTATCAATCACCTTCTCCTATACACTTTATGGTGTGACTAAGTATTTTAATACCTTTATGACTGTTTTGTAAGTCTCCACTCATCTGAAATTTTAACAGACTTAAGGATCATATTGAGAAGCTAGATCAGTCAAGTAAGACCCTATTTGCTTAGGCTCTTCCTCACCTTTATAAGTATCTCATAAGGCCCTATTGCCCTTTCATTCTTTATCTCCTTTAAAGCTCTTTTAATTTCTTCCTTTATAATTTGTCAATAATAAGTAAAGTTACGATACCTCTTAGACGTGTTAAAATCACCTAAAGAGATGTTGTCCTCTACTTCTTCTTTAAAAAGGTTATAAAAATATCTCTATCATCTTCTTTTGATGTCAATTTCAACTATAAGTGCCAACCATGCTTCATCTTTTATACAACAAACTTGATTTAAGTCTCTTGCTTTCCGTTTCCTAACTCTTACCAACTTAAGTATATACTTTTCTCCATCTTTAGTTTTCAATCATTGTTTTGCTATTAATTTTTAAGATTATATTTTTCATCTATTTCTTTGTCAATTTGTAACTTTCTTTATTAACCATCTTTCTACCTCTGTGGTGCTATGTAATAGAACTTTATAGGCACCATTCTTAATCTTATCCTTGTATTATACATCTTGATTCTATCACTAAGACTCCATCTTACTATCTCTAGGCACTTAAAAAATAGCCAATATCTCTTTAACTGTATGTTATAACGGAGTTGCTACTCTCTCCCATATCTGGTTAGCATCTTCTTCCTATTTTCATTCTTTTTCATATATTACTCTTTCCCTAAGCTATTTCATTATATCATTTTTCAAATTCCACCATCTAACTCTAGTACATCTCAGACTTTGCTTCTTCCTCTAATCCTTAATTATAAGATCAATAACTAACAACCTATGTTGAGTTGACAAGCAAGCATTATGTATTACCTTACAATTCTTGCAATTGGGTTGATCGCTTTGCCTTATGAAGAAGTAGTCAATTTGAGTTTTTGTGGTTATGCTTTTAAAAGTCACTAGATACTCCTTAAAAAAAAAAAGAGTTGACCATCACTAACTCAAACACTACTGCGAGATCCAATAAAGTTGTCTCCCTCCCATTCTCAACCCAAAACTCCCATCAGTTTATAAATAACCGTTTGAGGTTGCCCCTATATGAACATTAAAGTTTCCTTTTATGAACATTAAAGTTTCCTTTTAGAATAACTCTCTCGTCAGAAGGGATCTGCTGAACCACCTTATTTAGCTGTTTCTAGAATTAGTGCTTAAGTTATTCGTCCAACACTACTTAAAGTTTTTTTTTGGATTCGAGGAAATCCCGTAGGTGGGCTAAGCGGGCACACCTCTCTGAGAGCCCAACTGACGCACCACCCCACAGGCGGTTCAAGCGGGCACACCTTATCATTGAGGGCCCAACTAGTTCTCTATCTACAGGTAAAACTCCGGCTGCCTCAGACTCTTACAAGAGGGGCTAGCATGGAATCGAACCTAGGACCTAACTAAAATCAAGCCCTGCTCTTAACCATCGAGTCACACCGTGTATAAGCACAAACCACATTGATTAAATTAAAGTTCTTTAATTTATATTTAATTTTAATTAAATAATTTATATTAATATATTAACATCTGTTTTAACCAATACATGATAATCACCTAAATATTAAGTATTTCAAAGTGATTTTGTCTAATATTTTTGTGTATGATTTCTCTTATAATTTGATCATATCATTATACAATATTTCAATCAAATATAGAGTATGAAATTAATGTCTTTTTTAATTCAACCATATTTAATTATCCAACAATAGCAATTAATTTTAATGACATTTAAAATTATTTTAAAGAGTCATTCAACCTTAGCCAATAATTTTTTAATATAATAAGAATTGAGAATATTAAAATATTCTATCTAATAACTTTAGAGTAGTGAATCTTATAATTGCTCAGTTACCTTGATGTAATTTATTTTACATAGGATGACTTCCAATTAAGTTATCTTTAAGTAGAATAGGTCATAAATAATATATCGTATAATGAAGCAAAATACTACATGGGTAAATTATTATTATTATTATTATTATTATTGTCGTCACCGAAGGATGTGTGTGCAAAAGCGGCCGCCAGAGATGTCCTTGCACACATGTAGAGAATATGAAAGAAATACATATACGATAAACCTGTAATCTGACAAACAAAAAGGCAAACGCCCCCACATAGAACGAACTAGACATTACCATTTTCTTCTGTTATAATTGTAGGTGGTTTATTCTGCGACTTTCTTTACTCTCAGGAACTCGTATTTGTCCAAACATTTCTACTCTTCAAGCTTCTCCAATTCTTTAGTTTCCTATTGGAATTCTAAGTATTACGATAATCATGTCTCATACTAACTGGGAAGCTGATAAAATGTAAGTTTTACTCATTTATGACACTTCGTTACAGTATTGCAAGTCGTAGCGTTTGTGGGTTTTCCTCATTTTCTCTATTTTAGACGTTTTGGGTGGTTTTGAATCGGTTCTGTGTCTAGGGTTTTGATATTTTGGTGCTGGTATTTTGTAATGACTATTGGCTGGCATTTTACGCTAGTTGGGTTTCCTTTTATACGATTCCGTGTGTGTGTCCTTCCAAGTATGCATATTTGTTTCATCTGTTAAGGTGAAATCATTTCTTCACTTTAATGAAATGAAATAATTTACTTGCCATCGTGGAATAACTTGTTTTGCTTATTTATCCTGTCAATTGGTTGTAAATCAAGAAAATATCAAACACGTTGTGGGTTGTTCATCTTCCATTTTGCACACACGAACTGTAACCCATTTTCTGTTGTTTTGATTGTTATGTGGGTCCCAATTGGTAGAAGAAACCTGCAAGCCCATGGGGTTATCCTGCACTTTGATGAGGAAGTAGAAAATAAATATGGTAATAATACTTTTTGTAGTAAATTGGAGAGGTGTATTAAACTTTAATTCTTTTGCCTGCTTGAAATTAATTGTTAAGCTCCACTGCTTTGGTTCTGAAACCTACAGAAGGAAAGTTTGTTCCTCTCTTTGCCTGTTGCGGGTTGACGTGAGATTTTACTTCGTAAGTTCCACATTTGTGTTGACATTATTTGTCTAAAGAAGGATTGAGTGCTGACAGTTTACAAGACCAATCTTCAGTTCTTTTTCAGTAGAACTTCACAACTGCCTGCTTTGGGTTCTTGCTGCTTGCAATTGTCCCACTTCTATCTGCTTTATATGTTTAACATTTTTGGAGTTCTGATGGATTGCATGCTTCATTCAAGGTTGGACGTTTACATATATGATTACCTCATCAAGCGGAAACTGCATGCCTCTGCGAAGGCATTTCAAGCTGAAGGGAATGTCTCCACAGATCCTGTGGGTAAGATAACTGTCAAACTGAATAGATGCTCAAGTTATAAAAAGATAAAACAGAAGAAATAGCCAAAAGAAATTCCTTACCTTTTGTTCTTCCATTTCCTTAACATTATTATAATAATCACTTGATTCTTTTTTGGTATAGCTATTGATGCACCAGGTGGTTTTCTCTTTGAGTGGTGGTCTGTTTTCTGGGACATATTCATTGCTAGGACAAATGAGAAGCACTCAGAAGCTGCTGCATCTTATATTGAGGTTGGTTTACAGATTTTTCAATCAATTCAACTTGTCTAAGTTTGATTTGCAGCCATCAATTCTTTGTCTAAATTGGCTGGAACAACTTCTGTTTGACGTCATTAGCTTGGCAATATCTAGTGTTATTTGTAGAAAGAAAAGATGCATATGGTTGTCCTAGTTTTTTTTGTTTGTTTGTTCCAGTTTGGAGGTTACCAAGTTTTTCAATTCACTTCTCTACTTCTGCTTGAGTATAGGTATCTTTAATAGAAATGAACTAGTCATTTTTATTAGGACATATATTCAATTGTATGTCATATATTCGTTATGTCAAGTATAACTTGTAATCTAGCTAAATATTATGGTAAATGGTAGAGTCAATTGGCTAAGGCTCGGGAATTACAACAGCAACAACATCATCCACATCCAAAACCTCAGCAACATCAGCAGATGCAGATGCCGCAGCTTTTGCTACAGAGGCATGCTCAACAGCAGCAGCAGCAGCAGCAGCAGCAACACCAAAGAAGAGATGGGAACCAACATCTGAATGGTGGTTCCATTGGACTTGCCACTAATGACGCATCAAGACATACCACTGCAACTGCAAGTGCTATGGCAACACAAATTTACGAGGATAGATTAAAGCTTCCACTTCAGAGGAATTCCTCTGATGATGTGGCAATGAAGGTACTAAGTTTTTATGAAGCAAGGAAGATTGGAAGATTTTTTCATTTTTTTGGTGAACAATAGACTTCACTCTTGTATCACTATGGTTTCCATTCTAACATTTCTATTTGCAGCAACGGCTAAGTGACAATGTGGGTCAGCTTCTAGATCCTAATAATGCATCGTTGTTGAAAACAGCATTGGGTGGTCAGCCTCCTGGGTACTCTTCTTCACCGTGGTTTTTATTGCTATGCTTATGGGATATTAAATTTTTTTAACAATCAAATTAGTGAAACCTTTATGCACTTTTTTTTTCTTCTTTTTCCCAGACATACACTACATGGTGCACCTGGATGCTCAAGTATTCAAAACCGTAGTCAACAGCTGCCTGTGTCTACCCAGGTAAAGTTGTTTTTGAGTTTAAAATTTAACATGCTCCATTTTTCTAATATAATCTTGTGAAACAGGAGATGAAGACTGAGATGGCTGCAATTATTAATTCGAGGAATGCTGGTTCTGAAGGATCTTTAATGGGAATTCATGGTACTTTCTGTCTAGAAACTTTTCTGGAACAAAAATTTACTTTCCCATTAGGGCCTTCTCTGTTAGATTTATTTGTAAAAATTTGGTATTACCTGTTGCTTATGAAAGTTCAATCTGATTTGTGATTGCTAGCTGATGGCATTCCTCACATGCTAGTTTGGTAGGATAAATTTTATTTGTTAATGAAAAATTGTCTTTGTTAAAATTTCATCTGGACTCTGATATTAATCATATTTCTGGAGACAACTATCATGAAATGGAAAATAACCATAAGATGTTGAAAATTTATTGTAGATTAATGCAGTGGTTCATATGGCATTTTTATTGATGCCAATTTAGAGTGAGATATTTTTATCTATGGGCTTATGCTTAGGTTTTGCTTTTACATTGCTGTAAATATTTGGTTGACTTGTATTTTCAGGTTTAGCGGTGGAATTGAGACCCTTTTCCTCCATACATTTTTCATAACTCTTAACTGTCTTGTCGATTTCTCTTCATTCCGCTTTATTTTTTTCACTTTTTCTGTTTTGGATTTGAAATGCTGTGTCATAGAGAAAAGAAAGGAATCCAAATTTATTGCATTCTTATACCTTAGGATGTTCAATTCATTAATCTTTTCTGTTTTCCTTTGTCTTTCTAGTTTTGGTTATCAAGGCTTGAATTGTTAATTTGATTACCAAACTGTGTGAAGTACTTATCATTTGAGTTTGCAACTAACTGGTTTTGGTATCTGTATAGGATCAACACAAGGGGGAGACAAATTGACTTTGAAAGGATGGCCTTTGACTGTAAGTTTCCGAAACGACAACTGATTGGGTCACTTAACCTCCTTGAGTGATGCATAGGGAAATTTTGGCAAATTTATTTAAAATATCTTGCGCTAAACTTATTTTATTTCATCCTTTTTATTTTTCCTGCATTACAGTTCTGACCTTGGTTCCTTTTTTTAGGGGCTGGAGCAGCTTGGGCTCCTTCAACATCAAAGGTTGATGCAGTCTCCACAGTCTCTTAACAAATTTCAACTTCAGCAGCAATTGATGCTTCAAGCACAGCAAAACTTGCCATCTCCATCTGTTAATGATTTGGAGCGTAGAAAGCTAAAAATGCTTGTGAATAGCCAGACCATGGCTGTTGGGAAGGATGGCTCATTTAATTCTGCTGATGCGCTCAGCAACATTGGATCACCAATGCATGTTGGTTCTCCTGTAATGTCCCGTGCTGAAACAGATGTGCTGGCTAAGGTACTTATTTCTCTGATGTTAGACTGAGGATTTTTTTCTTCTGTTTGCTTTCTTCAGCAAATTTTCATCATGGATTTGCTTATATGGTTGAGGTTTCCAGTTGCAGCAACAACATATGCAGAACAGTCAACAGCAGCAACAGTACCCACAGCATCCTCTTTCAAGTCAACAATCTCAGAGCTCAAATCAACACCTCGCACAGCAAGAAAAAATTATTGGTTCTGGTGGAATGACTATTGATGGCAGCATGTCAAGCACCTTCCAAGGAAATGAACAGGTACGCTATATTTAAACTGTTGATTTTCTGATGTCAGCTTTCAAAAGGAAAAATAAATGGCCTGACGGTTGGAATGCCATATAGGTCAGATTTCTATGAACATCCATTCATCAAAATATTTGGTACTTGAGTAAAATGTTTGAAGAAAACTACCATCCTCTTGTATGCTGAGAACATATATGGACCTTAAAAAGTTTTCCTTTGACTTTGTTCTTAGATAATCGTTGTTTATTGTCTTTTCCTTTTGGTTTAGAAAAGTTCCTTTTCCGGAAATTGGAATTCCTATCTGCATTTGATGGATTTAATTTCAAATCTGTGGATGCTTCAGCCATGAATGTTCTGTACTAGTTACGTTATTGAAATTATTTTTCTTTGGTTCTCTTTTTATTATGTTCTGTTCCTTAAAGGCTTCAAAAAGTCAGATTGGACGCAAGAGAAAGCAACCGGGATCATCTTCAGGCCCTGCCAATAGCTCGGGGACTGGTAACACTGCTGGACCATCTCCAAGTTCTCCATCAACACCTTCTACACACACACCAGGAGATGCTATGTCTATGCCTTTGTCACACAGTGGTGGATCCTCGAAACCTTTGCTTATGTTTGGATCTGATGGCTTGGGTTCCCTTGGATCAGCTGCAAATGAGTTGGTTAGCAAAATAATTTATCTTCTACAGCATTTTTGACCTTCTAAATTTCCATTTTTTAAGCTTGCTACTAATATTTTAACCTTTAAATGTGTTGTTTTGTTAATTGATGTAAGATGGGACAAGCAAATAAAGTGTTTTCTGAATACCTTGTGCTTACAAAGGGCTTTAAATGTTTGATGTTTCATTGTTGAGATAACTTCAACTATGAAACCTGATGTTTTTTTGAGTTTGAAAAGGCAAAATAAGTTGCAATTCTGAAATGTATAATTTCCAAAGCCAGTTGTTTTCTTCATACTAGTATATGTTTGTCAATGATAATATATTTTTAATTACCTCTGGAATTTGTTGCATTTAAACTCAAAAAGTTGTCAAAGAGGATGTAAATTGATTTTTCCTCAAGGAGATGTGGAGGGAAATTGATTGTTGGCTTCTAATTTACTTCTATACTAACACTGGCAGAACACTCACATACTTGTGTAATTTTACAATTTTGTGATAGTTTCTCTGATATCTCATTATGTGATTGGTTGGTAACAAATTGTGGTTGTCATTTACATGTAAAAGTTGGATGATTGAGACTATTAAATGCAGGCTGATATTGATCGGTTTGTGGATGATAAGATTCTAGATGAGAATGTAGAATCCTTCTTTTCACATGATGCGGCAGATCCTAGAGATCGAGTTGGTCAATCTGGAGATGTCACCAAAGGTATAACTTCCTTATTAGTCTGACCACGGTACTGTAAGAACACTTAGAAGGTGAAGGTTTAACTAATTAACCCAGTTTTGATGAAATCAGAACAAATTGTTTGGAGTTAAAAAATTACCTAAAACTTGTTCTACTTACCAGTTTTCACTGTATAACTGATTCGTATCAATGACCGTGCCAGTTGGATTGACTGATCTGTTCCATCCACTAAGCATTGGTATGGAATAAAGCAATCAGCCACACCTAGGAAATTGGGATGGAGAGATGATTTTTTCTTTAGCTAAATTGTCAAGAAGGGATACAGGCAAAACTATTTATTAGAGATGGACACAGTTCACTAATTTTTACAGATGATAATTGAGTGTTTTTACCAATAAGATACAATTAGTTGACATTTATGACTTTACAATGTCAAGTAGTCAATAGATGAAGAAAATTTACCAATGGATGCAAACTATTAATAGATTTTGTTTGTTTGCATATATTGGCAATATCCTTGATTACTATCTGGTATGGTTTGTGCAACTAATATTGCCAGAGTATGAACATTAATGGTGGTCACTCATAAATCAATTTTCATTTCGCTCATCTTTAATAAGTAGTAACAGTATTTCTCTCTTTAAAATATAGTTTTTGGTTCATGCCCCTTTTACACAAAGTTCCAATCTTTTTTATATATTCTGTATTTGGCCATTAGAGCTTGACATTATTTCCAAGACAGGTATTACATTTTCGGAGATCCGGCATATTTCTGCAAGTGCAAGTAAAGTTGAATGCTGTGACTTCTCATCAGATGGAAAATTGCTTGCTACTGGTGGGCATGATAAGAAGGTAACTATTATATATATGCGAGTCTGCTGGAATGTCATAAATGCATTTAAAAAAAACTGGTGCAGGAGATGTTAAATCCTTCTTCAAACAATTCTTTTTTTTTTAATTGTCATCGTCATGGTCATGTACTACAGGTTACATTGTGGTGTGCAGAGTCTTTTACAGTGAAGTCTACCCTTGAGGAACATTCTCAATGGATTACTGATGTTCGTTTCAGCACAAACATGTCAAGGCTTGCTACATCTTCAGCTGATAAAACTGTTAGGGTTTGGGAATCTGATAATGTTAGTAATATTGGTCTACTTATGGTAGATATTAACAAACATTTGTTTTTGCATGCAAACAGTAAAATTTTGAAATTAATCTACCGTATGATTGAAGGATACCGTAATATGATAACTGTTTATCTTCAAATGGTACATAAATTGTACAACTGTTGTGGAACCATGAGCCAGTTCTTCTGATGCCCCTTCTTTTCTAGTTATAAAACTTCATTCTAATTTGCAGCCTGGCTTTTCAATCCGTACGTTTATGGGACATTCCACAACTGTTACGTCTGTAGACTTCCACCCTACTAAAGAGGATCTCATCTGTTCCTGTGATAACAATAGTGAGATGCGCTACTGGAATATAAAAAATGGCAGCTGCGCAGGGGTGTTCAAGGTATAGAATGTAGTGTACTCCTATCTGGGAGGAATAATATATAAATTTGAACCCTTGGTTTATCACAGTTAGGTTTTTTCTTGACTTTTTTAATATTACAGTCTGGGGCTACCCTGATGAGATTTCAACCTCGATTTGGACGTATCCTGGCAGCTACATCTGAAAATTTGGTAACTATTTTTGATGTTGAAACCTCAAGTAGCAGGATTAAATTGCAGGTTTGTAACTTCTGGTTATTGTTCCCTTTTAGTTTTTTTCAAACTCGGAAGACTTTTATTGGATTTGCATGTTAAAACCAACTTTAAATTGGTGAAAAGCAATCAAATGATAGATTGTTATGCATGCTTCAGTGATTTTAAAGGTCTCACATTATTGTAGTTTGTGTGCATTGCAATTGTGATTGGAGCTTATAGTTTTTAGGTTTCAATTTTGGCTCTTGCTAATACTTGAGTTGAAATTTTTGCCAGGTGTTCCTTTTGCAAATAGAAATTACTATGAACTAGGTGTTTGGTCTAAGAGTCCACCCTACTGTCAGTGCCTTTTGAGGTTAAAGTCTTGGGATTGAATCTCACATTAGTAAGTCACTTATGGACATTTTTAATTGCTAGTGAGGGTGAGATGGAGTTTAAGAAGGGAGGGAAGATCTCACAATTCAAATTGGCCTAATGGGAGAGAAAATTAGTATTGTACAGTTTATATTCTGAATTTGGAGTTATTTAATGTACTTTCTGCCACTATTATGTTTTTAGGTCTTGTATTCCTCCTTTTTTTTATGGCTTTTGTATTTCTTTACATGAGAGGGTACTATCGGCACAAAATAGTAATTTTACAAAACTTCTTTATTTGTTGTTGCCCATGATCCTTCATTTGGTCTGCATAATTATTCTAAATCCACTTCCTTCTCCCAAAGCATCTTTCTTCTGGATCTAACCTGTCTTGATCACTGCTCAAAAAGCCGCTATAATCCACTTCTTATTTCCTAACATGTTCTGAATTTCAGGTAAAACCCTTGGTGCATTAAAAAACCTATGTTAATATTCCAAATGAGTTTGCATATGAGATTGAGATGTATTTGTGAAAATTAGAGGATTTCTATCATGTTTATTATCCTTTGAGTATACATGCAAGTTCTCCATAAGATTTGTATCTTGTAGTTGTATGCTACTTCCATATCGTTCACATGAAGTGGCTGACCCAGTATTTGGGTTTTCCATCTTGCTAATTATAGGGCCATAAAAACCCTGTCCATTCTGTATGCTGGGAACCTTCTGGTGAGTATTTAGCATCTGTGAGTGATGACTCGGTCAGATTGTGGAAGATTGGCTCTGGCAGCAAAGGGGATTGCGTTCATGAGTTAAACTGTTCTGGAAACAAGTTTAACACTTGTGTCTTCCATCCAACTTATCCTTTTTTATTGGTTGTTGGCTGTTATGAGGCAAGTTATCACTACTTTGCTTTACACCATATAGCTTTGCAACTGATTTTTCAACATAACATTAAGTTCAAATATCCAGTCCATATCTTTTCTCATTGAACTGAAATTCTCAGCAGCTTGCAACTTGGCTTGTGAGAATAATTTAGGGATAATCTTTATTTCCCTTCTGTGTGACAGAGAAAGTGGGAGTTGTTATGTACATGGAATTGGTTTAGTGTTGTCATACTCATTGGACTGACACACTGTGAAATGCTGTTTTCAGACTCTGGAACTATGGAGCATGGCTGAAAACAAAACAATGACACTGACTGCTCATGAAAAACTAGTGTCATCCTTAGCAGCATCAAGCGTTACTGGTGTGGTAGCTTCTGCTAGTCATGACAAGTGCGTTAAGCTCTGGAAGTGAGTGATTGATGACCCTCGCCTTACTGAATACGAATTGGTTTAGAGGTCTTGCACGATTGTTTGATGTTCATATTGACCAACTGCTACAGCCTATGTCTATCTAGTAGGAGTACAGGTTTTCTTAGCTTTTGTTCATTTCATTTCCGCACACTGTAACTAACCGCATCCCCGGTTGAGGGTTAACCGCAAAACTTGAAGTTTTGTGCCAAACCTAACTTAACTTGTGTAGCAGGGAAAAACATGGTAGAAGATATAAAATAAGAGCACAGGAAGACCCTTGAAAGTTCCAAAATTGTAACTACCAAACGTTAAATGTTTAGTAATATGTTGTGAAATGTACGCGCATTATTCGTGATACATAGCCCTTCGCAACCCCTGTTTCGCAAGTGAAGGATAGGAGGCTTTAGAGCGATGTCCTGCTCCTGCAGTTGATGTTTTATGGATTCAAATTAAAGTAAATCGTCCTACTTCCATGAAATGCCTAACTTCAATGAAGTAGATGATGAAGTTGTGCAATTGGTACTGTGTAACTCGTTCTATGGAGGCTAAACTATGCAACAGCCAAGAAATTAATTCACTTCAACACGGAGACAACAACAACAGGGGTTACATGCTCCAAGGCATTGGTCAATTCTGCTGCCTTTTCATCGAGGTATTCTTTCCATGTAACTGGCCGGTACAGTAGAGGATGATTAGAGTCAATCAACTTTGTTGGTGGTGATACCTTAATGTCCTTGGGTGGGGTATAGAAGTATGCAATGGATATCCGGTGGTGGTTCCTCTTGACTACAGCCTGATGCGGTGGATTCTTAAAACTTCCACCGGAGATAATATGCATCATGTCCCCAGCGTTGACTACAACTGCGTGTGTGTGGATGTACAGGACCCCACCCACAGTCTTCTTTATGAACTTGGAGGCCATTGGTGCTGCAGCTTTGGAGAAGCAAAGTGAGCAATTGAGGATCTGTGTGAGGAGCTAAGCCCATTGCATGACCTGGGTCTGGACACTGGATAGGAAATCCAATTGCAAGATATGTGGCAGTGGTTCATTACCTTCACTTTTGGGCTTGAACCACTTCACATCTTGTTGTGTCAAGCCCAAGGACTCGGTCATTAACCCAATGATCTTCTGATATAGCATTTCTTGCTCGTAATCTTCCTTTACATGACTGCAAGCAGATACCCAGAAGATGGTATGTATAGAATCATATAGGACACGACACTGGGAATAACAAAACAGTTAAAACATAAACTGACCATTTAGACACAACTGGTTATAGTCTTATACTTTTTCATGTTGTCGAACTAGCTGTCAAAGAGGGAGATGCATAATGTCGCTCTCTTAGACTGCCAGGGCATGTGCATGTGTATATGATTTCAACTGCTAACTGCCAAAGCTCATCATTTTATAAGCAAACAAGAATAGTTTGTTAAGATATATTATATATATATATTTTAGTTAGTTTTGACAATTTAATTGGACACAAAATCTTAATTGCAGTGGGATTTAAAAATTGTGGATTGATGAAATTAAAAAAAAGAATGAGGTTGTTGCATGTTTGAATTTAAGTGGGACTCTGATTGTGTGAGAAATTTGTGCACGTCTAGTATCCACGGCAGAAGACTATCACGAACGTGAGTACGCTACACTTGAGATGACGTGTGTGTGTGTGTGACTTAGAGTTAACGTGAATTAATTGTTTAGTTGGTCAATTGCTTGTGTGTATCTACGACAATTTAAGATGGTGTGGTGAATAGTTGAACATATATATTAGTGTTGCGCGTGGGTCAAGTGCTAGTACGTATCCTGCATGGGTGTCTAGCAATTAAAGGTGCAGTGGGTGTTGCATTAATCGGCTGTAGAAGTGAATCTTGCGTGAGTGGGTAATAGGTGTGGTGTGCATTAGTTGTTTATTGAATAAAAAAAACAACGGTTGTGCATGTCTCTATGAAATAGTTGAAGTGAATTCTGTGTGTGAGTTATATATCAATGGTGTAGTTGGCGTAAGTTGGAGTTGTGTGATTCACTTACTTCTAGACAACTCTTGTGCGTTACTTCCAGTGTTGTTCTTTTTATTGCCGGTGTCCATTAGAGTTGTGGTGGTTATAGTAACTGATTTACGGTTTAGCCTCGTTGGTGCTTGTGTGGCATTGGCGTGGATAATTCCCAGTGGAGTGAATAAGATTCTATGGTCTACTTTACAGTAGCGAGAAAACTGGACAGCCTTGGCCTTTGATGCTTATAATGTTTCGGCTGATAAATGTTTATGTTTTGTGGTGATAATTTTCTGATCTATTTCAAAGGAGCTGAACCCATAGGGAAGTTGTTTTTTTTTGTCTCAAGTGTTTTCTTTTTTAATTCTTAATTGATTCATCACTTGAGTTATTTTTGTTGTCTTTTAATTAAAAAGAGTGTTAAATAAAATTCTCTATTGAGGTTAACACGAGTCGATTGTGTTATTGGGTGTGAAAATCTTTCACGGGAAGTGAGGTTGAGAGATAGTACCAAGAGTTGAGTGATGTCGGCTCAGTAAAGCCTTGGGTAAATCTATTGTACTTCGGTGAAAGTGATTAAGTTGGGTGAGGGCTCCGCAGACGTAGGTAAGGTATACTGAATTGCGTTACCAAATTTATGGTGTTTTTATTATTTCGTTTTTTATTGTTTTTGTTTTCATTTGTGCTAGAAACATCCACGGTAAAATTGGGAAGCTTGCAAAACTACCACTCCTTCGATTTTTCAATTGGTATCAGAGAAAGATCACCGATTTAGAACTTGGAAGCAAGTTGGTGCAGATCCTAGTTTCGCGAACATGGTCACAAAAGAGGGTGCATTAATCATCAGACCACCATTGCTAGACAGCTTTAACTATTCTACATGGAAATCATGGATGAGAGTTTTCATCCAAGCTCAGGGCACAAAAGCTTGGCATTCTGTAGTACATGGGTGGACGCATCCGATGATCACTAATGATAAAGGAGAGGCAGTTCAGAAAGATTCATCTGAATGGAAAAGAGCCGAAGAAGAAAGTGCATTTGAAAATTCACAAGCAATGCATGCAATATTCAGTGCTGTTGATGAGGGATGCTTCTCAATAATTTTAGCCTGTGAATCGATAAAAGAAGTGTGAGATGCTTTGCAAACTATTCATGAACGGTCAAAATCTATGATAGCGTCGAAACTACAGATGTTAGCTGTGCGATTTGAAGAGCTGAAAATAGATGAGAATGAGACTATTAGAGACTTTTATGAAAAATTGTGAGATATAGCAAATCAGGCTCATCAACTGGGGAAGAAATACTCCAACATGAAATTAGTCAAGAAAACGTTAAGATTGCTACCTCCAACATTTATTCCAAAAATTACAGCAATAGAGGAGCCCACGACATTGATAATCTGTCAGGAATCCTTACAAACTTTAAGATGAATCTTTTAAAAGGTAAGTGAGAGAAGAAGAAAGGATTAGAATTGCAAGCTGAGATTGGTAAAGTCGTGAATGACTTAGCAGATGAATCTGACGAGAATGAGAAGATAGAGCTATTAACACGAGAGTTCAGTAAGTGGATGAAGAGATAAAAAAGGCAGGAGCTCATTGAACAATAACTTTAAACAACAAACCAATACTCAAAAGGGAGAAAGAAAGGTAAAGAGAATTCAATGCCATAAGTGTCAAGGCTTCGGACACATTCAATCCGAATGTGCTCATACTTTGAAGAAGAGAAAAGGAAAGTCCTTCACAAGCACCTAGAGTGAGAATGATTCTGAGAGTGAATATGGTAACGAAGAAGAAATAGCGAATAGTGCTGCATTGGTTGTCTTACATAGCAAAAGTCCAGTTACTTGCTTAAAAGTAACTGAAGATGAAAAAGTGAGTAAATCGAGAAGTTTCGAGAAACAAACAAATGATTCAGCTCAAAGCTCAATATCATATTATGATAGTGATGACAGTACTTTATGTTGGACCCCGAACTTTTCTTGAAAAATTTGAATTATTAAATGAGATTAAATGAGGATTTGGTGGTTTTATTTTCATGTGCAAAGAAAAGGGAAATTCAAGATTTTGAAATGATATTTTGAGGATAAAGCATGAACATTTATTTTGGTTGGAAATGGGTGTTTGTGTAGGTTTGTGTTGTGGGTGATGAAAAGTGTTGATTTGAATGGAATTAAAAGTCAAGAAATGAATAGTAAAAGTGTTAGATTTTGGAGAATCAAAAGTCTGAAATTTTTGGGATGAATAGTAGCAGAAAGTTGCATTATTGATCTGAAACTTTGTGAATTTTTTTGGTTTGATCTAGGCAGACTTTGATAAAATGATCTTCATGAAAGTTATAGCTTTTCTTGAAAGCTTTATATCACTCTAAAGTATGACATTTTTTGATAATGAGGTTGAAAGTTATGATCATTTGAAGTTTCAGATGTTTTGCTTTATTTTTGAAAATGTCCATAAGGGTAGGTTTTGTGAATGCTATGCTTTGAGGCAAATTATGGACTGATATGGTTTGAATTGGATCAAGTAGCCTTATTGAAAGTTATAGAGAAATTTCATAGCTTTTCAATGATGTATAATATGTAATTTTTGGATGTGGGAAGTGAAAGATATGAATTGTTGAAGTTTGGCTGTTGTTTAGGGTGAATTTATGAGACAGAAACTTTGATTAAAATTTTGATCTATATAGAGGTTGAAATTGCTCTTAAAGTCTTCATGAAAGTTGAAGTTTGTATTTTTATCTTTACATTGATGTAAAGTATGACATTTTTGAACCTTGGAGTTGAAAGATAGAAATTTTAGAAGTTGTGTTACTGTTTAGGATGACATTAATTAGACAGAAACTTTGATTGAAAAATTGGCCAAGTTAGAGGTAGAAATTGCTTTTAAGTTCTTCATAAAGTTGTGGATTGTGTTTTTATCTTTCCATTAATATAAAGAATGGAATTTTTGGACCATGGAATGAGAAGTTATAATTTTTAGAAATTCTGTTACTGTTGAGGGTGACATTTTTGGGACAGAAATTTTGAGTGGATTTTTGACTCCCTTAGAGGCCAAATTGGTTTTTAAGTCTTGCATAGAAGTTGTAGAACTTCCTTTTGGTTTTCTTTTAATACCAAATTTGTAAAATTTGAAGTTTTGAGCCAAAAGTTATAAAATTTTGAAGTTGGTAGTCGGAGGAGGGGAAATTTTTAAAGTTTGAAAGTCGGAGGAGGTCAGGGCACTGTGCCATGGAGTCCGTTGCGATCTCGAGTTGTCGCGATCGCGACGCCCTCGCGAGGGCGACCAGCTTTCCTTGAGAGCGCCTCGCGAGGGCGAGCGCAGACGCTCGCCTCGCGATCGTGAGGGGGCTCGCCAGCACGCAGTGTCGCAAGTGCGACACTGCCGTTTTGATTTTTTTTGTTTTTATCATTTTCCCCATAATCTGACCCCTCTCTACTCTTTTGCTTATAACTTTTTTGTCCGACATCCGATTGACCTGATTTTTGAAGTGTTGAATTTCTAAAACATTCCTCTACCTCTCCATGGAAATTTATGATTTTTGAGATTAATTTGAGAAAGATGGGTTTAATCCAAGTGAGAGGATGGGTTGAAAAATTCTAAACATGCTTCAGTATTTTGGCGATATCTTGATCTGTGGAGATCCAATTGGATTGATTCTTATTGCAAAATAAACTAGAGACATGGATCTACAAGTTATAAGAAGAAATAGATGTTCAATTTAGTCTTTAAGACTTTCAATTTCTGGAGTGAATTTGGCTGTAGTGTGCAGTCTTGGTTTTACAATAGTCCGAAAATCCTTGGGCTATAATTTCTAGATTATGGAACCAAATATAATGATTTTTGTGTCAATGGAAAATTGAGACAATTAGGAACATTTCTCTAGAAGGAAGTGTTAGCAAATTCCTTCAATTTGATGATTATAAAAATTTCTTAAGTTAAGCATGATTTTGAGGTTTTTTAATATTATATGATTTTGGGGAATTAATTAGCATGTTAATGTGAGTAATTAGCATGTTAATGTAAGTAAGCTCATAGGACATGGATTAAATTGAAGTAAAGTGGGAAGATATGTATGAGGGCAAAAGTGGACGGTCACTTAAGCATTAAGGTTACAAGGCTTACATGTAAGGGTATCTTGGACATTGCTCATTCATTAATGGCATTTTTGTAATTAAAAGGGTGATTTTTCTTCTTAAAGGAAGAAGAAGCACGAAAGTTTGAAAGAAAAGAAACAAAGAAGAAAAGAGCGAAAGAGAGAGTGTTAGGATGGAGAAGAGAAGAAAGAAGAAAGAAAATTAGGGTTTTGATTTTCTAAGTTTTTAAGAGAGATTTCGAAATTGATTCAAGAAGGAAAAAGAAAGAGGAGCATGAGGGGTTTCATATGAGCCAAGAAACTCTTCATTTGGAGAAGATTCAAGGTAAGGGTGGATTTTGATCTTTGGATTTTTAGGAGATTTTGGTTCTTATGGCTTAAGAATGGTATGAGTTTAAGTTTTCTAAGATCAATTTTATGATTTTGTGTTATGGGTTGTCCAATTTGGATTCCTATGGATTAGGGATTTTTGCAATTGATGAAGGAAATTAGAGAAGTTATGGGAGAAAGAGTAGAGGCTTTGGACAAGTTTCAAGCAAGGAAATAAGGTAGGTTTCATGTCTATAATTTAAGTAATGAGCCATACATGCTTTCTTTTGAATCAAGAAAATGAAATGTTTTCAATGACTTTGAAAATGTTGCTTTGATTGTTTTGTGATTGATTGAGAAGTTGCTATGATTGTTTTTTTTGTTGGAAAAATCAAAAGAATAAATTAAAAGAACAGGATATGTACATTGTGTTCATTTACAAGTGCCACTGAAGACACATCTAGCGAAAAGGCAAAAGCCTCAGCGCCATCAAAGAAAAGCATAGGTGGACATAAGCTAAGGGAGGACTAAAGCGTAGGCAATCAAGCAGCACACTTGGACACATACCAAGTCCGAAGCAATCTAGATCCAATGATAAGTATTACAGCCCAAGGAAAGCCAGCCTAAAGAGACATAAAGGAGGAACCCAACCAGAAGATCGATAGCATATGATAGACCAAGGGACGCTGCTGCCCAATGATAAGGAGCAGAATCACCAAAGGGGCAAGGCGCACGCGACCTTGCCCAAGAGTCTTCGCAGACGAAACCTGCAAGTAGACTGAACAATAACCTGCAAAAGAAAGGAAAACAAACATTAAGAGATTATTACCTCCACTCAGTGTATAGGCTGAGGAGTTCCCTAACGTGAGAGATTACGCCGAGATACACTCGTTCCTCCTCCATAGCTTCATTCTTGAAGGTACGAGCATTGCGCTCAGTCCAGATATGGTAAACTGTCGTGGAGAGAAGAAGGGGAAAGTGAGTGATGGTTGTCACTCTGGTACAAGAAATAGTTCTATACCAAGAGAGGAGAGTTGCAAGGGTCGAGTGGGTGAAGGTGGGTAAGTTGAAATGGGTAAGGCATTGGGCTCAAATGGAGTGGGAGAAGAGGCATTCGAAGAATAAGTGATCAATTGATTCATTGGCTGAGAAATTGCTATGATTGTTGCATTACATTGCTTGAATGATTTGAGAAATTTTGATGTGAATTTTAATTGATAATTTGAAAAAGAATGTGAACATGATTTTTGAAAGAATGCAATGGCTATAATTGCCTTTCGAAAAAGTGGCCTTTTGGCCAATATGTTTGAACAATGTGAATTGTACGCTTATATGGGTTTGTGGTGGTCCCTTAAGATAGTCAAGTGCACTTGTCTGTATATAGGCTTTTTCCGCCTGTCCGCTAGTGGCATTGGAGCTCCTCATGAACTCCCATAAGTTCACAACTACACATGACCGTTATGCGGAAATGTGTAGTACGTTCTGTTTTGGACCCACCCGAACCAATTTTGTTGTGTTATGTGTATTTGATTTGTGATCTTTTTGATGCATCTGTTATGTTTAATGTGATGATGCTTTGAATTATGATTTATGACGTTAATAAATCGCTTAATAAGTTTTGAATTTTGGGAAACTTATGTTGCACAGATTTCAATGTGAATTTTGCAAAGGAAATAAATATTTCAATGTTTTTGCTTATTCTGGGTTATAAGCATGTTACCCACGAGCTATAAGCTCACCCCCCTTCATTCCCATCCACAGTTGATGAGAAGAAGATTGGGTGAAGGAAAGTGAAGGTTTTTGTTTGTATATGTACATATTGTATTGTTTTTAAGTTAGATTGTTGTTGACAATTTTGGGAGTTGTGTATTTTTGTATTTTCGGATTTTGATATTGATGTTGTATCATGGCTTGGAATGCCATTAAAGTTCGTAACAATTATTTCATGATGGGAATGAGTTATGGATTTGCGTATGGATATGAAATATGAATTTGTGTATGGATTTGTCATGTGAATTCATATATGGATAAGATGATACGAATGTGTTTGAATGTGTTTGGATTCTGGAAAGGAGGTCCGATGAATGTGATGATTGATCTGAATTATTGAAGTTCTCTTTGTATATGAATTGATGGTATATAGACATGTGTGTGAGATTTGATGGCAAGAAAGAAAAATAAGATTGTTAAATGATGAGATATGATTGAATATGAAGAAGAAAATGTATTGAGGCTTGAGTGGGATTGATAAAGTCCATTTGGCAATTGAAGTTGCTTTGAATGAGGATGGATGAATCTCACATTTGAAATTGAAATTGCTTTGAATGATATTAAAAAAAAATACCGATTTGGATTGGTTTAGACCAAGTGTGTCTTTACAGTTTTCAATTTTTTTTATAAAGTATGCGCTTTCGGATGTCAGAGTTAAGAGTTTTGTCCTTAAGCATTTTGTTTTCTTTGGTTCCGAGCCTTTTGGATTTTTTTGGTTTTGGCCCACGCTTTATGTTTTCAAGATCTGTTTTTCGAAAAATTCTTCGCACACGTTTTATGATTCTGTATAAGAGTTAGATTCCGAAAACAAGCGGGATCCAATACTTTAGATGATAAAAAGGAAGGTATTTATGAAGCTTATGAGTTAATGTATGAAAAATGGGTGAAAATATGTAGAAAGAATGAAAGATTGAAGGAAGATAATCTCTCCATGAAGATCACCATCCAAGAGTTAGACAAGAAATTGATGTTGATGTCAAATGAGCTTAGTGAAGTTAGAATAAAATTAGTAAGTACTGAAAAGGGATTGAGAATGTTGAATGGCGGTATAGAAAAACTAGAAAAGTTAATAGAAATTGGTACGATTAAAGGGGATCTTCAAAGCATTGGCTATAAGGGTGAGTGTTCTAAAGTGAATGAGAAGAAAAATGACATATCCAGATCTATCCAAGAAGAAACTTCGAGGAAGAATCGAAGATTTGTACTGATGTGTCATTTTTTCGGAGTTATTAGGCACATAATGTCGAGATGTTACAAATTATGTTTCAAATGGGTCAAAATCGAAATTCTAGACACTCTCCATTAAATTTTCAGCAACAATCCATGGCACCGAAGCATATTTGAATTGAAAAGGGTCAAATACAAGAACAAAAACGTAGTGAAGAAAAAACAAAAAATTGAGGATTCACAGTTAGTTATTGTTTGTAAAGCAACTAGTCAAATAGAAGATAAGTCAGTTACTTTTAGAGAAGAAATTGATGAAAAAGATAATATGACGAAGAAAAAGACCAGGTCTAAATTTCTTCAAGAGGCACAGGGATTGTGTACTATACATTTTTGACGTATTTTTAATGTTTTAAAAAGCGAAATGTAAAAAGGAAACGAAAAGATTTTTTTAAATTTTTTAGTTTTATGTTGCTATTATCGTCTCATCTTTTTATTAGTTTGCATTGTGACTTCTATTAACTATATCGAAGATCCCTAAACTCTCTCATTGGTATGGATCTCTCTCGGATATCTCTCTCTCTTTTGGGCATATCTCTTAGTGTTTTGAATGGTGGTAATTTATCTTCTTAGGGTGTTTATGATTCTTCCGCTGAACCTTCTAGTAATTTTAATGTTTCTTTATTCGCTGAGATTGATAATGTTGAAGGCATTCTTTGTTTTGACAATGTTTTGTCCCAAGGGGAAGACATCAGATTATTTATGGTGAATGTTCCATTCAGGGGGAGCTTTCAATGTGTATGCTTGACTATTCGTCATGCTTTTTGGCTTTTTTTGTCCCAAGGGGGAGAAATTTGGATGATTGAATAACTTGATATTCTTTAGAACTTGATGTTTGATTAAGGGGGAGTATTTATCATATGGATTGTGCATTTGATTTTATATATCCAATTATGTTATTTAGGGGGGTTTCATATTTGTGACAAAAATGTCAAAAAGGAGGGGGGGGGGGGGGGGAGATTGTTAAGATATATTATATATATCTTTTATTTAGTTTTGGCAATTTAATTGGATATATAAAATCTTAATTATAGTGGGATTTAAAAATTGTGGATTGATGAAATTAAAAGGATGAGATTGTTGCATGCTTGAATTTAAGTGGGGCTCTAATTGTGTGAGAGATTTATGCACATCTGGTATCTATGGCAGAAGACTATCACCAACATGAGTATGCTACACTTGAGATGACGTGTGTGTGTGTATGACTTAGAGTTAATGTGAATTAATTGTTCAGTGGATCAAGTGCTTATGTGTATCTGCGACAATCTAAGATGGTGTGGTGAATAACTGAACATATATATTAGTGTTGTGCGTGGGTCAAGTGTTGGTGTGTATTCTGCATGGGTGTCTAGTAATTAAAGATGTTGTGGGTGTTGCATTAATAGTGGGTAATAGGTGTGGTGTGCATTAGTTGTCCATTGAATGAAGAAAAAATAGTTATTGCACATGTCTCTATGAAATAGCTGAAGTGAATTCTGTTTGTGAGTTATATATCAATGGTGCAGTGGGCGTAAGTTGGAGTTGCATGAGTTACTTGCTTCTGGATAACTCTTGTACGCTACTTCTATTGTTGTTCTTTTCATTGCCGGTGTCCATTGGAGTTGCGGTGGTTATAATAACTGATTTATGATTTAGCCTCTTTGGTGCTTGTGTGGCATTGGCGTGGATAATGCCCAGTGAAGTGAATAAGATCCTATGGTCTACATTGTAGCAGCGAGAAAACTGGACAACCTTGGCCTTTGATGCTTATAATATTTCGGCAGATAAACGTTTATATTTTGTGGTGACAATTTTTTGATCTATTTCAGAGGAGCTGAACCTATAGGGAAGTTGTTATTTATCTGTCTCAAGTGTTTTCTATTTTTATTTTTAGTTGATTCATCACTTGAATTATTTTTATTGTCGTTTTAATTAAAAAGAGTGTTGAGAAAATCATCTGTTGAGGTTAACAAGAGTCAGTCGTGTTACTGAGTGTGAAAATTTTTCACGGGAAGTGAGGTTGAGAGATAGTGTCAAGGGTTGAATGGTGTTGGCTCAGTAAAGCCTTGGGTAAATCTATTGTACTTTGGTAAAAGTAATTAAGCTAGGTGAGGGCCCCGTAGACGTAGGTAAAGTGTGCCGAGCTGTGTTATCAAATTTCTGATGTTTTTATTATTTTTTCTTTTAATTTTTTATTTTCGTTTGTGCTAGAAACGTCCATAGTAAAATTAGAAAGCTTGCAAAACTACCACCTCCTTTGATTTTTCATTGTTCATCGATGTGGCTGGATTATATAAAACCGGTAAGAGGCAAATCTTATGCGCAACTTTACCCAGTTGGCTGACAATAATCATTTACTTTAATGAATTAAACAAGGCTTCTGGATTAGCCCACAACTAAATAACTACGAGCAATTGATGTAATCATTCCCAGCTCATTCAAATTATGACCTTTACTGCCTTTGTACAAGGCCAATATGCTCAATTTCCCTAACTCTTTTCGTACGGACAATGGAAAAATATTTGGTTAAACAGTTTTGCTTAATTCAAGTAATATTTTACCGTTTGTCTATTTAGTGAATTGTGTTCTTCATCTTACACCTGACCGTATCATTTCTGAAAAGTTAAAAATTGGACAATTGTAAGCCTAACGGGCAGATGCATCATTAACACAGGGACGGAGCCAAGTTTGTGAATTATGTGTCAATCCGTAGCACCTACAAGAGGGGTTAACAAGAAGATTAGATTTGGTGTTCTCCAAATCTAAAAATTTGAAAAGCTATAGCCCCATTTCAAACACGACGACTTGCAAGTGAGACCATAAAAGGTCCTGCATGCTCCCATGCCATGCATTTCTTTTACTCTTTAAGCTCCTTTTCAAACAAATCTAGAGGTGTATAATAATACACCCCATTACTTTTTGAACTTCAAACTCAGTCAAAACTTAGTCTTATGCCAGATTTTTGTTTCCACGTCAATTTTAGATCAATTCACATCATGCCATGTCAAATTCGCTCTACATAGATAATAACGAGGTGAAGCCTCATTACCAAAAAACGACACTAAATTCCCTAATTGATGTGGCAAGCACGAGGAAGGCTACACATTGTTCATTCTAAGGGACATACGTGGTCATCTGGCCAAAGTTGGATAACATTCTTTAGCGGAGAAACCCTGATGGTGAGACCTTCATGCCACATTTTCTTGGCAAAGAAGGCCAAGATACATGCTACTCCAGGCGATCGGGCAGCCAAAAGCTTCTGATTAGCTGGTAATGAGAACAAAAATTTGGCTGCTTGTTCAACTTCGCGAAGAAAACTGTCAGGAATGCCATGGTTTATGACCTGAAACATACCCCAATCTTCACTAACTTTTCCAATCATTGCTAGTGCATTTGTGTGGTAGAGGTCTACTATGGGCACGGTTGATCCACTCGTTGGTCTTCGTAACGAGATTCCGGCGAGAAAGTCCATGTATGAGAATCGGGTAGTTTGGGTGCATTCTTGAAATCTCTTGGTGTGATATGGCTACAATTGCTTTTAATGGATTCGTTTGATATTGAAGCCATTGGAGATGAACAAAAATGTCAGGAAGAGCAAAACAGAGCACAGAGAGAGAGAGAGAGCGTTTGGGACTAATCAGGAAGTGAAAGGCCGAGTACCTGGTGAGAGGCGTTCCAACGTCTTCTTGGCTTGTGCTTGTCTGTATAGTAGAAGTTGGAAAGAGAGCTGTTAGAAATAACCCTAACTAGTAAACAACCTAAGTCAAGCACATGAAGATTTAATGTAACATACTGTTTCTATACTAAGAGATAGAGCTCTAGATTTTGATAATAGAAAAAATAGCAATGGAGATTAGAAGAAAGTGCATTTCATGCTCATGCTTAATGTAGCATACGCACATACGTGAATAGTAAATTTTGCATATAAAAATGCTGTGCATGCACTCATTGACATTTTCGGGTATAATTGTTTGTAAATGTGATTTTATTAGAAATTGTGGTTTGATTGTATTGAAAATTTGATTTGGAGATTATAATTATTGATTTAAAATTTTTGAAATTTTTGGGAACATTTCTGAAATTTAAGGGTATTTTTAGACTAGGAAAAATGTCAAGTGACAGAACAATTGATGAATAGTAGTAGAAATAAGAGTCAAATGGTAGTGAAAATTTTTATGAATGACATTAAGATTTAATGACAAGTTTCATTGAAAATTGGAAGACAATTGGATTAGAAATTTGGAGACAAATGGATTGATTTCTAAGTATTATGTAGTAGTGTAAGCAAGAAGGCATTAGCATATTTGTTCTTTTTTTAATTATTAAGTGGTGAGGTGTCATGAAACACCCACCAAGCATTTAGCCTCCTTGCTTATAACCCACGATTTACCCAATTAAATGGCCATCTCCTTTTTCTTTCACTTAAAACAAAATACTCTCTTCTTCTTTATTCTCTCTAGCTACGAGACACACTCACTCTCACTCTCCTTACGTTGAGCTTGTGTTATCATCCTTCACCTTAAGACTTCAACACCTTGTTACCTCCCTCACGTTGATGAAACCCACTTCTATTCCATCTTGTTCTTGCATATATACATGATGATTGTAAAAGAATTGGAGGAGCTAGGGTTTCATGATGATTGAAGAAGATAATGAAGCTAAACAACCAAGTATAAGCATAACTGTTCTTGATTTGATGAATGAAGCATGTTTTGGTGATAGTTAGAAGTAAAATGGGGTAGAATAGAGTAAGAATTTGGAAAAAATTTAGGAGAAGAGTCACGTTTATGCGAAAGTTTGCCGTGGCCAATATTGAAAAAACTCAAAATTTGTCGTGACAAAGTTTGTCCGGAAACAACTTGAACATATTTTGGTATTTTAGGCATAACTTTTTGTGCAATTATCCAAATCTAGTTATTTTTTATTTGAAGTAAAACAAAGACACAGGGATACAATTTGTATGAAGTAATAAAATTCTAATTCGGTCTCTAAGAATTTCAATTTCTGGGTGGAAGTTGAGTATAGGGTACTGTCTTAGTATAAGAACAGTTCAAAATGTTTTGGAGAATAATTTTCAATGTACTAAAACAAATCAAATGATTTTGGTGTCATTAGAAACTTAAGATAATGGGGAACATTTTTATAGAAGAAATTGTTTCCAAATTACTTAATTTCCATTGTCTAATTGATCGTGAAAAATAGGCCCAAAGGTTTGGAAATTTGGTGAAATTTATAAGAAGAAAAGAAAGTTTAGGTAATGTGTGATCTTGAAATGTCGGAATAACATTAGTGAATGAACTGTGGATATCAAAGTACCAAAGGTATGAGTTTTTTTAGAATAAAGATATTCATGGTGATTCAAAGGAGAGGAGTAATGGGTCTCAAGTTAAAGTGAATGAGAAATTGTTAATTGTGAGAGGAAATAGTGCTACAAACGAGATGGCGAGTAATTGAGTGATAAAATGTGAATGTGGATATAGTGTGAAATTTGAAAATATAGCCGGGATTGTCATTGAGCATGTATTGTACATAATCCATATACACAGTTGTGCATGAATAAATGCTTATTATTGTGCCATTATTAATGTGTGTGCAATGTGTGTCTTGCATAAATGGGTTATGCAGGTTAAATGTCTGTATCCAAACATTTCCAGACCATGGAAGCAAATGTTAATCTGGAGCATATTGTGAGTAGATCTAGATGGTCTCATTTCATTGTTTGTTTTGTTTGAATTTTGTATTGATTGACTACTGAATGCTCATATGAATATGAATGATTGTGTTAATTTCCAGACAGAAGGTCCAATGATTGTGATGTTGATTGGGATATTGAAGTGCTACTTATATGTGAATGAGATGAAATAAGTGTGCATAATTCTACTATTAAATACCGGACCACGGTCCGATGATAAATGTGTTTTCAAAGTGCATTTGCATATGAATGAAAGTGTGATTCTCAACTTAATGTTGAATGCCGGGCTAAGGTCCGATGATATGTGAATGTGAGTGAATGAGATTATGCAAATGTAATTGATGCATTCCATTTCATGAATGCATGAAACATAATGGCAGTTTTGACCTGAGGAGCCACCGATCAGAGCTTAAAGTTCAAAGTGTGAAAAAGAGCCTTGAGATCAAAAAGTGATTAAGAGCCTAAGGCTCACTATGTAAAATGAGCCCTGTATTCCCATCGGATAAGGGACAGTTAGTAATGAGCCCGGTATCCAATAGATACGGGACATTTTAGGCACTCAGTCATAACAAAGTAGCAAATAGAAAGTGGGTCTCATATGCACTGCATATGCACAATATGAATGATTAGATTGCATTGAATGTGAAACGTGAAATGATAGGAATATGAATTATGTGTTATGTGACTGGGTGAGCTGTTGGAGTTATTAAATATAGTGCTTTGAAAAGCAAGTGTATTTACATGTAACTTTATCTTCTTCAGTTACAGTTTTGTAATGAAAATATTTATTATTAATAAAACAAAAGAGTTTGGTTTTATTTGTGTTCGCATTATATATCTAGTCAAAAGGTACCAAGATTCTTTTGTAAGTAATATACATATACATAGAGATGTATAGGAAACATGTATATTATAAGAATCTAAATTAATGAATTCACAATTGAATAATCAAGTTGGTCGCTTGATTATGGTTTAGACTGTAGTGTTACGATTGATCTCCATATAAGTGAAGGAGTTTACTTAAAGGGAATGATGAGTTTCATATTATGATAGTAGTTGACTATCGATAATGACACTATTAAATGAATCTAGGATCAAGTATGTTTTCAAGAATAAAGTGGGTCGTTACTTTAATCTTAAAGCATACAACTTAAGCATTCGCTTATTATGGACTACAATCTTAATGAGTGGTAAACTCGTATGTGTTTCATTATAATTCTTGATATGATCGGAATGGATTTTTACAGAGTATTAATCCAGCGTCTGCATGTTGGAATTATCAATTGAAACATGTATCAGTGAATATTCACTCAAATAAAGAGTTTATAGTGCTATCATCACTTCTAGATGTTTTAAGGAGATTTGGTGATTAACCTGGCGCGAATAGTTTGATGGACTAGCTACCCATCAAATCTTAACACCAAGATGAGATCTTGTGTGTTAATCACCATATAAAGTAAAACGAGAGATCTAGAAGGAAAAACCAACATAAAGGCAAAACGATAATTTTACCCTTTATTGTGCGGATGGCTATAATAAGGTTCTAAATAGGGTTTGCAATTGGACATAAAATATGTGTTCTCATAATATTTAATAATTCAAGAGTTCAAGTAATTGTCTTTAGTGGAATGACATTTAGTTAATAAGCTAGAATTAATTCTAATGAGATTAAATTAATTCTAGGCTTATTGGAGCTTGAATTATCAAAGTCTAATAAGATTCCCTCACTTGGCTTCAAACAAGGTTATCAAGCTAAGTAAGAAATATAAATGGAGGTTTTAAAAGCCCATAATTGAATGTTGGGCTTACACTAATTAATGGTTAATTAAAATCCCAAATGTTCATTTAGAAATGGGCTAGACTTTGGTTTAATGTAATTGATTAGATTAATTATATTAAAACAAATTTTTTAAAGAAATGAAGGAACTATTTCGGTTATTAGGGTTGAATATGCAGCTGCACATTTGACATTAAAATGCTAAATAAAGATGGTCTTTATTATGGTTTATCATCATTGAATGGAGTTATGAACTTACCATTAAATGGTTTAATGGTTATCTTTTAATGTTAGCATATAACCTGTTAGCATTGATTGGATTAAAGAAGAAAGAAGTACATTGGATGGATCATCTTCCTTCTTACATCATCAAAAACTGAAACTAACATGATAATATTAGGTGATTGGACTTTTCATATAGCCATTTTAAAATAAATGAGAAGAGTCTCATTTAATGGCTTCCTTATGTTTGATTAAAGAAAGGTGTGATGCATTGGATGCTTCCCGTCTTCTCTCTTATTATGCATAACCAAAATTAGGAGTGTAAAAAAAGGATTCTTGCATTGTTTTGAACAACTCTCTCCTCTCACCTATGTTGGGACCCGATCCCAAAATTCCGAATCCCAACCGAAAAAGCGAAAACGAATACGAATACGAACCAATATGAATCGAATCAAAGCAAGGAAACGAAACATAAGGCGAAATCAAATCAGATACGAAGAAAAATTCGGATCAAATCGAATCGACACCAATTTCCGACATCCGTGAACAAATATCAAAGAAAGCGTTTGCGTTAGAAACCTTAAGACTATTAGTCGAAACTAATCTAATCCGTGTACACATTTTTTTTTCTTTCTTTCATTTCATTCCATCTCTTACAAGTGACTTCAATATCCTCAATCCAATTACATCCACATACAATCACATTATCCAATGTCCAATACACATTCATTCATATTTTTCCATATACAAATCATGCTTATATCTCAATTGAACATACAAAATTTATATAACATATCCATGTGCAATACCATAACCCAATAGCCTCATCAAAACCTCATAATTCAATTACAATTTATACACCATTTCATAAATCAAAGCTTTATACAAATCATAGTGGCATTTTCAAGCCTTATACATTACCCATAACCCTAAACCAAAGTACACAATACACAACAATTCTAGACTTCTCAGCAACCATCTCACTTAACAATAATACAATATAACACATGCAAACAGAAATCTTCATTTTTTCTTTATCCAGTCTTCTTCTCATCACCTGTGGATGGGAATGAAGGGGAGGTGAGCTTATAGCTCGTGGGTAACAGTTTATAACAAAAATATAAGCAAAACCCTTGAAATTCTTTTTTTTTGGTCTCAGAAAACATTTCTTTGAAATCCGTAAAGCACATTTTCCAAAAGTTCTTTTCTTGCTGTATTCAAAATTGCAATTTGCAAAACGTATGCTTTTTAGGCTTTCAGCCAATTACCATAGGTTACAAAATATGAATGCATCAACTTGACAATTCATAGATGCAATGACAAATCACATATGCAATGCACAACAATTTGGCTCGAGAGTTCCATAAACACAACGAATAAACTGAAGTTTATCGTAAACACAACGAGTTCGATTTCTCAGGATCTCATGGCCTCTAACGGGCAGCCGGGAGAAGGCTAAGGGTCATCGTGCACGAGACTAACGAAACAGGTTATCTCTTGCCCAATCACAATCACATAATCATGCTTAAATCAGTTTATCGAATGCTCTTTTCCGAATATACGAAATGTCATGGAATTTTCGAGGCATAACACAAATGTATTTTGCAATTCATCAAAAGTTCATGCATTGAATCAATAATGATTTTTCAAATCATTCATACAATGATGCAACATTCATGATGCAATTGAAATCAGAAAATCTCTTTGTTTAAGGAAAGCAGTAGTGGCTTATAAATCTATTATAAACAGGTGCCCACCTCGATTTCCTGCTTGAAACTTGTCCAATGCTTCAATTTGACCCTTGCTTCTTTCTTTCTTCCAATTGAAATTTCCCCTAAACCATAATCATCCAAATTTAACATCATAATTAGCATAATCCTCAAAATTAACTATAGGAAACCCATACTCATCATTTTCCCAAGCTATCTAAAGCAACAATTTCTAAAATCCCCAAATTTCAAAATTGGCCTAAACCAATTCACCCAAATTCAATATCATAAATCACAACATCTTCAAAATTGATATCATATTTCACCAATCCATAATATTTCCCATGATTCTAAACCAATGATTTTCAAAAACCCCAATTACAAAATTAGGCATAAACCCTAATTTCCAATTATCCAAAATTGATCCCATTAAAACATGCAATCTCTATAATTGACTTTAGAATTCACAAACCCATACCAATTCTAAGGTATCTAATCCAAAAACTCTCGAAAAGATCAAAGATCGAAAATCAAATCTTACCTTCATCTTCTCAAATTTTGGATTTTCTTAGTTCATGAAGGAGCTCTCTTAATTCTCCACCTTTTCTCTCTTGAAACAACGTTTAAAATCTCTCTTCAAGTGGTAGAGAAATCAAGCCCTAGCTTTCTCCCCTTTTTTTTCTCCTTCTCCACCACCGAATGCTTCTCTCTTCTCCTTTCTCTTCTCCTTTCTTTCCTTCTTTTCTCTTAAGTGTCGTGGATTGCCTCTTAAAATGATAGCCCACTTGCTTTTATAGTGCCATGTCATTAAATGACTTAAAATTGACCCATTTGCCCTTACTCATAAGCCTAAAACTTAACTCTTTAAATAAACTTCCAAAATTGCCCCTTCCTTTTTGCCTTAAAAACTTTAGAGAAACGTCCGCTTCAAGAATCAGATCGTTTGGAGCTCTATAACTCAAGATATCTCCAAAATACTGAAGTTTGTTCTTCAGACCCGAGGCTGAACACTACACCTAACTTCCGACCTGAATTTGGAAGTCTTAGATGCTAAATTGTAGCTCGGCTCCTTCATAACATTTGTAGCCCCATGTATCTATTTTAATTAGAAACAAGAATCAACTCAATCCGAGCTCTAGTGATCGAGATATATCTAAAATACTGAACACTGTTTAGCCACTACAACACCAGGACTGAACACTACACTGAACTTCCGACCTGCATTTGGAAGTCTTAGAGGCTAAATTATAGCTCGTCTCCTTCATAACATTTGTAGCCCCATGTATCTATTTTAATTAGAAACAAGAATCAACTCAATCAGAGCTCTAGTGATCAAAATATAGCCAAAATACTAAACACTATTCTGCCACTACAACACCGGGATTGAACACTACACTGAACTTCCGACCTGCATTTGGAAGTCTTAGAGGCTAAATTATAGCTCGGCTCCTTCATAACATTTGTAGCCCCATGTCTCTATGTTAATTTTCAAAAAGAATCAGATCGATCGGAGCTCTACCGATCGAGATATCTCCAAAATACTGAATACTATTAGGACCTTTTCCACAGGTCAGCTCACTTAGATCAGGTCGATCTTTTTTCATTTAATGATAAAACCAATAAATATAGTATGAAAAGATAGAAAAATGTCTTAGGAATCCAACGCTTCAAAAATCGAATCAATCGGATGTCGGACGAAGAAGTTATGACCAAAACAAGAAAGAGAGGTCGGTCGGCTGAAGATCGATCGCAAAGGTCGCACAGCAGGTCGGCCCGTCCATGCGCGCATGGGCGCTCGCTGCCGAGCGATCGGCCACGCGATCCGACCTCTAAACTTCAAACCCTCATAACTTTTGACTCCGAGCTCCAAATTAGTCGCAGTTTGGTTCGTTGGAAAGCTAAGAGACAGCTCTACCATTTTTAAGAAGGACTCAAAGGCAAGCTCGGACACTAAAGGAATCAAAAGTTTGCTACAAGGTGACCGATCGATAAACTCCTCAACAGTACCAAAACTTGTAAACATTATAACTTTTGATCTAGAACTCCAAATTTGACAAACTCAGTGTCTATAGAAAACTAAAAGAACCCTATACAACTTTCATTAAGGCCTTAAACATCAGATCGACCTCTAAATGGGTCAAAAACTCCACATAAAGTGACTGGTCGATCAGCTTTACACTAAACAGCATCAAAACTTCTAACAATCATAACTTTCTACTCCCTCGTCCAATATTTTCGTGCTTTATATCAATGGAAAGATAAAAACAAGCTCTACAATGTTCATGAAGAACTCCAAAATAACTTCAACCTCTATCTAAGTCAATGTTTCAATCAAAGTTTCTGCCCTGATAGAAATCACCTAAGCAATATCCAAATTTCACATTATCATATCTTTCAACCTCCACAACCAAGAATCGCATATTATACATCATTTTAAAGCTATTCAAATTCTCTATAACTTTCATGTAGATCATTTGCTCCAATTCAAACCACATCAGTACGGAAATCGCCTCAAAATACAACATATACAATCCTACACTTAGAGCATTTTTCAAAACCAAAGCAAAATACACTTAACTTTCAAAGATCATAACTTTCAATCCCGATATCGAAAAATAGCATACTTTATGGCTACAAAAAGCTCTCAACATAAGCTACAATTTCATGAAGATCATTTCCTCAAATTCTGCGTAAATCAAAAAGTCAACTTTCAAATCAAACTTTCTATTTTCTTCAAAATATAACACTTTCACTAATTATTTCTTGCTTTTCAACTTCCATTTCAATCAACTAGTTCATTTTGACTTTCATAACTCATACAACTCTACTCAAATTTCAAAGTCATCAAAATCAATCACTTCATTTCTCATCAATCTCATTTAAGCACAATAACATCTATAACACAATTCATATCCAAAAACACTCATTGATTTCATTTTAATATTCCTAATTTCCACCGAAAGTTTGGGGTCCAACAACCTATGCATGGCCAAAACTTAGTATGAGAAGTGTCTCATTGTTTCCTTCTTTCTTCTAAGAAAATACTCCTCCAAAGTGTTTCTTCTCCTTTCCCACCAAAGGATTTTGTTAATCAAGTTGTCCTAGGAGAACAAGAGGTAAATCAAATTTGTTAAGGATACATCAACAAGGAGAAGATATATTGACAAAACAAAGGCTTTGGATATAGGAAGGAGAGGATAGTGCAGCAAGGAATTAAAGTTGTAGCAAAGGAGTCGGTAATACTCTTCATCTTGTTTATGTCTATTATTATCTTTATACTATATCATGTATAGATTGGCATGACGATTTGGATATATTGCTTCCACTACAAATAAGATTTATAAAAAGTTTTGAAATCTACCGTTTCTCCAAATATGGCATGCTTTCTTTTTCCGATCCAACAATTGGTACCAGAGTTAGTTTCTAATGCATGATTTCGGTTCCTATATGGCTGATGCATGGGATGGAAGTCTTTTTTTGTATGCTGCATATTTTTATGTGATAGAAATATATATGATGTATGTGTTGCACTTTTGGTTGTCCATAGAAGTTAAACTTACCATGTATGATTTCTTCATTTGGTTGTAACAAGGAGGGTGGTCTATCATCACCATGTTTCCTCCTTGGCTTCATTTTTCTATTTTCTTTGATTTTGTAATGTACAAATTGATGTAATGATGAAGATGAAGCAGCCATGGATTGAAGAAATAGTGAGGTAAAGGTTTTGGGGTATCCTTTTGTGTATTGACATAGTTTCGGTTTTGTAAAAACAAAGATGCTGGAATTTTGTTTCAATGAATCTAGTTTCGATTTTTTGTTTTAAAAACAAGTGCTAGATTTTTGTTTTAAGGAATCAAGTTTCGATTTTGATAAAATACTAAGTGCTGGTTTTGGTTTTAATGGAATGAGTTTCGGTTCTAATGAGAACAAGTGCTGGAATTTTGTGTCATGACAAAGATTCGATTTTATGAAAATCTAGTGCTGGAATTTTTATTTTCAAAGTGATAAAATTCGGTTTTTATGAATGCCATTACATTTTTTTACCGAATAGGCCGAATCATGTGAGCGAAGAGCTCAAAGTGGAAGATCCAAGTCTAAGAAGAATATTTTGGGCTTAAAAGGCTTGTAATTTTTTTTAATGTTTCTAGGATGGACAATCAAAAGTGGCTTAATTAGTTCATGTGATGAATGGAGAAATGAATGCAAATAATATTTGATATTATGTGGTTGCATGTCCTTTAGAAAATTTCCAACCCTAAGCTTTGCCATGCATTCATTATGTATGAGATATATAATAAAACAATATAGGACGGATAATAAATTGCATCTAGACAAGATGGTATTTAAAACTTAATGCCCAAAAGATTGAGTTCGAGAGGATGCTTATGTGAGAGTCCAAGGTCTCCAAATGATGACCCATTTGCATGTGGTGAAGTGTTACTCCCTATCGAAAGGTATGAATCCTAGATCTTGCATGGTTTGGGTCTCCTTAAGGATAAGTCCACTTATTGGTAGCAAATGTGATATCTTTGCTATCACATGGTTTGCAGGTATCTTTAGTGAACGAATCAAATGGTTAAACACTCAACATGTCAATAAACTACCCACCATAGCTCTGTTGGTAAAAGTATGGACTAAATTTTGACGCTTTTCAAAAAGTTGGGCATGAGATGCTTGGTAGTTTTTTGAGTGGGAGGGTTCTAGTTTTTTCTTTTAATGAATAAGATGGCCCACCGTCACTTAATCTGTTATAGATAAGAAAAATAACCATCGTATAATGTTTTAATTTTTTAAGTTTCGTTAAATCTATCATCATGCATACATGAATCATGATTTTATACAAAGTTCCAATATTTTTGACTAGTATGCTCATGTTTTAATAATTTATATTTTCAGACACAATCAACCACAAAATAAATCTACTCACCCTACTTTTGACTAATAACAAATTGGAAAATGGAGACAATTTTAATGAATGGAGATGTAACCTTGACACTGTTCTTCAATATGAACATATTTCATGGGTGTTAACTGAAAATGAGCCTACACCTCCGAGTGGAGATTCAACTCTTGAGCAAGTTCAACAACATGAGTGTTGGCAAAATGTTGACAAGACTACTAAGTGTTATATTCTAGCTTCTATCAGCGGCATGTTGCAAAAGCAAATTGCTTGTATAAAAACTACTAATTCAATGGTCCATCACCTGCATGAGATGTTTGGTGTAAGGACCAAGTCTGCAAGAGTGAAAGCTATCCAAACCTTTCATAATCTCAAACAGAAACCTGGTGAATCGATGCGAAATTACATGGTGAAGGCAATCTCTGCGGTCACTGAGGCTGAGATGCTTGGGGCGGATATGTATGTGGACACGCAAATAATTGTGATCATCAATAGCTTAAACTCTTCTTTTCAGCAGTTTAATTAGACTATGAGCTTAACAGCAAGGATTACACCTTGAGTGAGTTGATGAATACCCTCTAGAACACGAAAGAGATATTGAATATCAAGGGTAAGGGTAAGCAAAAGAAGAAGGGTCCAATGAAAAAGAAGGACCAAACAGGGGTCAAGGCCAAACCCATGTAAAAGCAGGCTAAAGAGAACATCAAAGGAAAGTGTTTCCACTGTGATGAGATGGGCCACTGGAAAAGAAACTATCCAGTCTACCTTGAGTCCCTCAAAAGCAAACAAGGTATGGGTTTCCTAAGTTTGTTAGGAACTAGAAATGTGGCAGATTTATCTGTTTCTTTGATATTAGATTCAGGAGCTACTAACCATGTTTATAATTCATTGCAGGGGTTCTAACAAAGGGGAAGACTACCTAAAGGCCAGTTTCAAGTCAAGATAGTAGATGGTTCCTATGCTTCAGCAAAATCAATGGGAGTAGTTATGTTGGACTTTCTTAGTGGTCATAGGTTATATGTGGAGGATGTTTATTACATGTCAATGATTGTAAGGAACATGATTTCTGTTTTTTGTTTAGTAAAATCTAGTTATTCCTTATATTTTGGAAAAGTTGTTTCAATATATGAGAATAAGGATTTTATTTGTGATGTGATAATTAAATAGGGATTGTTCTTTATAGAACCTATGTCAGGCTCACTAAACACCACAAAATTGATAAAACCAAGACAATCCAATGACTCTAACATTAATTCAAAATATCTGTGGCACTTAAGAATGGGTCATATCAATCAGAAAAGACTTGACAGGTTAATAAAGGATGGGATCCTTATGGGCTTGGACAATAATCCATTACCCACCTGTGAATCTTGTATTGAAGAAAAAATGACAAAAGCCTCATTTCCTTCTAAGGGAAACAGATCTGAATCCATGTTGGACCTGGTATATACTAATGTGTGTGGGCCCATGAACGTACAAGCTAGAGAAAGCTATGAATATTTTATAACCTTTACAGATGATTACTCAAGACATGAATATTTGTATTTGATGCATAAAAAGAGTGAATCCTTTGAAAAGTTCAAAGAATTCAAAGCTGAAGCTGAGAAGTAACTAGGCAAGCCATTAAAACAACTTTGATTGGATCAAGGTGGTGAGTATTTTTCTGGAGAGTTCCGGCAATATTTAATTGACAATGGAATTATTTATAATTTGTCAGCTCCTCGAACACCTCAATAGAATGGTGTAGCTGAGAGGAGAAATAGGACTCTATTGGAGATGGTAAGATCAATGATGTCTTACGCTAGCCTTCCAGAATTGTTCTGGGGATATGTCATATAAACGACAACATATCTTCTTAACTTTGCTCCATCCAAATCAGTGCCTAAATCACCTAGGGAGTTGTGGACTGGCCGAGTGTCTTCATTGAGACCCTTAAGGACTTGGGGCTATGATCGGCTCTCGTTTGATCTAAAGATTAAACCCTTAGAAACTGAAGAAAAAATTTAATTCCAAGGATTGCAATATAGGATGCAACCTCAGGTCGTCTCACTTAATTGGAACCTAATGCAAGTGGTCTGAGCTAGCCTAATTTTTGAAAATGCAAACTAAGTTGATAAAAAAGGGGGTTTGGATCATTTGTAAAAATTTAGAAGATTGAACTAAATGAAAGAAAAATGTATAAAAAGGTATTTTTGGATTTTTGGGAAGTGAAAAGTGAAAAACTCAAACAATGATCAAATATAATAAAACCTCTTGAAAACGAGCTTTGGCTATCATGGTTAAAAAAATCTTTCGGGAGAGAAATTCACTAAGTCTTCGAATGATAAACCTTAAAGAACTCTTTAAGTCCAAGGTTTTAATCAATGAACTCCATTTCTTAAAACCTTGTTAAATGCATCTTGGTGTGTATTAATGGATGAGCTAATGCAAGTGGTCAATATGGATCAAGCTTAATCTCAATATCAAACACAACTAGGCAGATAAAAGAGAGTTAACACAATCACCACAAAGACATATATGAGACCTCATATATTAAGCGTCAAAGTTCTACATTAGCAAATCCATAACACAAGCATTGTTCAACACTTGATTAAACTCTAATCAAACTAATTTAACTACACGGCCATAAATGTAGTGCCCCCTTACCATAGGGTACGCACCGGAACGCCCGTGGGTCGTTCTGATACATAACCCACGATGAGGGTGCACTAAGAACAATCAATTCTATAATCCACATGGCATCAATATAATAAAACTGCAATATCAAAATCGCTAGATTTTTTTAAAGCTGAAAGATTTCACTTCATAACCTCAAAACATAATTTACAAGCTTATCAATTTCCACAACTATACAAGAATTTCCAAAAAGGAACGGAGAAAAAGGTCTATACTAGGTCATCCACAAAAATCATTCCAGCTGACCGACCTGTGTGCCATGACTACTCTTACCGACGTGCTCACACGGCAGGAAAAGTCTATCTCTGGAGCTAGGGGTCTACTCTATCAATCCTAAAAAATAGATGCAATTTTGGATGAGTTTGCGAACTCAATGAGAAACCATCATCGATGGTTCACCCAACTCATGCATTACGCAAATTGCGCACAGATTAACACAATAACACATTCAGAACAGTAATCAGAAACTTCACTAAATAGTTATCACACATACGCATTTAACCCATTTCCAAATTCACAGCACAATCAGATACTTAATGCATGACGTTTCCCAATTTATTACGGTGTTGTGACTGGACGTCAGTACTGTCCCATTTTCGGGCACATTAAACAGTAATCGCGTTTTAGGGGTAGGAGAGCCCTCTGGGTATACACTACTGCCCACGCGCATTAGAGATAGGAGAGCCCTCTGGGTATGTACTATTCCCTTTCGGGCCTTAGGCCCCTTTTCACAGTGGTTGAGCTTATAGCTCCGATCAGTAATCGCTCCAGTCACAACTGTTAATTACCAATTTCCAATCATGCCTAGCATGCGTTCACAATTGCACAATAACACATTTCACTCAACAATATTTATCAAAGTCAGACAGATCATTCACAGACAGTTCACATAGAGCATTTAACAAATCAGAAATTGAGAAACCAACTAGGTTACTCACCTCTAACTTCCGAGCTACTGCCAGGAAATCTTACCTATGTCGGAAAATCGACGCTCCACTTAAGCCTCTAAAATAATCAGGATAAACCAACATTACTAATTGCACAATTTCTAATATTCAATAATGCACATGCAACGAATGCGATGAGTACTATACATGTTATGACATTCCCGATTCTATACCCGAATCGTCCAATTCAATTCTCTTTTCCTCTAAGAGATAGCAATTCCTGACACCATAATTCAATTTACTAAGTTATGAACTCTCTAAAGTCATACTCCAATCACAAATCACATTCCCTCATAACTCGTCATCCGATTTCGTGAACCATCGAATTCAATTTCGAGTTTCCCTCTTATCAATTCACAATTCTTAATCTCTAAATCACAATCAATCAATAACCAACTCATTAGGAATTAAACCTCAAAATCATTCATTAAAATAATTTAATTCATCTTCAGAAAATTGGGGTCCACGCCGTGGCGAGACCACCTCGCCTTCACCACAACGCACGCGTAGCTCTCCCAACGGCGTGCTCACTTTTGTTCGTCGCGGCGTGCGGTCACGGCGTAGAATTATACGCTCGACGCGATGTGCATGATGGGAAAAGCTCGCCGCGACGTGTTCATCACACGTCGCGACGTGCAAACCCAGAAACACGACCGAAACCCAGAATTTCTCAGATCTGCAGATTTCTAATTCATCCATTCTCTTTCCAAACACTCCAAAACAACTCAATACACTAAGCACAACTCATTTCTAACCTTAATTCCATCAAAAATCAATTATTCTTCCAATACCCAAATCAAAACCAAATAACCCTAAAACTCATCATCCGAAACTTATAAATTCTTAAACAATTAATAACTCTAATGAATGATCAAATCAAACTATCTAAAACATAAAAGAGTAAGAACTTACTTGATTAATCCTTGCAAAGCTTCAAAACACTCAAGAAACTCCAATCTCTAAGCTTAGGCACACCCACGATTTTCACCTCTTCCAACACCAAACATCATCTTTTCCCATAACAAGCTTAAAGCTAAGATTAAAGGTGCCGACTAGAGTAAGTAGCAAGAAAGAAATGAAGGGAAGCAAACAAGATGGAGAACACGATAGAGGAGAAGAAGAAATGCAAAGAGGAATAAATTTTCTTTCAAAAGGGAGCAAGTGTCGTGGAAAGCAATTTCAAAAGCTTAGGGTTATATACTAAAGGTTTAAGGCATGTTTGGCAAATCTCAAGCCACATGCCTAATGCTTAGGGTCTAAAAAAAAATCCGATTCTTATTCTAATTCCTCCCAAATTCGAATTGACTATAAAGATTTAAATCCTAAAATCATAACTCTAATTATCTCGTGCCAATTGCCAATAAATTTCGGAACCGGAATCCAATTTATCAGTCCTTAGGCCATTTTTCGGTCCGGACCCATAACTCTAAAAATTCCAGAAAAATTCCTATAAATTCTCAAAAATATAAAACACCTGATCCTATACTCAAATTTCAATTTTCAACACTCTAGAATTCAATTTTCACTCCAATTCTATAGTCAAAACATGATCTGCATCATTATCACCCAATTTTCTAATTTACACCATCAAGCCGGGAAAATTGTCATACATGCATGTACACTCATATGCTTGTGCAATAACAATCATTTATCAATAATATAGAAGCAAATGCATGTGCAATTCAATAGTATGGATGCACTTAATCCTAACCCGATCCAAATTACCGATATGCCCATCACTTCGGTAACGGGATGCTACAATAAACCCTAACTCAGAAGTTCACAACTATGCAGTTAAACTTGATAATGTAAAATAACTCCCTTTTGAACCCCATCGAACTCCAGCCGTCGCTACAACTTCAAAAGGAAAGGAATGCCTAACCACGCATTGCAACCGAAAGCTTCACAACTATGAATACATCCAAGATACCCATTATGGAAGTCGGCGGTGAAAATACTGGGAGAGAAAACCTATAAGAGAACTCTCCCCAGGGAACCCCGGAGGGAACCGTGGGTGATAAGGTCGTGTATGTGTCTTTAGTCTTCTCTCCCTTCAGTTGATGGAATACCAATCAATATATATGTCGACACTTTCCAACTCATCCAAAACTAGGTTTCTTCTTAAAATAGGTTGCTTGGTCGGGTTTGCACAGTAGATAAAGCTCCTAAAAATGGTTCGGATCTTCTAAGGTTCGCCGCGACGATCTTTAATTATTTCACCAGGGCAAAACACTGACTTTGCCGCGGCGAAAATTATTTCGCCGCGGCGATCTTTAATTGTTTCGCCGCAGTGAAACACTGACTTTACTGTGACAAACTTTACCCGAAAGGTCATCTTGTAACTTCCATTTCTTTGTTCCACTTTTGGCTCTTCTCCTCTTAAGTAACCTGCAATGAAAAGTAATAATTTGTAATATCAATTATCCTATAATTTAAGGGAGTGCAATTGTTAATTAATTATGACAATTTGACCCTCAAATTACATTAATTCAAAACAAGCACTCTTAGGTTAAATTAAGCACAATATCTAACAAAAGGAGCCGAAAAGTATAACAAAAACTATGAAAATGTCACTAAATAATATAGCAAACTTAGGTTCAATTAAATTCCCCACACTTAGACCTTTGTACTCCTAAACAAAGCTTATAAAAGTCAAAGAGATACAAGTACAAAAGAAAATGCCATCCACGTTTAAAAATTAGAGTAGGAAGTTGGTAAAACCACTTACTTAGAAATCAACCAAAGCAAACTAAAAGAACGTTAAGAAAATAAACACTGCAAGAATTTAATCCAAGAGATTGAGCAAAAGAGATTTCTCTCAAGGGAAACTGTTTATCTCTCTACTCATTTGTCTTGGGATAATTTTACTATGAAATCTGCTTAGTCCATTCTCGACCATAAGCTTGTGATAGTTCTACCTCTCTACTATAAAAAAATATAATTTTGAAAATCAAGAGGGCTTTTCAAGGCTGTAATGTACGAAAGGCTAAATGAATGGATTGAAGAGAAGAAAGAAAAATGAGTAAATGCACCACAATTATTTTCCTCATGAAATAAACACCAACACAACAAACATAAACTAACACATTTTTTTAAACTTTTCTTATAAGAGGTTGTTTTTTGCTTTGCTTTTCTCAATAACCAATCTCCTGAGAGAAAGCTTTCTGTTTTTTTTAATGAATTCTACTATCTACAAAGATCAACTTAAAGTAAGGAATTGGAAATGAAATATTTACATCACTATGAAGACTTATGCATGCACTCAAAAATATGGCTCAAGGGGCTAGCAATGGATAGGTGTTAATGGGACGGTGTTTGGGTCAAAGGGTTGTGAAAGAAATGCCTCTATCATATTAACAAAATTTTAGTTCATCAAGCTTTGATCAAGAATTAAAACAAGTTCTAGAGAGATATGAAATTAAGCAGATACACATAACAAATGAAAGAATTCAGGCCGAAATATCCTTCCAACAAGGTTTAGCATCTCAATTAAACAATCTCGAGGTTTAAAAACGTAAAATGCTACTTTTCAGCGTACCCTCATTTACTTCGTGTTGAAAACATTGAAAATGAAATTAGCCAAAACCAACTATTATTTAAAAACATAGATGGTGTTTTCAAAAACACAAGGACAAATTTGAAGTTTATAAAATCCTCAAGACACAAAAGTGAAAAGAATCTAATTTGAAAGAATTGTTGAAATGTGGGAATTAAAAACAATTTAAGGATAGCGTTGCCACGATGAAACGAAGAGCTCGCCGTGGTGAACCACAATTCGCAGCTTCGCCGCAGCAAAACCAAGAGTTTGTCGCGACAAAAAGTTGCAGACACATTAGGAAAATGCAATTCACCTTAATTCCTAAGTTAACAATTTTGAACACATAAATGACCTATTAAAAAAATTAAGTGGCCAAAATTGATGCATAAAGAAGCTGTTTTCCTGAATTAAAAAAGATAGAATTCCTCCCCAACATTGTCCTCAATGTTAAACAAGCAAAGACAAAGCATAAGGGAAGAAAGCACAAAGGAAGCTTTTCAATCACAACAAAAAGGAAGGCAGGAGGTAGAACTAAAAAGGGAAATTACTGAATTGAAAGGTTGTTGATTAAACTAAAAGCTAAGTTATTTTCCTATTGGGGTCGTTTCTCCTCCACACTTACTCAACGAACTAATGCACCAACATATAGTCACGAGCAACCATGAGGCATAAGTAAGTAAACAAGTGAAGGAAAGAAACAACTTGGGAGTTATGGAGGTTTCTGATTCTCTCGATAAACCTTCGATAGATGGCCATGTTGTGGCAAAATAACTTCATCCATTGCCATGTCGATGTCAACCTCCACTATGCCAGATTCTCCTCACTTAACAATAAAAATGACAAAAGCTAACTTAGAGAACCAATTGCTTGGTTCCCCGGCAACGACGCCATTTTGGTCGGCTCTCGTTTGATTTAAAGATTAAACCGTTAGAAACCGAAGCAAAAATGTAATTCTAGGGATTGCAATATAGGATGCAACCTCGAATCATCTCACTTAATCAGAACCTAATGCAGGTGGTCTAAGCTAGCCTAATTGTCGAAAATGCAAACTAAGTTGATAAAAAAAGGGGGTTTGGATTATTTGTAAAAATTTAGAAGATTGAACTAAATGAAAGAAAAATGTATAAAAAGGTATTTTTGGATTTTTGGGAAGTGAAAAGTGAAAAACTCAAACAATGATCAAATATAATAAAACCCTCTTAAAAACAAGCTTTGGCTATCATGGTTTAAAACAAATCTTCGGGAGAGAAATTCACTAAGTCTTCGAATGATAAACCTTAAAGAACTCTTTAAGTCCAAGGTTTTAATCAATGAACTCCATTTTTCAAAACCTTGTTAAATGCATCTTAGTGTGTATTAATGGATGAGCTAATGCAAGTGGTCAATATAGATCAAGCTTAATCTCAATATCAAACACAACTAGGCAGATAAAAGAGAGTTAACACAATCACCACAAAGACATAAATGAGACCTCATTTATTAAGCTTCAAAGTTCTACATTAGCAAATCCATAACATAAGCATTGTTCAACACTTGATTAAACTCTAATCAAACTAATTCAACTACACGGCCATAAACCCTAACTCAGAAGTTCACAACTATGCAGTTAAACTTGACAATGTAAAATAACTCCCTTTTGAAGCCCATCGAATTCTAGCCGTCGCTACATCTTCAAAAGGAAAGGAATGCCTAACCACGCATTGCAACCGGAAGTTTCAAAATTATGATTGCATCCAAGCTACCTATTATGGAAGTTGGTGGTGAAAATACTGGGAGAGAAAACCTATTAGAGAACTCTCCCTAGGGAACCCCAGAGGGAACCGTGGGTGATAAGGTCGTGTATGTGTCTTTAGTCTTCTCTCCCTTCAGTTGATGGAATACCAATCAATATATATGTCGGCACTCTCCAACTTATCCAAAGATAGGTTTCTTCTTAAAACGGGATGCTTGGTCGGGTTTGCACAGTAAGTGAAGCTCCTAAAAATGGTTCGGGTCTTCTAAGGTTCGCCGCAGTGAAACTCTGACTTCGTTGTGGCGATCTTTAATTATTTGACCGTGGCAAAACATTGACTTCACCGCGACAATCTTTAATTGTTTCGTCGATCTTTAATTGTTTCATCGCAGCGAAACACTGACTTCATCATGGCGAACTTTACTCGAAAGGTCATCTCGGAACTTCCATTTCTTTGTTTCACTTTTGGCTCTTCTCCTCTTAAGTAACCTGCAATGAAAAGTAATAATTTGTAATATCAATTATCCTATAATTTAAGGGAGTGCAATTGTTAATTAATTATGACAATTTGACCCTCAAATTACATTAATTCAAAACAAGCACTCTTAGGTTAAATTAAGCACAATATCTAACAAAAGGAGCCGAAAAGTATAATAAAAACTATGAAAATGTCACTAAATAATATAGCAAACTTAGGTTCAATTAAATTACCCCATACTTAGACCTTTGTACTCCTAGACAAAGCTTATTAAAGTCAAAGAGATACAAGTACAAAAGAAAATACCATCCATGTTTAAAAATTAGAGTAGGAAGTTGGTAAAACCACTTTCTTAGAAATCAACCAAAGCAAACTAAAAGAACGTTAAGAAAATAAACACTGCAAGAATTTAATCCAAGAGATTGAGCAAAAGAGATTTCTCTCAAGGGAAACTGTTTATCTCTCTACTCATTTGTCTTGGGATAATTTTACTATGAAATCTGCTTAGTCCATTCTCGACCATAAGCTTGTGATAGTTCTACCTCTCTACTATAAAAAATATAATTTTGAAAATCAAGAGGGCTTTTCAAGGCTGTAATGTACGAAAGGCTAAATGAATGGATTGAAGAGAAGAAAGAAAAATGAGTAAATGCACCACAATTATTTTCCTCATGAAATAAACACCAACACAACAAACATAAACTAAGACATTTTTTTAAACTTTTCTTATAAGAGGTTGTTTTTTGCTTTGCTTTTCTCAATAACCAATCTCCTGAGAGAAAGCTTTCTGTTTTTTTTAATGAATTCTACTATCTATAAAGATCAACTTAAAGTAAGGAACTGGAAATGAAATATTTACATCACTATGAAGACTTATGCATGCACTAAAAAATATGGCTCAAGGGGCTAGCAATGGATAGGTGTTTATGGGACGGTGTTTGGGACAAAGGGTTGTGAAAGAAATGCCTCTATCATATTAACAAAATTTTAGTTTATCAAGCTTTGATCAAGAATTAAAACAAGTTCTAGAGAGATATGAAATTAAGCAGATACACATAACAAATGAAAGAATTCAGGCCCAAATATCCTTCCAACAAGGTTTAGCATCTCAATTAAACAATCTCGAGGTTTAAAAACGTAAAGTGCTACTTTTCAGCGTACCCTCATTTACTTCGTGTTGAAAACATTGAAAATGAAATTAGCCAAAACTAACTATTATTTTAAAACATAGATGGTGTTTTCTAAAACACAAGGACAAATTTGAAGTTTATAAAATCCTCAAGACATAAGAGTGAAAAAAATCTAATTTGAAAGAATTATTGAAATGTGGGAATTAAAAACAATTTAAGGATAGCGTTGCCACGACGAAACGAAGAGCTCGCCGTGGTGAACCACAATTCGCAACGTCGCCGCAACGAAACCAAGAGTTTGCCGCGACAAAAAGTTGCAGGCACATTAGGAAAATGCAATTCACCTTAATTCCTAAGTTAACAATTTTGATTACACACATGACCTATTAAAAAAATTAAGTGGCCAAAATTGATGCATGAAGAAGCCGTTTTCCTTAATTAAAAAAGATAGAAATTCCTCCTCAACATTGTCCTCAATGTTAAACAAGCAAAGACAAAGCATAAGGGAAGAAAGCACAAAGGAAGCTTTTCAATCACAACAAAAAGGAAGGCAGGAGGCAGAACTAAAAAGGGAAATTATTGAATTGAAAGCTTGTTGATTAAACTAAAAGTTAAGTTATTTTCCTATTGGGGTCGTTTCTCCCCCACACTTACTCAACAAACTAATGCACCAACATATAGTCACGAGCAACCATGAGGCATAAGTAAGTAAACAAGTGAAGGAAAGAAACAACCTGGGAGTTATGGAGGTTTCTGATTCTCTCGATAAACCTTCGATAGATGGCCATATTGTGGCAAAATAACTTCATCCATTGCCATGTCGATGTCAACCTCCACTATGCCAGATTCTCCTCACTTAGCAATAAAAATGACAAAAGCTAACTTAGAGAACCAATTGCTTGGTTCCCTAGCAATGACGCCATTTTGGTCGGCTCTCGTTTGATTTAAAGATTAAACCCTTAGAAACCGAAGCAAAAATTTAATTCTAGGGATTGCAATATAGGATGCAACCTCGGATCATCTCACTTAATCGGAACCTAATGCAAGTGGTCTAAGCTAGCCTAATTGTCGAAAATGCAAACTAAGTTGATAAAAAAAGGGGGTTTGGATCATTTGTAAAAATTTAGAAGATTGAACTAAATGAAAGAAAAATGTATAAAAAGGTATTTTTGGATTTTTGGGAAGTGAAAAGTGAAAAACTCAAACAATGATCAAATATAATAAAACCCTCTTAAAAACGAGCTTTGGCTATCATGGTTTAAAACAAATCTTTCGGGAGAGAAATTCACTAAGTTTTCGAATGATAAACCTTAAAGAACTCTTGAAGTCCAAGGTTTTAATCAATGAACTCCCTTTTTTAAAACCTTGTTAAATGCATCTTAGTGTGTATTAATGGATGAGCTAATGCAAGTGGTCAATATAGATCAAGCTTAATCTCAATATCAAACACAACTAGGTAGATAAAAGAGAGTTAACACAATCACCACAAAGACATACCTGAGACCTCATATATTAAGCTTCAAAGTTCTACATTAGCAAATCCATAACACAAGCATTGTTCAACACTTGATTAAAATCTAATCAAGCTAATTCAACTACACGGCCATAAACCCTAACTCAGAAGTTCACAACTATGCAGTTAAACTTGACAATGTAAAATAACTCCCTTTTGAAGCCCATCGAATTCTAGCCGTCGCTACATCTTCAAAAGGAAAGGAATGCCTAACCACGCATTGCAACCGGAAGTTTCAAAACTATGAATGCATCCAAGCTACCTATTATGGAAGTTGGCGATGAAAATACTGGGAGAGAAAACCTATAAGAGAAATCTCCCTAGGGAACCCCGGAGGGAACCGTGGGTGATAAGGTCGTGTATATGTCTTTAGTCTTCTCTCCCTTCAGTTGATGGAATACCAATCAATATATATGTCGGCACTCTCCAACTTATCCAAAAATAGGTTTCTTCTCAAAACGGGATGCTTGGTCGGGTTTGCACAATAAGTAAAGCTCCTAAAAATGGTTCGGGTCTTCTAAGGTTCGCCGCAGTGAAACTCTGACTTCGTTGTGGCGATCTTTAATTATTTGACCGTGGCAAAACATTGACTTCACCGCGGCAATCTTTAATTGTTTCGTCGATCTTTAATTGTTTCACCGCAGCAAAACACTGACTTCGCCATGGCGAACTTTACTTGAAAGGTCATCTCGGAACTTCCTTTTCTTTGTTCCACTTTTGGCTCTCCTCCTCTTGAGGAACCTGCAATGAAAAGTAATAATTTGTAATATCAATTGTCCTATAATTTAAGGGAGTGCAATTGTTAATTAATTATGAAAATTTGACCCTTAAATTACATTAATTCAAAACAAGCACTCTTAGGTTAAATTAAGCACAATATCTAAAAAAAGGAGCCAAAAAGAATAACAAAAACTATGGAAATGTCACTAAATAATATAGCAAACTTAGATTCAATCAGGCTACCCAGCCCATGTTCTAAAGCCTGAATCCACAAAGACGGAACCAAGGTCAGAAGTATGTTTGTTTGTAGGATATCTTACGGGAACTCAAGGGTACTATTTTTATAGTCCTCAGGATAAGAAGGTATTTGTGTCGACAAATGCGACCTTCTTAAAGGCAGAGTTTGTGAGAACTCACAAAGGAAGATATGAAGTAGTACTAAAGGAGTTAGCTATTTCGTCCAAACCAAGAGTTGTTTTGGATATGATAGAACAAGATATCGAAATGGATTCAAGAGTTGAATCGGAAGTGCAACCTGAACATCAAGTTGTGCCTAGATGTAGTGGGAGGATTGTGAGACAGCCATATAGGTATCTAGGTTTAGGAGAAGGCTTAATTGCCATCTCAGACCAAGATTAAATGGATCCCGTTATGTATACACAGGCTATTAATGATGTTGATGCAGAATAATGGCTCAAGGCGATGGAATCAGAAATAGATTCCATGTACACTATTGAAGTCTGGGTCCTTGTAGATTTACCACCAGGTATAAAAACCATAGGGTGTAAATGGATCTACAAAACAAAAAGAGGATCGGATGGAAAGGTAGAGACCTTTAAAGCTAGATTGGTAGCTAAAGGCTATACTCAGAAAGAGGGTACAAACTATGAGGGGACTTTTTCTCCGGTTGCCATGTTTAAGTCCATCAGGATTCTTTTGGCCATAGTAGCCTATTTCGATTATGAAATATGACAAATGGATGTCAAGATTATATTTCTTAATGGGGATCTTGAGGAGACAATTTATATGGCCCAACCAGAAGGTTTCATTGAGCTAGGAAATGAGCATAAGTTATGCAAGTTGTAAAGGTCCATTTATGGATTTAAGTAAGCATCTAGGTCTTGGAACATTAGGTTTGATAAGTCTATCAAAACCTATGGGTTCATACAAAACCCAGCTAAACCTTGTGTTTATAAAAGAATACAAGAAGGTAAGGTTACTTTCCTAATCCTGTATGTTGATGACATTCTGCTCATTGGGAATGATGTGGGAATGTTATCTACGATTAAAGGATGGCTGAATGAACAGTTTTCAATAAAGGATTTGGGAGAGGCTAACTATGTTCTAGGGATCAAACTTATAAGGGATTGTAAGAACAAACAGATAGCCTTGTCTAAATTAACCTATATTGAGAATATGCTCAATAAGTTCACCATGGAAGATTCCAAAAGGGGTTTCACACCTACTAGGCATGGAATTAAACTTTCAAAGGAACAAACATCTAAAACCCAAAAGGAGGTTGAACATATGTGTAACATTCCATATGCTTCGGCAGTTGGAAGTTTGATGTCTGCAATGCTTTGCACTAGACTGGATATCTGTTACGCAGTGGGACTGGTAAGCAGATTTTAGTCTAATACAGGAATGGAACATTGGACTACGGTTAAGTATATACTTAAATCTTTTCGTAGGATGAAGAACTTAAAGCTTGTTTACTCAGGAAGTAACCTTATTTCGACAGGATATACAGATTCTGATTTCTAATCAGATGATGATTCAAGGAAATCAACTTCTAGTTCTATATTTATTTTAGGAGGTGGAGCCATAGTCTGGAGGAGTGTCAAGCAATCTTGTATTGCTAATTCGACTATGAAGGCTGAGTAAGTTGCTACTTTTGAAGCAGCAAAGGAAGTAGTCTGGCTCCGAAAGTTCCTAAATGATTTGGAGGTAGTTCTAGAGGCAGAAAAAGCTATTACACTTTATTGTGATAATAGTGGGGTAGTGGCTAATTCTAAAAAACCTCGAAACCACAAAGCTACCAAACATATTGAGCAAAAGTATCATCTCATAAGGGAGATAATAAAATGTGGAGAGGTGGATGTGGTAAAGATTCCTTTAGAGCAAAACCTTGCTGATCTGTTCACAAAGACATTGACTCAAAAGAGCTTTGCGGGTCACCTAGAAGGGATGAGAATGAGGGATATTTCAAACTTGCTTTAGGGTAAGTGGGAGATTGTTGGAGTTATGTAAATATAGTGCCCTAGAAAGCAAGTGTGTTTACATGTAACTTTATCTTCTTCAGTTACAGTTTTGTAATGAAAATACTAATTATTAATAAAACAAAAGAGTTTGGTTTTATTTGTGTGAGCATTATATATCTAGTCAAAAGATACGAAGATTCTTTTGTAAGTAATATACATATACGTAGAGATGTATGGGAAACATGTATATTATAAGAATTTAAATTAATGGATTCACAGTTGAATAATCAAGTTGGTCGCTTGATTATGGTTTAGACTGTAGTGTTGCGATTTATCTCCACATAAGTAAAAAAGTTTACTTAAAGAGAATGATGAGTTTCATATCATGATAGTAGTTGACTATCGATAATGGCACTATTAAATGAATCTGGAATCAAGTATGTCTTCAAGAATAAAGTGGGTCATTACTTTAATCTTAAAATATACAATTTAAGCATTCGCTTATTATGGACCACAATCTTGATGAGTGGTGAACTCGTATGTGTTTCATTATAATTCTTGATATGATTGGAATGGATTTTTACAGAGTAATAATCCAGTGTCTACATGTTGGAATTAGCAATTGAAACATATATCAGGGAACATTCACTCAAATAAAGAGTTTATAATGCTATCATCACTTCTAGATGTTTTAAGGAGATTTGGTGATTAAACTGGCGCCAGTAGTTTGATGGCTTATTGGAGCTTGAATTATCAAAGTCCAATAAGATTTCCCGCTAGCTTCAAGGAAGGTTATTAAGCTAAGTAAGAAATATAAATGGAGGTTTTAGAAGCCTATAATTGAATGTTGGGCTTAAACTAATTAATGATTAATTAAAAGCTCAAATGTTCATTTAGAAATGGGCTAGACTTTAGTTTAATGTAATTGATTAGATTAATTATATTAAAAGAAATTTTTTAAATAAATGAAGGAGTAATTTCGGTTATTAGGGTTGAATGTTCAACTGCACATTTGACATTAAAATGTAAATAAAGATGGTCTTTATTATGGTTTATTATCATTAAATGGAGTTATGAACTTACCATTAAATGGTTTAAAGGTTATCTTTTAATGTTAGCATATAACCTATTAGCATTGATTGGATTAAAGAAGAAAGATGTACTCTGGATGGATCATCTTCCTTTGTTGGGCACTAATTCTGGAACCAAACTCTTGAGAAATCATGAAGCGTGAGCGTATTATCCTATAGGGTTCTTTCCATGAACCCTTATTAGACATCATCCCATAATGGTGGCGTACCCACGACAATCAAACATCAAAACAAAATTATTACAAGGCTTTAATAGAATTTCAAGCCATAATACATCAATGTCTCAAATCTCCATTTACAAAAGTTACAAGAACTAATAATCCTTGAAATGCAACTAAACCCTCTTGGTTACAAAATCTAGCTTAAAATACAAAAAATGTGCATAATCGAGGTTAGGTTTTGACTCTCTTTTACTCCATGTTTTGCTCATCACCTGGACATGTGGAGGAGAATGAGGGTGAGCTTGACAGCTCGTGGATAACAGTTTATAATAGAAAGATAAAAAAAACTCTTTTAAAAAACTCATTGTCATTTTACATTTTTGAAATCAAAGTAATTTCATATGCAAAATATCATCAAACACTTATTCCTCAAAATTCTCAATTTATCAGACAATTTATGAACAATTTTAAATCATGTATGCATCAAACTTGTCAACTGATCATAAGCACATCAGAATGGTTTGGGTGGATCCAAAACAGAACGTACTACACCTTTCCCATAAGGGTCCTATGTAGCTGTGAACAGAACGTACTAACATAATCCCACGTAATAGTCTTGCGTAGCTGTAAACTTATGGGAGTCCATGAAGGAGCTCCATGCGACTAGCGGGCAAGAGGGAGAAGCCTATTTGTCAAAGTGCACTTGACTTAAGGGACCACCACAAACCCACATAACACATAGATTTCAGAATCTTGTAAGCGTGATGCCCAAAATGGCACATTATCATAAAACTTGCTTTTCACATGTTTGACGTATATCTTGAAAATCATTCTTGAAAACATGATTTCATAAATATGCATCTTTTCCAAAAGATATCATTCAAACCATGTAACAAACATATAGTATATTTCACAATCATTTATGAGCAATAATGCAACATTTATGATGCAAATGAAAATAAGAAAACTTCTTTGATTTAAAGAAAACAGTAGTGGCTTATTTACTCTATTATAAACATGTACCCACCTTGATCTCTTTGATTATGGACTTGCTCACAAAGCCTCTTCTCTTGTTCCTCTTGCCTCTTTTGATCCCTTCATTCTTCACCAAATGAAGGGATCCTTAGTTCAAAAGGAAGCTCTTTTCTTCCTCTCCTTGTTTCCTTTATTGATCAACTCCAAAATCTCTCTTGAACGTTAACACAATTGAAACACTAGCTTGTTTTCTCTTCTTTCTCTCATTCTCTTCTTCTCTTTGTATTTCTCTCTCTTTTTCATGACATTCTCTCTCTTTTCTCTTAAATTTTTGTTCTTCTCTTCTACATATCCTTCCATTCACATTTTCGTTCTTCATTTATAAACAAGATAACACTTCTTCTTCCAATTATGCCCTTAATGATTGAGAAATGTCCCATTTTCCCTTCCATTTATGCCTTATGTCTTTTATACTTAAGTGTATTGCCAAAAACACCCTTGAATATTCTGACATAACTCTTTCTTCTAGAAAAGTGTTCTCCCTTGTCTTAAGTTTCTAGTGACACCAAAATCAATCCATTTGGTTCAGTGATTCGAAAGATACACTTCAAACATTTTTGGACTGCTCTTGTCCAAATTAGTATACTATGCACAAATTCTATCCAAAATTTAAACATCTTAGAAACTGAACTAGATTTCAACTTCTTCATACCATTTGTAGCTCCATGTCTTTAGTTTATCTTGAAACAAGAATCATCTTATTTGCAGCTCTACTGATCCAGAAATCATCAAAATACTGAAGCATGTTCAGTAAAATATCCAATTTCTACTCTTCCAATCAATACCCATACTTGATTTAATACATCTTTTTCACATCAATATCAAAATCTATCAAAATCTATGGAGGGATAGAAAAATGGGTTGAGAAACTAGTGATTTAAGAATCACTTCATTTGGAAGTCGGATAACAAAATTATGATCGAAAGAATCAAACAAGATTTGGGCCTCAATCATATTGATCGTATCTTGGAACAAATGACATAACTTTCACTAGAGATGTTGAATTAAGATCATATTGAACGATTTCAAACATGAATTTAAGATCTACAACTTTGAAGAAGATCTTGAGGTCAGATTTTATCATCTGAAGGGTCAAAATGGACCAGATAATAGGATTAGACGAAACCAAAGGAAAAACACACGAATGGAAAAAGACAGAAGAAATGAGAAAATTGCTATAACTTTCCCTACAAATATCGGATTACGATGTTCTTTATATGGATCAAAAAAGGACTCCAAGATTTACAACTTTTATGAAGACCATGAAGACATATTTTATCGTCTAAAGGGTCAAAAATAAACTAGAAGATAGAAAAAAAAACAGAAGAACCAAAAAGACAGAAGACAGCAAAACATAGAAGTAGCGAAAAGACAGAAGAAGCAAAAAAAGACAGAAGAAGCGAAAAGACAAAAGAAGCAAAAAGACAAAATATAATAAAACACAGAAGAAGTGAAAAAACAAAAGAAGCAAAAAGACAGAAGAAGAAAAAAGACAGAAGAAATAAAAAGACAGAAGATAGCAAAACACAGAAGAAGCAAAAGACAGAAGAAGCGAAAAGACAGAAGAAACGAAAAGATAGAAGATAGCAAAACACAAAAGAAGCGAAAAGACAGAAGAAGCAAAAAGACAGAAGATAGCAAAACACAGATGAAATGGGAAAATTGCTATAACTTTCCCTACAGATAATAGATCAAGGTGTTCTTTATATGGTTAGAAATAGGAATTCAAGAGATACAACTTTCATGAAGACCTCAAAGACAGATTCTATCTTCTGAAGCATAAAAAATGGAACAGAAGATAGGTACAGACGAAAAGCAGACCAATAGGAAAGACAGAAAGAGTGGGAAAATTGCTATAACTTTCCTTAAAGATATCAGATTAAGGTGTTATTTATATGGTTCAAAAGAGGACTTCAAGATCTACAACTTTTATGAAGACCTCGAAAATAGATTCTATCTTATAAAGGGTCAAAAATGGAACAGAAGATAGCTACAGATGAAAAGCAGACCAATGGAAAAAGACAAAAGGAGTGAAAAAATTGCTATAACTTTTCCTAAAGTTATTAGATTAAGGTGTTATTTATACGGTTCGAAAGAGGACTTCAAGATCTACAAATTTCATGAAGACCTTGAAGATAGATTCTATCTTATGAAGGGTCTAAAATGGAACAGAAGATAGGTACAAAGCAGACTAAAGGAAAAGATAGAAGAAGTGGGAAAATTGCTATAACTTTCCCTACAGATATCAGATTAACGTTTTATTTATATGGTTCAAAAGAGGACTTCAAGATATACAACTTTTATGAAGACCTAAAAGATAGATTTTGTTGGGACCCGATTTTGAAACCGGACCCCAACCGGAAAAACAGAAAACAAAAAGCGAAACAAAAAGGGCGGAAACAAATCCAAAGCAAACGCGTGTGGAAGCTAACGAAAGAAATCAAATCCAAAAGAACGGAACACAAACAAAAATGGGCCAAAAGCAAACAAAATCAAATCGGAAGCGCGTGGAAATGAAAACTCGGAATCACAAAGTAGACGGAAACCAAAGGAAATCGAATTGGCTCATAATCAAAGCAACCAAACTGTTCAATCTAACTGAAACAAATTTCCGACATCTGATACGCGGACCTAATAAAAAAACATGCGTTGGAAACCCTAAAGACACACTCGGTCTAAACCAATCCAAAACTGCTATTTTTTTTCTCTTTTTCATTTTATTCATCTTTATTCAATCTCATACAAAGCAAATCAATTCCCCATTTGGAAATTCATCCTCAATCAAATCTCAATTCATAAAAATTCTTCTTATACGATCATATCCCATCATTTTAAACTCTTGATTTTCATTCGTGATAAAAACCCACACATGTCAATAAATCCACAATTTATACACAAATAAGCACTTCAATATCTCAATTCCAGCAACACAATTCATCGGACCTCCTGTTCGAAATCCAAACACAATCAATCCCGTTCATAATCATATGCAATTTATATACAAAACCATAATTCACTTTTCTATTCTATATACACATCCATAATTCATTTACATACTCCAAAAGAAATACATCACCAAACAAAAGTAGCAATTTCAAGCCACGATACAACATCAAATCCAAAATCCGAAAATACACAAGAATACATAAATCCCATAATCCTTATTAAGAGTCTAAAACCTTATTCTTACAGATAATGAACTTAACCCTACAACATATATACAAATTGTTGGGACCCGATCCGGGAACCGGATCCCAACCGAAAAGCAGAAAGTAACACGAAGGAAACAAAGCGGATTCAAATAGAATAAATCGAATTGGCTCGAAAACAAACCAAACAAACGATCCAATCGAATTGAAACACAAATTCCGACACCCGAGAACAAATCTTTTAGGAATCACTGTCGCGTTGGAAACCCTAAGACATTTCAAATCCGGTATAATTTTTTTCCCTCTTTATTCATTCCTTTTCTCTTGAATCAATCTCATTCAAATTATAACCATTCCATACAATTCCCTTTTTCGAAACTCATCCTCACCAATTTCAATTCACTTAATTCATCTTAATCATTTCTTATACAATCATATAAATCCTCAAATTCATTTCTTTAAACCCATTTTACGAAATTTCTAAGAAAGATAATTATTTGTATTTTTTGTGACCAAAAATTTGCAAAGAGTCAAAACACTTCTAAAATGTCCAAACACAATGCGAATCATCGGACCTCCGTCCAAGCATCCAAACACCAATGAAACCCAATCTTAGTTCTAAACACTTCATCATTCCAATCCATAATACATCTCAATTCAAGTTTACGTACAAAATCTATTCCACAATCATACATAACTCATAACTGAAATACATCATAAATTTACATAATGACTTTTCAAGCCATAAACAAAAACAATACATAATCCATAAACCTTTTTCACAACTTCAAAACTAAACTCCAGCATTACACATAAAACAAAGCATACAAAAACTATCGGGTTGACATCATACTCGTCTTCCATCCGATCTCATGTAAAAACACGGAGATGGGGATGAAAGGGGTGAGCTCAAGCTTCGTGGATAATATATTTATAAACCTGAACAATAAGCGGAAAAATCTTTTATTTTTTTTAAACTTTTCAAACATTTCCCATTTAAGAATTTCTCCAAAAACTCATTTTCAAACTTTTCAATTTCATCAACACTTCTTAAGATTTTTCTCAAAATTTTCATTTGTTTCAAAACATTTAAATCCAGTTTCAGGAAGTTCATGCTTGAAAATTTTACTTTCTCGTTTCTCAAAATCTCAAACCTTTTTCAAAACATGCACAGTCTTAAACATGAATGCATCACATCATAGTCAAATTAAAAACACATAACACATCAGAATTGGTTTGGTTCGGTCCTAACAGACGTCTACACATTCCAGAAGCGGTTCTGTGCTGACCGTGAGCGAGGGGAGTCCGAGATCGAACTCCTATGCCACTATGAGCGTAGAGAGAAGGCTTTAACAGTAGAGGCAATGTTGACTCACTAAAGGACTGACCAAACCCACTTAACACATAACAAAATGGAATTGATTGCTGAAGGCACTTTTGAAAATCTTGATTTTTTACCCTTTTCAACTCATAACATCAAATTGTGTCATAAATGACACAAGCATATATCCACGTAATTGCACATAATCAATCTAATGCAATTCACGTAAATCACATATGCATCACAATATATGCACTAATTCTTTAAATCATTCAAATCATAAATCACATAATTTGAAAACCATGAAATTCATAAGTCCTTTGAAATCATAATTTCAAACATTTACATCCTTTTCAAACATTTTATCAATAATAATTTATCAAAATCAAATTTTGCTTTCTTTAATTTTCAAAAAATTCACATTTAGCTTATAATTCAATAAATAAATATACTACCCACCTCATATCCATGCTAGCATCTTGTCCAATGCTTCAATTTGACCTTTTCTCCTTTCTTCCTTCCAATTGAAAATTCCTAAATCAATTTCATCAAAATTTAATCTCATAAATAACTTAATCCTTCAATTTGATGCATAAGTCATCAATTCTTACTAATTCCAAGATAGTTACATCATTAATTCCAAAACCCCAAATTACAAATTGAACCTAAACCAATCCAATCAAATTCAATATCATAATTAACTTAATTTCTCAAATTGAACTTAGGAAATATCAATTCCTCTCATATTCAAGCTATCTAAATCACAAATTTCCAAAATCCCCAAATTCCAAATTTGGGCATAAACCTAATTAATTTCCATCCAAAATTAAACCCATAGTACTTAGCAATCATCAAAATTTACTTCATACTCCACAAACCCATTCCATTTTCCATGATTCTAAACCAAAACTTCAAGAGAAACTCAAATCTTAAAAATTGCTCTTACCTCATTTCTCCTCCATTTTCGGATTTTCTTGGTTCAAGGGGAAGCTCTCTTCATCCTCCACCTTTTTCTCTCTTGGAATGACATTAAGATCTCTCTTCAAGTGTTAGAAAAATCGAGCCCTAGCTTTCTCCCTTTTCTCCACGAAACTTGCTCTCCTTCTCTCTTCTCTCTTTGTTCTTTTCTTTGTTCAAATGTCTTGCTTCCTTGATAAAACCACAGCTCACTTGCTTTTATAGTACCATGACATTTAATGAATGAGGAATGACTCATAAGTCCCTCCATTTAAGCTATAAACTTAACCCTTTAAGTAAACTTCCAAAATTACCCCTCCATTGGTCTTTAAAACTGACATCTTGTCTGATTATTTTGATCAGGTAAATGAAGCCATTTGACAAAACTTTCTTCTAGAGAAATGTTCCTCTATGTCTTACGAATCCAACCTTCAAGAATCGGATAAATCGGAGTTCTATAGCTCAAGATATCTCTAAAATGCTGAAGTCTGTTCTTCAGACCCGAGGCTGAACACTACACCTAACTTCCGACCCGAATTTGGAAGTCTTAGAGGCTACATTGTCAATCGGCTCCTTCATAACATTTGTAGTCCCATGTCTCTATTTTCATTTGAAAAAAGAATCAAATCGATCGGAGCTCTACCGATCAAGATATCTCTAAAACACTGAACACTGTTCAAACTTTTATAACCGATCAGTTCACGAAAATCCGAGCTATCTTTCTCCATTTAATTCCAAAACTGATCTATGTAGTATGAAAAGATAGAAAAATGTCTTAGGAATCCAACGCTTCAAAAATCGACTCAATCGGAGGTCTACACAAAAAGTTATGGCCAAAAGAAGGAAGAGGGGTCAAAAACACAAAAGCAGGCGATGATGTCAAGACAGACGCAAGTTAAATGCGTGATGACGTCAAGACAGACGCAAAAATTAAATCTGTGGTGACATCAGCACAGACATAAAATTCGTCTGTGGTGACGTCAGCACAGACATAAAACTTCGTCTGTGATGACGCCAAAGATGCACGCAAAATTTCGTCGACACCCCTTCTCCGTAACATCCACACTTAGAAAGATCATAACTTTCTACTCGAACTCCAAATTAGACACGGTTTGATTCGTTGGAAAGCTAAGAGAAAAATCTACTACTTTCCAGAAGGAAATTTTGCCAAAATCTATCTTTATCAATTCCAAAATTGCCCCTAAATTCAGAAGATAAGACTTTCATTCCTGCACCAACACTGCACCCAATTCTTAACTTCATGACACTATTTGAGACTCTTAGGCACATAATTGAAATTCGATGTCTTCTTACAAAATGTAGCCATATGTCTCTAGTTTAATCCAAATTAAGAATCATCTCGTTTGGATTACTAGAGAAAGCGTTATGGTTAAAATACTGAAGCATATTCAGTGAACATTTTTCAGATCACTACCAATCTTGTCTCCAAATCTTTCCTTATCACAACTCATACCAAGATCACTCTTTCTACTCTCTTGTCCAATATTTTCATGTTTTATATCAATGGAAAGATAAAACAACCTCTACAATATTCATAAAGAACTCCAAAGTAACTTCAACCTCTAGTTAAGTCAATTTTTCAATCAAAGTTTTTGCCCGTTTAGCAATCACCTAAGCAATATCCAAACTTCAATTTATCATAACTTCTTGCCCCGATATCGAAAAATTGCATACTTTATAGCGTTAGAAAGCTGGCAACATGAACTACAACTTTCATTAAGACCACTTTGGCCAAATATCTCTAGATCAGTACAGATTTGCCATTGAAGTTTCTAAACCCCATTCCAACACATCAACTTCACATATCAACACATCACCACAAGCTCTTCAACTAAATCCTCTCAAACACAAAACACACAAATCTATACACAATTGATATTCTTACACAATTGATCTTTCATATCCATATATAAATCCATGACTCATTAACATCATAAGATAAATGTTTATAAAATTAAATGGCATTCTAAGCCATGCTACAACATCAGTATTCAAGTCCAAGTACAAAAGATACAAAACTCCATCATTCTCCACATATGATTGAAATCTTATTCTTACAATAATCTAACTTAAAACACCACATGCATAACCAAACAAATTGTCTTTGTTTTCTAATTTCTTCAAAATCTTACACTTTCACTTTCTATTTCTTAATTTCAACTTCCATTTCAATCCACTTGAACTTTCATAATCCATACAAATCTATTTGAAACCCAAAGTTATCTAATCAAACAAATCTTTTCTCATCAATTTCCTTAAGGCAAAAATATCTATAACTCCATTCATATACAAAAACTCTTATCAAATTTTCATTTTCATATTTCTAATTTCCACTGAAAGATCGGGGTCCAACACAAATGAACGGAGGTCTTGACTTGTTTTCATCCCCATCTTCTCGAGCACGATCGCGACTCTACTGGACCACCTGAATGTCGCGGTCGTGCACGCGCACGATCGCGACTTCCCTATTTGTTTAAGAAAGGTAATTTTCTAAACATATTTCACTATTTTGCTTCTAACTTTTCCGTCCGACCTCCGATTGACTTGATTTTTAAAGCGTTGGATTCCTAAGACATCCCTATATGTCTCCATGGAAAATTGTGAATTTTTGGGATTAAATTGAGGATGTTTGATTTAATCAAAGTGAGTTGGATAATTTTCTGAACATGGTTCAGTATTTTGGTAAATTCTAAATCTGTAGTGATCCAATTAAGTTGATTCTTGTTGTAAAATAAAATAGAGACATGGGGCTACAAGTTATCTGAAGGGACTGAATTTTAATTCAGACTCTAGGATTTTTAATTTCTGAATTGAAGTTGGGTTTAGTGTTTAGTCTTGGATTAGTAAGAGCAGAAAGTATTTTGGCCATAACTTTTGTTCTAGTCATCCAAATGAGGTGATTCTTGATTTGGATTAAACTAGAGAAATAGGGATACAAATGTTATGAAGGACTAGAGTTTCAATATAGTCTTTAAGGATTTCAATTTTCGGATGGAAGTAAATCGCAGGAAAATGTTTTAGCATAATGATAGTCCAAAGTGTTTGGAGTATAACTTTTGGAGTAGTGCACCAAATTGAATGATGTTGGTTTCATTATGAAATTGAGACAATGAGGAACATTTCTATAGAAGGAAGTTTTAGCAAATTCCTTAAAATTTGATGATTAGAAAATGTCCTAAGCTAATCATGATTTAATGATATTGTGAGACTTTGAATTATTTTATGATTTTGAGGAATTAATTATCATGTTAATGTGAGAAATTAACATGTTAATTTATGTAAGATCATATGGCATAGTTTGATTGGAAGAAATTGAATTAAAGTGTTAGAAATGCATAAAGGGCAAAATTGGAAGAACACTTAAGGTTTTAAGCTATAAGGCTTTTAAGGAAGAGCAAATGGGTCATTTTGCATTCATTAAAGACAAGTAAGGTGGGTTGTCATTTAAGAAGGAAGAAAAGCACGAAACTGAGGAAGAAAAGAAGGAATATAAGAGAAAGAAGAAGAGAGCTTCGGTGGAGAAAGAGGAAAGAAGAAAAAAGGGATTAGGGCTTGGATTTTTCCAAGCTTTCAAGATGGATTTTGAGTTGATTCAAGAGAGAAAAAGGTGGAGGAAGATGAGAGCTCCATTATAAGCCAAGAAAATCCGAATTTGGGTGAAGATTAAGGTAAGATTGAGATTTTGATCTTTGAATTTTTAAAAAGATTTTGGTTTAGATAGCTTGGAAATGTTATGGGTTTGAGTTTTCTAAAGTTAATTTTGGTGATTATGCCCTATGTGATGTTCAATTTTGGATTTTTATTAATTAGGGAATTTTGAGGAAATTAAGAGAAGCAATGGAGAAATTGAGGCTTTGAACAAGTTCCAAGCATGGAAATGAGGTGGGTACCATGTTTATATTTTGAATTATAAGCTAATTATAAGTTTTCGCAAAATCAAGAATAGAAATGTTTTACAAATTCATTGTTTACGTTTTCGAAAAATCAAGAAGGAGATAAATATTTTCAATTTCATTGTTAATGATTCGATAAATTGCTGCAATTGCAAAATGCATTGTTTTTGCATAATTTGAGAAATGTCTATAATTGATGATTTCATTGTTTTTGAATAAATGTGAAATTGCCATGTGAATTTGGATGATGAATGTGAAATGTGTTATGTGGGTTTGGTTAGGTCCCATAAGTTTGAGTCAAGTGCACTTGTTTTCTTTTTATAGGCTTCGCCCGCCTACTCGCTAGTGGCATTGGAGCTCCTTAAGGACTCCCATAAGTTCACGGCTACACTGGACCACTATGCCGAAAAGTGTAGTACGTTCTGTTCACGGCTGCATAGGACCGCTATGCGGAAATGTACAGTACGATCTGTTTTGGACCGACCCAAACCATTCTGATATGTTATGTGCTTATGTGTGTTATGTGATGCATTACATGATTTGAAAAATTGTTCATGAATTTTCTTGAAAGAAATTGAGAGTTACATGTTTTGAAATGGTTAATGGAGTTTGCAAAATTGAGAAATGTTTGAGAGATAAGATTTTGATAAATTTTCTACTGTGAAATCCTTTTTATAATGGCAAAAGGTTTTGCAAATGTTTTTGCTTATCTTTCGACTTATAAACATGTTATCCAGGAGCTGTCAAGCTCACCCCCTTTCACCCCCATCTCCAGGTTTCAAGCAGGAGATTGGATGAAAGAAAGTCAAGGCTTTTGATCGACTTTTGTATAATTTGTAGTTTGTGTAATTTGGATTTCGATATTGGTTTTGTATATGGCTTGAAATGCCATTAAGGTTTTTGTAAGCATTTATTTGATGATGTATATATGAATTATGAAGTTGTGTATAGAATTGAGATTTGAAGGTGATTGATTGAATTATGGATTTGTATATGGAATGGAATAGTGAATTATGGTTATGTAGATAAATTGTATATTGATTGTGTTTTGGATTCCGGACAGGATGTAACATCCCACCCCCTACTGGAAGGGTAAAATAGTAAATTTGGCATAGGATGAGATGGATTGGAATGACTTAGGACTGTTCATGCATAATAGGATTGGTACACAGTATCATTTCTGCACATGAAATTACTGTACATGCATACATGACATTCCCGGTAGATGTGTCTACTGCAATTTTATTTTGATTAACGTGATTATTGGGTTTGAAAAATTATTCTGAGTGAGCCAGTGAGTGTTTTATATTTTAAGGGATTTTTAGGAATTTTTCTGGAATTTTCCGGAGAAAATTCCTGGACCAAAAAAATCGCCAAGTGGCGAACCGGTTGATTTTCGGTAGCAAAAATTGCTATCCAATGACACTGTAATATTGGGTTTAATATTTTGGAATTGTCCGTGGGACCCTTTTGAAAATGTATTAAAGATGTAATTTTTTTAATGTTAGGATTAAATGATTAAAGTTATTATTTAAATTTTTGTCTTTATTTCTTTAAATTTGGACATGTGTCCTAGTGACACATCCCCATTGTGATTCTCGATTCTTCCTATTTAAACAAATGAAAGATGACTTTCTTCCTTTTTTTCCCTTAGCCAACCGAAATTCCGATCTCCTATTTCCTTGGTTCTTTCCTTTTTCTTTGGCTTTGGTTCACTCTTTCTTCTCCTACTTAATGCTTCCCTCATACTTGCAAGCTTAAGCCTTGAGTGGATGATGATGTTGTGGGTGGAAAGTGAGAATTAGAAAGTAGAGAAAGTGGAGAAGTTGGTGTAGTATTGAAGGGGGAAAAGCTTGATTTGGTAAGTTTTTGTTTTAAGCTTTCATTTATGCATTTAATGAATAAATTGGTTGTTAGATACATTGATTGGTATGTATTGTTCATTAATCATGATTTATGATGATCTATTGGCTTAATTCTTGTATGATTAGGATGCTTATGCATGTGGAATTGGTATTAGAAGTGAAAGGATTTAAGTTGAAGATGAAAGCTGGAAAATTGAATTTGACCTAGTACACTGATTTGAGCATAACTAATTGTGTGGTTATGTACATGAGGTGAGGTTTGTGCCAAATGAAACTTTGGCTTGTTGGCTACAATTTTGTGTGAAATAGGTGTTGTCTAATTTTAGCATTAAGAGGTTGAAATTTGGCTTGGAAAGTTACTGCTGGGACTTATGTGAACAGTATCCGGATTGATGACCTGATTGTGTTGATGATTTTTCTAAATTAATTGAGAAGGAATTAGGGAAAATGGTCTAAATGAAAGTTTAAGATTATATTGTTAGCTTTCCATTCCAACTAATTTTGCAATTTTTTGATATGTACGTTGGGAGTTATGAACTGTTAACTATTGACTGATTTTGTACATTGTGGTGAAACTTAGCCTAAGTGTCAGATTTGTGAGCATTTGGGTTGGAAGCAATTTTAACAATTTATGTGAATTGAATTGACTTGAGTGATCTTCTGAAGAGTTGTAAAGGAAGTAATTATCTTAAAAATAGTCTATATCATACTATTTTTGGATAACATAATTGGGACTTATGAATTTTCAAAGATTGGACTAAAGTTAGATCATTAACTGTTGATCATGGCAGAAACTTGCATGACAGTTTTGAGCTTGTTAATGATGGAATTGGATTCTGATTCCTCTATGAAAATTGAAGTATGAGATCTTATCTTTCCATTGATATAAGGTAGTGATTTTTTTTGACATTTTTGCTAGGAGATATGCTGCTTTGAAATGTACTGTTCAGATTGGGAAATTCCAGTAGGCAGATGCTTTGGTGAATTGTTTGGCCTAGTTAGCAAATGAATTTGATTTCTTGTTGTTCATAAAAGTTGTAGATAACATTGCTTCTTTCTGAGCATATTCATTGTGTAATTTCTTACAAAGGAAATGAGAAGTTATTGAATTTACAAGATACTGTACTGTTTTAGAACCCATTGACTGGGCAGTAACTTTGACTGCATTTTTGACACCCTTAGAGGTGAAATTGGCTTTTGTGTCCTTCATAAAACTTGTAGATCTCTCTTTTCTCTATGAAATAAACACCAATTTTGTCTAAATTGGAGTTCAGAGTAGGGAGTTATGACCTAGACAAGTTGGCATGTCGGAGGAAAGGGTTTCAGATTTGTCATTTTAATAGGGCTAGTCGACTAGGATTCTTAAACCAGTCGACTACAACCTGCACTAGTCGACTAGGACATGTATTTTTCCTGCACTAGTCGACTACAACCTGTACTAGTCGATTACAACGTGCACTAGTCGACTAGGATGTGTATTTTTCCTTCTTTTGCTCATAACTTTTCCGTCCGACATCCGATTGACCTGATTCTTGAGGCATTGGATTCGTGAATCATTGAATTTCATTTGATGAGAAACTGGAAATTTTTGGGACGCAAAATTAACGTGGGTCCGGTTTATTGTTTTCTGGTCACTGTTTTATTTAATTGGGGACCTATAGAGTTCCAAATTGAGCGCCGTCAGCGCCATTGGATTTTTAATTTTTAAACAAATTTTTTCTGATGAAAAAAGTGAGATTAGGGCTGGGAATATCATGAACATGCATTATACACCTACATGTTCCTTATTACATAGTAATGATTGGACCATTAGTGATCATTCTCTTCTCTGATTCTTATAGAGACCCAACTGGAGCGTCGATCGACCGACGTAGCAGAGACTTCCTGACATTAGCTCGAAAGTAATAGGTTAGTAACCTAGATGGGTTTCTCAATTGTTACTTGTTTAATATGGGGATAATGGTGGGATCAGGAAGTGTTAACGTGACTTGTGTGCCATACTGTATTATGGACTGTTAATTGAGCATTCTGGACTGTTGAATTGACCTGTTTTCCTTTACTGGATTTACTGTGATTGATTGTAAATGATGGACTGTGATTTGTGAATTATATACTGTTAAGTACTGATAAGTGACTGTTCAATTGGGCATGTGCATTCATACACAGATGCATAAACTGATAAAGGAAAATTGTGAACCGAGTCGCCACTGATATTGAAACGAGCCTAGAGCTCAAAATACTAAAACGAGCCTAGAGCTTGAAGGGAGATAATTCTCCCCAGACGCGTCTACTGATCATTGAATACTGTTTACGCGCTCGGTCACAATACTGTAATAAAACTGGAAAAGAGTCACATGTGCATTGCATCATTACTGGACTGAATACTTGAAATGATTTTTACTGTATGTGGCTGTCTACTGTAAATTGTTGTGTCTATGGTGTATGATTTTTTAATCTTGTATATTACTATGGTCGTGATGTAGACCGTAGTATTACTGCAATCGCTTTATTCTTGTGAATTGATTATGTGATGCATGAATTGGGAGAACCATCGATGATGGTTCCTCATTGAGTTCGCAAACTCATCCAAAATTGCAATCTATTTTTCAGGACTTGAAGGGTACCCCGTTTGACACGGGAGTATGTCTACTGTAGGCAAGTGAAGGATAGAGGTCGGGATCAGTTCTTGTCTGTATTAGTGTCTTATCGAATTGTATTCCGTAATCATTGTGCAATAATGCTTTGTATTTATAATGAGCCCATTGTGGTTTTATTGTTTTACACATTGACTGATTGTAAATTATTATTGGATGACTGTAGTAACTGAAAATGATTAATTGTGAACATGGGCTTAAGTTTCTTACTATTTATGCCGCGTTAATGAATGGTTCAAAAAAAAGAGAGAGGATAAAATGTTATACTGAGTTTTAATCGACGGATGTAGTACGCCACCCTCGCGGGGCACGGACTCGGATATCACCAACGATATCGGGTTTAGGTCACTCGGGAGTGGGGTGTTACACAGGAGGTTCGATGATTCTGATTTTTGATTGATAATTATTGAAATATTATAGGTTTAGAAATGTGTTTGTTTATGATGGGATTCCGGACAGGAGGTCCGATGAATTGTAATGTTTGAGCTGATATATTGAAGTGCCTTTTATGTATGAATTGTGGATTTAGAGATATGTGTATTAATGTCTTTTGGCAAAAGAAAAATAAGAATTGGTTAAAAAGAAGAATTATGAGATATGTATGAATGTGAAAGATAAAGTATTTGAGTTTATGGAATTGATAAATTCCAAATGGGGAATTGGAATGATTTTTTGAATAAAGATGAATAGAATGAAAAAGAAGGAAAAAAAATTATACCGGCTTTCGGATTGATTTAGTCTTACGATTTTCAACGCGCATTTTTCTAAAGTATACGTTTCACAGATGTCGAAAAATTTGATTGAGTTCGTTTGAACCGTTTGTGTGCTTTGATTCGATTCGTTTTCGATTCTTTCGCTTTGTTTTTCAATTCGCTTTGGAATTATTTCGCTTTGTAATCCGTTCCTTCGATTCGTTTCGATTTGTGATTCGCCTTTCATTTCGCTTTGTTATGAATCCATTCTTTTGTTTTCGTCCGTTCATTTGTTTCGCTTTTTGTTTCCGTTTTCCGTTTCTTTCGCTTTTGATTTTGTCCGTTCATTTGATTCGCTTTGTTTTTCGATTCGTGACTTCGTCCGTTCTTTTGTATTAATTTTTGCTTCCGTTTTGGATCGTTTTTCGGTTGGGGTCCGGTTTCCAGATCAGGTCCCAACAGATTCTATCTTATAAAGGGTCTAAAATGGAACAGAAGATAAGTACAAAGCAGACTAATGAAAAAGACAAAAAGTGGAAAAAGACAGAAGAAGTGGGAAAATTGCTATAACTTTCCCTATAGATATCGGATTAAGGTGTTATTTATATGGTTCGAAAGAGGACTTCAAGATCTACAATTTTCATGAAGACCTTGAAGATACATTCTATCGTTAGAAGGATAAAAATGGAACAGAAAATAGGCAAGGCAAAATATAGAAGAAGATGACGTCATCACAGAAAAAAAAAAAAAGACAGAAGAAGCAAAACACAGAAGAAGATGATGTCATCACAGAAGAAGCAAAACACAGAAGAAGCAAAATACAGAAGAAACCAAACACAGAAGAAGCAAAACATAAAAGATACAAAACATAGAAGAAGCGAAAAGACAGAAGATACATCTTCCTTTATAGGGCCATAACTTTCAACCTAGAAGTCCAAAAATTTTGTACTATATATCGTTGGAAAGATAAAAGAAATACATGAAACTTTATAGAAGACACCTTTGCCCAAATCAGCCTAGATTAATCCAACTTTTCCCTCGAATACAGAACATGAGTTTTTACATTCATCCAAGGTACTACACCCAATTCTCTACTTCATGAGAAATTTTGAGATTATTAAAGATAGAATTTAAATTTGATGTCTGCATAAGAAATCTAGCCATATGTTCCTAGTTTAATCCAAATAAAGAATCATCTCGTTTAAATAACTAGAGAAAAAGTTATGGCTAAAAGACTGAAGCATACTCCATAAACATTTTCCAGATCAACCATCCATTTTGTTTCACAATCTTTCCTTAACACAAATCATACTAAGATCACCTTTTCTACTTCACTTACTCCTCATTCTCAATTTTATTTAAAATCAATATCATCTATAAAGAAATTTATAATCCATGATTAATCATGAATACCAATAACAGAACATACACCTATGTACCTATTCCTCATAAACTTACTGCACAAATGCAACTTCATTTTTGGCTTTCATTCTACTTCTAACTTTCACCTTAATTCTTCTCACTTCAAAATCTTTTATCCACCAAAAACACTAAAGCAAAACTTGAATCTATCCACATTTCTCATTTATTAGTTCTAGTCTTCTAAGAAAATTTCGAGGTCCAACATCCTTCTTACATCATCAAAAACTGAAATTAACATGATAATATTAGGTTATTTGACTTTTCATATAGCCATCTTAAAACAAATGAGAAGAGTCTCATTTAATGGCTTCTTTATGTTTGATTAAAGAAAGGTGTGATGCATTGGATGCTTCCCCTCTTCTCTCTTATCATGCATAACCGAAATTAGGAGTGTAACAAAAAGGTTCTTGCATTTTTTTTTGACCAACTCTCTCCTCTCACCTATACATGGCTGAAACTTAGTATAAGAATTGTCTCATTGTTTCCTTCTTTCTTCTAAGAAAATACTCCTCCAAAGTGTTTCTTCTTCTTTCCCACCAAAGGATTTCGTTAACCAAGTTGTCCTAGGAGAACAAGAGGTAAATCAAATTGGTTGAGGATACAACAACAAGGAGAAGATAGATTGACAAAGCAAAGGCTTTGGATACAAGAAGAAGAAGAGGATAGTGCAGCAAAGAATTAAAGCTGTAGCAAAGGAGTTGGTAATACTCTTCATCTTGTTTATGTCTATTATTATCTTTATACCATTTCATGTATAGATTGGCATGATGATTTAGATATATTGCTGCTACAAATAAGATTTCTAAAAAGTTTTGAAATCTACCGGTTCTCCAAATATAGCGTGCTTTCTTTTTTCGATCCAACAGAGCCATCGATGATGGTCACTCACTGAATTCGCAAAGCTTATCCAAAATTTGCAAATATTTTTTAGATCAAAAGAATACCCCATTAGGCAATGGGAGTATACCTACTGCATGCAAATGAGGGATAGAGATCGGGATCAGTTCGCATCTGCATTGTACTTTTTTATTTTTTTATTGAATTGTGCATATTCAAAAAAATTTGTATTGAATAATGTATTCAGAAAATTTTGCACAATGTGTATACAAATGTATTTATATTGTAATGTAATGACTATAATGTTTTGCATTTGTAATGGGCTAAAATGGCTATTAAAATTATGTTATGATTGAAAAAGTTTATGAACAAAGTGGGCCCAATTTGATTATGGATTTCCGTATATTATGTTTGTGGTTTTTTAAAAAATTTGTATTGAGTTTTGACTTATTGAGTGTTCTAGCACGCCACCCTTGCGGGGCATGCACTCGGATATCACGCAGGATGTCAGGTACGTGTCTTGTGGGAGTAGACTGTTACATTTAATCTAGTACTATCTTCAAGAATTAGAAACAAAATAATAGAAGCATAAGCAGTTGTATTTAGTTCAAACGATTTTCCTTCTTATGATCTAGGAATTTTAAGCCCAACAATCCATCAAACTCTATTTGCTTTGTAAATTAGAGAGATTAAACAATTACAGTTTCAATATATAATCTAGCAATAGATTGTAACAAAAACTAAACTAGTGTGCACCCTAGCAACTAAGTGGTACAAGCATGAAAGAATATTTGATACTTAGGATATAAATTAAATTATAAAAAGAAATCAAAACATAGATATTAGTTCCTTGAGACTAAAGTTAGAAGATTAGCTATGTAGGCCTATAAAAAATAGAAAATAGTAGGAGAAGAGAAGAAAGAAAGATGAGCTAATATTCTCTATACCAGAAGGACAATATATCAAAACTCACTCCAAAAGTTAGGATTTTTAAATGTTTAAAATAAGGCGATCGACTTAACTTTGGCATTAGAAAGGGTCCAAAACACAACCTTGTCCCAAATTGTGCATTTTTTGCCTTTTTGAAAGATAGGGATGGGTTTTGACACATCTATATCTTAGCCCATGTATCTTTATACAACTTTTCTAGAGATGGACATAAGTTTAAACAAGCCCATTCCTAAGCCATGTATCTTTTTTTAGCTTCTAAAACACTTTCCAAGAGGTACACAGACTAAAACTCTTATAGCCATATATATCTCTTAAAAAATTTCCCCTTTACCACCCCCTCAGATCCTCTGTCCCCTCTACCCAACTCTGCTCTACTTCATCTCAGCTGTACATTTATGTGAGACCCACATAAATATATGGCTGAGATAAAGTGGAGCAAAGTTGGGACAGAGTAGAGGGGACAGAGGATCATGTCCCCTCTACCATATGGTCTTTACCCCGAATATCAAATAGTGTGTTCATCTCTAGCATTTTATTGTGGATCAAACCCTAAAATACATCAATACTTTAGGCTGTGTACAACTAAAATCTCTCAAAATTTGACACATAAATTTCTAGAGCTCTTTATAAGCTTTACATGGTATTTTAAATTGTCTCAGATGGAGCTTAAAAGAAAATTTTATGCCAACTTTGAGTAGTGCTGCTGAAAGGATCCATAATTGCCTAAATATTTTCTTTTATCTCTTAACACCTCCATTTGCATCCCAAATCAAAATATAAGAACAATGAGTATATTTTGGCATACATATGTGTAAAGGATTAAATATTAAGGGGGAAAATATGTCATTTTGCAATTATATCAAAATTTCTCAATTGGCTTTTTCTTGTCTTTTGGTAAACATACTCACTAAAGTAAACAATAATTAAAAAAAAACCCTCTAGTTTCTTCCTTATGATATCAAAAAGCATACATACTATAAGATATAAACCCATTTAAGACTTAAGTAAACGCAATATCTCATCATTGAAGTTTAAAAAAAATATATAAAGAGACATTAGCATAATAATTTCGTTCAAAAGTGAGTTCAAAAATTTTATAAAATTTTCTCTCATATTTCCTCTAGTCATTCAAGTGCTTTGTGGGTTAGGTCTTTTGCTCATATTGTTGTAAAGATGCTCTATCATACGCTTAATAATACACCAAAACTCTAGTTCTTAGATTGTATGCACATATGAATAAAAAGATCTTTTTTTCTTAGTTAAAATGGGGCTTGAGTTAAAGGTAAGGAATTTTCTAGGTAACATTCTAGTGGAACATTGTCTATATAGTAAATTGGGAACCTATAATCCATATTACAACCTTAAATACTCTCTAATGTTTTCATATACTCCATCAACTCATCAAAACTTTGACTAGTGCTATCATGTCATCCAAATAATTCTTTTTTTTTCTCTCGTTTTTTCATGTGTAACAAATTCAAATGTAAATATCTAAGTCTCATTTTACGTTCAACAAAAATGCCACTTACTTACTAGCACACCCCACACTTCAAATCTGGTTTCTCTTTCATAAAACCCTTTTATTGATTTAACTAAGATGCCTTATTAACCCTTAAGGATAGGTAAATATATTGATATTTATGGTTAGGCTCATATGACATGTTTTGAATAAAAGAAAGGAGTTATTAATGTCTAAAGGGGCTAACTAGCGATGTGAAGTTAAGTTGACAATTTAAGTTGTAAAGGTTAAATCAAAGTTAACCTTTATCCTTTTCATACATGCATATATTAGTGCAATCTCAAAATAGTTTAAAGCAAGTCTGAAAGGACCTATCCCAGAGTTCTTCTTCCGGAGCCCAAGTAGAGCCATCTTAACGGCCCAACGATAACCGTCTAATATATATCTAAATCAACCAAAGTGTTCTCGCAAAGCCAACCCAATCAACTGTTAAAAATCTTTTATACTTTAAAAGTTAAAAGTGCAAAAAATAGTAGTAATTTTTTTGTAAATCATTTTATTAAGATTTCGGCAACGTAACAAATGTTTTTCTAAGATTCCTAAATTTCAAAAACTTGCACTAAACAATTTAAAACATTTCTAATATTCCATATACCATCTTAACTTCCAAAATGGGACCTCAGGTCCACGTTATGAGCAACCACAATTAAATAATTATCAACATTTTACAATCCCAAAAAATATTACAAGATCACACTTTTAAACTCTTTCCAAACAATTTAAACCATATGTACAAATAACCAAGCCAATTTCATGAAAAACATACATAGAAAAATGACATAAACACATTAGCACCCAATGATACAACTAATTCTGCGATGGGATCCCAATTATTGTAATACCTATATGCAAACCTAGGGTGGTTTATTTAAAAACATAAAATATAGGTTAGCTGAACGAGCTCAGTGAGTGTTACCATTTTACTTAAAATTAAATTTTTCATAATAACATAACTAAAATATTTGTATACAATAAGAAAGCTCATGGTAAAACAATCGCCAAAAAAATTCATTTGTGCATAATAAAATATGGTAATAAATAACATTTTAGAGAGCACTATTCCATTTGTTTGAAATACTATTTCAAAATGTCTTTTCAAAATTAAGCTCATAATATAAAAGTTTCCATTTTTCATTTACCATTTTCCTTAAACAATAAACAATGGTGTCAATAAGTTTTATGAAACTTTTATACTAAAAATAAGCCAACCACTAGAATTGGTACCTTACAGTGCCTCTTAAATTACTTTTAAAAGTAAATGGTGACGACATTATTATTTTCATGAACTTTCTTACATGATGTAGCCCATGTAATATGCTATTTCGATTAAGGTACTGTGTAACGTACTATACACTTATTTTACAGAGTATGCTTTAATTATGGTATATTAGAGTAATTTAAGCATTTAAATGTATTATGGAGGTTATAATAGAGATCACTGATAGATTAGAGATGGTTATGGACTCGATCGAAATTTTTTCAAAAAAATGTTTAGAAAATTTTCGAAAACTCTGAAAAAGCTACATAATGAGTCTAAATGACCTTTAAAAGCCCCAAAATGTGCTTTGGAGATTTAAGTAATAATTTTGAATAAAATATGGATGATTTCGAACACACTCAATAATTTTTGGATTTCATTCGAATTTTTTAGGGAAACCAAAAAAGTTACCGAATAATTTCATAATATGATGAAAAACTCCAAAATTAGGATTAGAGTGCCTAGGGACTGAAGTGGGTCAAAACGAACATTGTTTGAATAGAATTCAGGTAATCCAAAATTATTGGACTAAAACGTCCTTTTTGGAAAATAAGAAGTATTAGTGATTTTAAACCCATTTGAAAATTTTAAAGGTATCAACTCAATAACTATTGACCATAATTAGAGTATTTCATGGTCAATTTGAGGATAAGATGGTTGTGAAATATTTCAGAATTTAATTTGGTTAGGAGTTGAATTAAATTCATTAAAGGGGCAAAATGGTCTTTTTGTAAACCAAATGCATCCAAAATCCATATGTACATTACATGGGAATATTTCCATGAGAGAAGCATGCATTAATGGGTTTGGAAAGTAACTAATGAAAAGGTGACAAGTGGCATGGGTTAAAGTGTAAATATGTGAAGTTTTGGGTAAAGGTGTAAATATGAGAAGTTATTAATGAAAAAGGTGGGAAAAAGTGCAAATAAGAAAAACATTATCTCTTTAAAGAACGTGTGGTTGGCTATTGTTGGAGAAAGGAAGGAAAAGAGAGAAAAAAGAAAAGAAAAGAAAAAGGAGAAGAGGGAGCTTCGGCTATGCCATGGAGAAGTGATCCAAAGAGTTTTTCATGCTCTTCTGCCTCTAATCAAGCATCCAACAAGATCCCATGGTCATCCAAGTGAAGAGGAGGAAGAAAGTGAGTTGGTAAGCTTACTAGCTTTGTTGAAAATTTGGATTTGTTGGGTTATAGTTAAGATTTGGTTTGGTGGTGTGAAATGCACCCTTATGATGTGATATGAAGATTTTATTGTATTAGAAGTGATTAGGATAAGAATATCAAGAAAACTAGTGGATGGAAACTTGATCAAATTTGGTCATTGCCTAAAGTGCTTTATTTTGCCATTTGATGATTTAAGACTAATGAATGGCATTAAGAAGCTAGTTTAATGATGAAAGAATGGAAGAAAAACAATGGAAATGATTAGAGGAAATTTCAGCTATGGCTAGGATTTTTAATGTGATACGATTCAAAATTTTATTTTGATGTTGTATGATGTTCATGTTGGATCGGAAAAAGAAAGCATGCTTAGTATGGAGAAACGATAGATTTCAAAACTTTTTAAGAAATCATCTTGCAGCGAAAGCAATATATCCAAATCAACATGCTAATCCATACATGATATGGTATAAGGATAATAAAACCAAGAACAAGATAAAAGGAATTACCGACTCCTCGGTACCGGCTTTAAATCCTCGCTGCGCTATCCTCTCCTTCTTATATCCAAATCCTTTGCCTTTGAGTCTTTTCCTTTAGCAATCTATCTTCTTCCTTGTTGTAGTATCCTCAACCAATTAGATTTACCACTTTTTCTTCAAGGACAACTAAGTTAACAAAATCCTTTGGTGGGAAAGGAGAAGAAATATTTGGAGGAGATTTTCTTAGAAGAAGAAGAACCAAAATTGAAACTCTTTCAATTCTTTCACTTTGGAATTTCGGTTCTACCTTGCATGAAAGGAGAGAATGTCTAAAAACCATGCAAGAACCCTTTCTTACATCTCAATTTCGAAATATGCATGAATGGAAAGAGTGAGAGGCATCCAATGCATCACTTCTTACATTAATCACTCATCAAATAGCCAATAAATGAGACTTACTTCATTTATCTTTAAATGGCTATTTGAAAAGACCATAACCTATAATTGAATACCCATTTCGGTTTTGGCAAGAAGAAAGAAGGAAGATGATCCATCTAATGCACATCTTTCATCTTTAATCTAATGAATGCAAATAGGTTACATGCCAACATTAAAAGCCAACCATTAAACCATTTAATGGTAAGTTCATAACTCCATTTAATAATGATGAACCATAATAAAGACCATCTTTATTTATTATTTTAATGTCAAATGTGTGGTTACACATCTAACCTAACACAATTTCGAAATTGCTTCTTCTCCATTTAAAAAAATTGTTTTAATATAATTAATCTAATCAATTACATTAAACCAAAACAAGCCCATTTCTAAATGAACATATGGGCTTCCAATTAACCATTAATTAGTATAAGCCCATCATTCAATTATGGACTTCTAAAGCCTCCAAACTACTTCTTACTTAGCTTGATAACCTTCCTTAAAGCCAAGTGGGAAATCTTATTGGACTTTGATAATTCAAGCTTCAATAAGCCCAGAAATAATTCAATCTCATTGGAATTAATTCTAGCTTATTAACTAAATGTCATTCCACTAAAGACAATTAGTTGAACTCTTGAATTATTAAATATTATGAGAATATGTCCAATTGCAAACCCTATTTAGAACCTTATTATAGCCATCCGCACAACAAAGGGTAAAATTACCGTTTTGCCCTTATGTTGGTTTTTCCTTCTAGATCTCTCATTTTACTTTATATGGTGATTAACACATAAGATCTCATCTTAGTGTTAAGACTTGATGGGTAGCTAGTCCATCAAACTATCGCGCCAGATTTAATCACCAAATCTCCTTAAAACATCTGAAGAGATGATAACACTATAAACTCTTTATTTGAGTGAATGTTCACGATACATGTTTCAATTAATAATTTCAACATGCGCAGAATCTGGATTAATACCTGTAAAAATCCATTCCGATCATATCAAGAATTATAATGAAACACATATGAGTTCACCACTCATCAAGATTGTGGTTCATAATAGCGAATACTTAAGTTGTATGTTTTAAGATTAAAGTAACGACCCACTTTATTCTTGAAAACATACTTGATTTCAATTCATTTAATAGTGCCATTATCGATAGTCTACTACTATCATGATATGAAACTCATCATTCCCTTTAAGTAAACTCCTTTACTTATATGGAGATAAATCGCAACACTACAGATCTAAACCATAATCAAACGACCAACTTGATTATTTAAGCGTGAATCAATTAATTGATTCTAATAATATACATGTTTCACATACATCTCTATGTATATGTATATTACTTACAAATGAATCTTGGTACCTTATGACCAGATATATAATGCTCATACAGATAAAACCAAACTCTTTTGTTTTATTAATAATAAATATTTTCATTACAAAGCTCAGGCTGAAGAAGATAAAGTTACATGTAAATACACTTGCTTTCCAGGGCACTATATTTACATAACTCCAACAGTTCATAGCATGATTTTGATGCTAATGAAGTAAAGAAATGAAAAAGAATTGATTTGTAATTGGATTTGGATGAAATTCGACCAAGAGTACATGATTATGTAAAATTTTATTAATGAGATTTTATAGCTTAAATGTGTGTATTAAGATGTCATGGAAGTGAATTTGGATAATTGTAAGTGTCAGAAACCAAATGGAATCGAATTGGAAAAGTTTAACGTAAAATAGGTTAAGTTTAGCCTTAAGGGTATTTTTGGTATAAAAGTATGGTTATGATGTAATGACCCTATGAATGTGACTAAGGATGGTCATTAAGTGTATTTGTGGCATTGGAATTATTAAATGAAGTGTTATGTTATTATTTGGAAAAAAATAGTATATGGAGTGTATGTAAAAAGTAATGAAGTTGAAATGCTTTATCATGTATTTGGTTAAAAAATGTGTTAAGGAGTTGAATATATTTGTATTAGGTTTTTGAATCGCAAAACGAAGCCAACTGAAGGTTTTCGAAGTGGTGAAGGAAACTTGCAAGTTATACGTGTATTTTAATCATTTTATATTAATAAATTATTTGCAAAAGAATTGATAACTTGTGATTTTAAATTGTACAATTATGAGTTTTATGTGAATGACACATTATAGGTGAATATTGAGAGTATAAGTTTATATTTTAGCAATATATGAATTAATTTGAAAGTTGAATTTCATACGATTTGAAGTTACATTAATATTATGTTATTGGTTGATAAAAAAGAAATGGTTTTTAGCCTATGGTACATCAGTAGGTTTTATATGTGTTATTATACCAGAGTATAGTGGTTTACCTAGTATGAGTAAATGATGTAGAACAAGCTCTTTAACTAGTGGTTAAACAGTTGCCGGTAAGTGTTGTAGGACCAGCTTTGTAATTATTGGTGTATAGTGGTTAACTTAGCACGAGTAAGGGATGTAGAACTATCACTATAACTAGTTATAGGTAAGCGATGGAGAATTAGCTCTGTAACTACAGAAGTATAGCTATTCATTTAGTGTGGTCAAGCGATGCAGGACCAATTCCTTAACTAATGGCTAACTAATCTTGGGTAAGCAATGCAGAACCCATATGACAAAGAAATTAGTGATGGGCTATGTTGTGTACGAAAGTTTATGACAATAATAATATCAAAACTATTTATTTTTAAAAGTAATTTGAGAGAAATCATATAGTACCAAATGTAATGGTTGGTTTATTTTTAGTATAAAAGTTTTTAGAAAACTTATTGCCATCACTACTTATTGTTTAACGAAAAAGATAAAAGGAAAATGGAAACTTTTATATTATGAGCTTAATATCGAAATAATGTTTTGAAATAGTATTTCAAACAAATTGAAATTGTGCTCTATGAAATGTTTTTTATTACCAAATTTTATGATGCACAAATGAATTTTTATAACGATTATTTTACCATAATCTTGCTCATTGTATGAGAATGTTTCAATTATGTTGTTATGTTTTTAGTACAGGAGATATGGTAGCTGGGATCCAACTGCATAATTAGTTGTAGCGTCGAGTGCTGATGTGCTTATGTCATTTTTCTATATATGTGTTTTCAGGAAATTGGCTTAGTTACTTGTATATATGGTTTAAATTATTTTGGAAAGGATTTAAAAGTGTGATCTTGTAATTTTTTTAATATTGTAAAATGATGAGAATTATTGTTTGTGGTTGTTTGTGATGTGGTGAGGTCCCATTTCAGAAGTTGAGATGATATATGAAATACTATAAGTGTTTTAAATCATGTTATACAGGTTTTAGAAATTTGGGAATCTTAGAAAAGTAGTCGTTATGTTGCCGAATTTATATATATATAAAAATTTCCCACTATTTTATGCACTTTTAACTTAATCACACCAAGTAACTAATAGCTTTGTAAAAAAAATAATTAATAGCTTTGCAACATAGAGCTAAAACCTAGGAATTGGTTAGATGATTAGTACATGTTTTAACTTATAAAAAACCTTATATCCTCATAATGTGACTGCTACTTCAAACGTGAAGTTTATGTACCAGAACCTACTCTCTTACCTTCCTTTGAGCTCATATAGAATTTGTTATGATTGACTAAAAGTACTTTTGAAAAATTTGGAGTTTCTTTCTTTATAAATAGCATAGATCAAACTTCTAAAGGATATTTTGGCTAAAAGGTAGTCTCCTCTACATATTTCTTGATTATTTCTCATCCAAGATATAATGTTTATCTAGTCAATATAGGGATAAGATATGATATAATCCCTTGTAATTATTCTCATAAGTGAGAAGTGAATCTACATTGGAAGAAAAGATGATGAATGGATTCACAATTTTGTTTATATAAGGGACAAAAGTTAATAATATTAGAAAATCATGGATTCTATCAAGAGTAGATAGTCTTCCTTTAATGGCAATCCATAAGAAAAAGACATCATAGGTGTAGCTTGTTTAAACTAGACCAGTCTATACCAAGCCATTTTAGGTATATTAGGTCTAAAAAGTTGCTTATAAGAATTATTCGAGAAAAAACTAGAAGAGTAAAAAATCTAAGTATGTAATCAGGTCTATTAGAGTTAGAAGTGAATGCAGGGGCTAGTGGAAATCCTTTAGATTTAAGAATTCATTGATAATGTGAAGAGGTCAATTAATGCTCCAATTGTCAAAGTATAAGTAATTTTCTCCATCCCCAAGCTTATACTTGAAATGTAATCTCACTTGATCCTTTAACTTTAGAATGTTTAGTATAGTCTAAGAGGTACTAAATATATACTTCACATTCTAGAATCATTTTTCTTTAAAAGGCTAAAAATGCACCCATTGACGTACAATGCTTCTTCATTAGATAGTATTCTCCAAATTATCTTCATCATAAGTGCTTTGTTTATGAGTTTGATTGGATAAATTCATAAACCACCTTCTTCTTTATAAGTACAATCCTCTTGCAAAGAACTAAGGAGTTGATGTATCACTTTCCTTATTATATCACTTGACCATAGAAAGGATTTGAGTATCCTCTCTATTTTTTTATTAAGTTTTTAGGAAGAAAAATATATGAGGCCCAATACTCATACAAAGAACTGAGGAGTTAATGAGTTGAACTCTTCCAACAAAAGGAGTCTTTTTTTGCACTGGCTACTAGGTCTTCTTTGAATCTTTTCAATCAAAAGAATAATTTCATTATTAGTTAGTTTTTTTATGTGAGATGAGGATACCTAAACAAGTGAAAGCAAGATCCTTAATCTTGATGTCAACTGAGTAATCTGGGTTGCAAGGTGGGCTACACCTAATGATATAATTACATAGGTCTTATCCTTATTCATGGATCATCTATATAAATTCTCAAAAGCCTTATGGAAGTCCACCTTAAGAACACAATTTGCAAATAAATTTCTTTTACTGTAGTTTTTGAACAGTTCCAAAGTAGTATATTATCCTTCATTTTTCTTCCTCTTATGAAAGCCTCATAAGAAGGAGGAATAAGGCAACTCAATATAGTTATAAATCTAGTTGTTATGAGCTTAGCAATAATATTATATAGTACTGCAATAAGAGATTAGCCTAAAATCTTCAAATAAATTGGATTGGGAGACTTATGGATGAGATTTATAAAAGTCCTATTGAGCTCCTTAGGCATTTTTCCTTTATTTAAAAATTCAAGAACTACATTAGTTACAAGTTATTTAGTAAATTTTCAAGAATTTTGAAAGATTCGGGCATTAAAACTATTAGTTCTAGGGACTCTATTCATATATTAATCAAAGAGAGCTTTCAACACACCTAATTTATTGAAAGGCATGGTCAATTTAAGAGGCTAGGTGACTTTACTCTTGGGGCAAAAGGCTAGGTGACTTTTCAAACAAACTTTTACATACTTATATATTGTTTAAATTTAGTTTTTCATTATTTTAAAGGTATGAAAATGTTAAAGGTTTTAGCATTTTTTCTGATGTTGTTCTCTTTATACACAAAGTGGAATGGTGGGGTTTGAGATGAAATTTTAAGAATTAAAGAGTGAATTGGATTGAATTATAATTTGGTACAATTATCTAAGTGCTTAACAATTCAATGAACTTTGCAATTGAATAAATAATGGAGAATCCTAGTGGATATCTTTCATTTGTTTAGTATTTTCCTGGAGTTGTTTCTTATTAAGTTGAGAGTAATGAATTTGATTTTCTTAAGGAGTAGAAAATCCTTAAGTGTGAGCAAGTTTGATAAGTGCTTAATTCTTCATATTTTAAGTTTATGTTTAGTATATTTTGCTATTTTATATAGTTTTTTTTAAGTTCTTATTTGATTTGTATTTCATTTTTATGTCATACTTAACTTACCTAGAGAAAAGGGAATGAATTCAGATAAGTTAGGAGTGATCTGGAGATGTTTTCACCAAGTCATAAAATTTTTAATAAAAAAAGTTCGTGGGCAAGTACACGCCCATATAACTATCTGTGTACTTTAACGTGGCCATGTTTTATATAAGGCAAGTTATTTTAAAGTTTTAGAGAATTACATGGAACACATATGTGTTTGAGAAGTACATGCCTGTGATCATATTTTGAGCCTATGTTTGCTTCTAATTTGAGGTTCTCTTTAATTTTCAAGCACACAATCATATACTGGCCCGTGTACCACCCAAAAACCTAAATTTTCAATTATAAAAGCCAAATTAAAAGGCAATGTAAGAAGGAAGCTCGGGAGGCATAATTAAATGACCTAAAATGGTAGAAATAATGAAGAACAAGTAAGAAAAAGTCTTTGGAGTGAATTCACATTTATATAAACTGATTTTCTTAAAGATTAAAAGTGATTTCATCATGTTTACTTTGATTTTATGTTTCTCTTTATTTTTAATGCCTTTGTATGATTAGGAACTAAACCGTTTATGGTACCAAGATAATATGAATCCTAAGATGGATTATGTAGTGATTTTAATTTAATTTATTCTTTAGCTTCATTGAGACTTAATTATATGCTCTTTATTATTTAAGATATTAATATTGTTGGAATGTTAATTCATACTTGATTAGAAGCATTTAAGACTGAAAATCTGTTTTATGAATTGATCTAACATAATTAAAAATAATGGCATTTAAACATAGAGATATGCTTACATAGATCTATCGAATTAGGTTCAAACATAATAAAGGAATTAAAAATCAATTAATTCAATTCTACAAATTTTAATTAAAAGAGATTTTGATTAATCAACATATTATTAGTTTTAATAATTTTGAGAAAGATATTAACATAATTAAAAAATTCACAGTCTAATGAACTTTAGGTTAAATTAATGTACTAAGTCTAATTTGCATAAGAAGTCTTAAGGAATTTGCAATCTGAGTACCATTGTCTTTGTTAATATTTCCTAATTTAATATTCATTATAGTTAATCAATTGTATTGATTTATTCTTAGTTAATTATTTTACTTAAGAAATTTATCTCTCCTCATTACCTTAATTTGTCAGTTTGATGATAGGAAAAGAGTTACTACTACTACTCGTAATCTCTACAAGATCGACATTTGGTACTCAATAATCTATACTATAAAAGTGATAGGTGCACTGTTGGACTTCTAACTTTTCTTAGAAGACTAGAACTAATAAATGAGAAATATGGATATGTCCATGTTTTGCTTTGGTGTTTCTGGTGGATAAGAGATTTTGAAATGAGAAGAATTAAGGTGAAAGTTAGGAGTAGAATGAAAGAAAAAATGAAGTTGAATTTGTGTAGTAAGTTGATGAACAATATGCACATATGTGTATGTTTTGTTGTTGGTGTTCATGATTAATCATGGACTATATATTTTTCTTTGGATGATATTGATTTGAGATGGAGTTGAGAATGAGGAATAAATGAAGTAGAAAAGGTGATCTTGGTATGAGTTGTGTTAAGAAAAGATTGTGAAACCAAATGGGTGGTTGATCTAGAAAATATTCACGACGTATGCTTCAGTCTTTTAGCCACAACTTTTTCTTTAGATATCCAAATAAGATGATTCTTGATTTGAATTAAACTAGAAACATGTGGCTATTTTCTTATGAAGACATAAAATTTAAATTATGTATTTAAGAATATCAAAATTTTTCATGAAGTTTAGAACTGGGTGCAGTACATTGGTGGATGAATGTAAAGTTTGTATTCTGAATTTGAGGGAAATTCTGGATTGTTATAGGCTGAATTAGAGAAAGTTATCTTCTAGAAAGTTGTAGTTCTTTCTTTTAGCTTTTCAACGATATATAGTATGAAATTTTTTAACTTCTAGGCTGAAAGTTATGGTCCTTATAAAGGAAGATGTATCCTCTGTCTTTTTGCTTCTTCTATGTTTTGTATCTTCTATGTTTTGCTTCTTATGTGTTTTGCTTCTTCTACCTTTTTGTTTCTTCTGTGCTGACGTCATCTTCTTCTGTGTTTTGTATCTTCTGTCTTTTTGTTTCTTCTGTGCTAACATCATCTTCTTCTGTGTTTTGCTTCTTTTGCCTTTTTGTTTCTTCTGTGCTGACATCATCTTCTTTTGTGTTTTACTTTTTCTACCTTTTTATTTCTTCTGTGCTGACGTCATCTTCTTCTATGTTTTGCTATCTTCTGCCTTTTTGTTTCTTCTGTGCTTACGTCATTTGGCTTTGTCTATATCTATCTTTTATTCCATTTTTGACCCTTCATAAGATAAAATCTGTATTTTAGGTCTTCATAAAAGTTGTAGATCTTAAATTCCTCTTTCTAACCATATAAAGAATACCTTAATCTGAAATCTGTAGGGAAAGTTATAGCAAATTTTTCACTTCTTGTCTTTTTTCTATTAGTCTGCTTTTTCCTTTGACTTCGTCTAATCCTATTTTCTGGTCTGTTTTGACCCTTCAGATGATAAAATCTGACCTCAAGGTCTTCTTCAAAGTTGTAGATCTCAAAGTTCTCTTTGAAATAATCCTAAGATGATCTTAATCCAACATCTCTAGTGAAAGTTATGCCACTTGTCCCTAAACAAGTTCAATATGATTGAGGACCAAACCTTGTTTGATTCTTTCGGCCACAATTTTGTTATCCGACCTTCAAATGAAGTGGTTCTTAACCAATAGTTTCTCAACACATTTTTCTATCCCTCTATAGATTTTGATAGGTTTTGGTATTGATTGGAAAAAGATGCACTGAATCAAAGTAAGGGTATCAATTGGAAGAGTAGGAATTGGATATTTTACTGAACATGCTTCAGTATTTTGATAATTTCTAGATCGGTAGAGCTCCGAATAAGATGATTCTGGTTTCAAGATAAACTTAAGACAAGGGAGAACACTTTTCTAGAAGAAAGAATTATTGCAAAATATTAAAGGGTGCTTTTAGCAAGACACTTAAGTATAAAAGACATAAGGCATAAATAGAAGGGAAAATGGGACAATTCTCAATCATTAAGGGCATAATTGGAAGAAGAAGTGTTGTCTTGCTTATAAATGAAGAAGAAATACATGAATGGAAGGATAAGCAAAAGAGAAGAACGAAAGTTTAAGAGAAAAGAGAGAATTTCATGAAAAAGAGAGAGAAATATAAAGAGAAGAAGAGAATGAGAGAAAGGAGAGAAAACAAGCTAGGGTTTCAATTGTGATAACCTTTAAAAGAGATTTTGGAGTTGTTCAAGAAAGGAAAAATGAAGAGGAAGAGAAGAGCTTCCTTTTGAGCTAAGGATCTCTTCAATTGGTGAAGAATCAAGGTAAGATCATTTTAGATCTTTTGGATTTTTGGAAGGATTGTAGTCTATGGAGTTTAGAAAATGCTTGGGTTTAAGCATTATAGAATCAACTTTAGGTATTTTGCGTTGCAGGATTTTCTATTGAATTCCTATTGAATGAAACTTGGTTGTTTTAGGGAACCAAGAGAATCCTATCCAAGAGCAAGGGGAAAGACAACCTTGACTTAGATTTTTGCAAGGAAATGAGGTGGGTAATATATTTATGGTTATTATGTAAATGGGCAAATTCTTACCTATATGTGGATATGTGTTAAATTGTTTGAAATTGACTTGTTGTAAATACATGATGATTTTGATTATGTTATACAATGAAAGAAGCATGATATCTTGATAAAATTTAATTGTGATTTTTGATCAATGTTATGCCTTGAAATATGTCATGGCATTTTGCATATATAGGAAGGAAAGAACAAGAAAGATGAAAGAAAAAAGGTTTGAAAGTATAAAAGCTTTTTGGTAAAATGATTCTGAGCATGATTATGTGCTTCTGTTTGGGCGAGAGTAGAACCATTCTATTCGTCACGTGCACGTTGACAAGAGCCTTCTCCCGGCTGCTCGCTTGTGGCATATAAGCTCTGAAAAATGGACTCATTCTGTTCATGAGGTAAACTTCAGTTTCCTCATTCTATTTCATGGAACCCTCGAGTTGTTTGTTGTGCATTTGCATCTTTAAATTGTTAAGTACGAAGCATATTGAGTGTTATGTGATCTGAGCTAAATTTGATGAATGTTTAAATTGCTTGAATAAAGTATAAATGCTAGAATTGCTAGACACATTTATATACATATGCGTGACTTTGATCAATTGCCAATGGCTATATATATATTAGCCACTGAGTTGTATAGCTCACCCCATGCTTCCCTCCTCAGGTGCAGAAAGAGAAGATTAGTGATCCTTGCACGGCATTGGAACTCCAAGATAGTTAAAGACTTTTGTAATTAAGTTAGCTCAGAAATTTTTTGTATTTTGAAATCATTTTAAGCATAAGCATTCAAATTGTATCATGTGTATTTTTGTATTTTATATTTGCATTAAAGCAAAGGGATGGTTTTTGAAATGCAAAGATATTATGAAAACAAACATTGTGTTCTGTAATGGGCCCAATTGATTATCGAAACTCTGATGTGTTCAATAATGTTTGCATCTTTGTGACAAAAATTGTTTTAAATAAAACGGGTCATTTTGATCATCGATTTTCCGCATATGCATTAATTGTACATAAGAAAAAAATTTGCAACAAGTTTTGATAGTTATTTATCTCTGAATGCTGGGCTCCATAAGCAGGGTTCAGCATGCACAAGCCTAGAAAGATCTATGGTGTTGGGCCCCATTTCGGAGCCCAACTCTTGTTCTGAAAAGCATAAGGGCTGAGTGTGTGTATTACCTTGTAGGGTTGTTTCAATGAACCCTCATTAACCATCATCCCAAATGGGTGTTATGCCCACACCAGTCAGTTGTAAAAAATGAACTCATTTCTCCTATTTCCGAACAGATTTTAAGAAATCTCAAATTGGAATTTTAATTTAGCTTCTTCAGAACATTTGTCCCCCATTCTCTTAAGTTTCTAATGACACCAAAATCATTCAATTTGGTTCAAAAATCTAAAATTTATAGCCCAAACATTTTTGGTCTGTTACTAAACTAAAACTGTACACTATACTTAACTTCCTCCCAGAAATTGAAAGTCTTAGAGACTGAATTAAAATTTGAATCCTTCAGATAATTTATATCTCTATATCTCTAGTTTATGTATAGACAAGAATAATTACATTTGAAGCTCTACTGATTAAGATATCACCAAAATACTGAAGTATGTTTAGTAAAAATATCCAGCTTATACTCTTCCAACTGATCCCCTTACTTTGATTCAATCCATCTTTTTCAAATTAAATCCAAAAGCTATAAATTTTTGTGGAGAGATAGAAAAATATGTTACGAATCCAATTCTTTAAAAATTAAGTCATTTGAAGGTCGGACGATAAAGTTATAGTTAAAAGAGTGAAATATATTCAGGTGAGGGGGAAAACCTGCGGGTCGCGATCGTGTTTGAACACGATCGCGACATGGAGCACGGCCGAGAAAGTCACGATCGTGCTCAAGCACGATCGCAACTTTTCGCACTTCTCCTCCTGCTCTTCTTTTTTCACCATTCTAAATTCTAAACTTCATAACTTTTGATCCAGAACTTCAAAATTTACAAACTTTATATCAATAGTTGAAAGCTAAAAGAAAGATCTACAACTTTGATAAAGAACATAAAAATAATTTATGCCTCTATAAGGGCCAAAATTTCAATCAAAGTGGTTGTCCCGAAAGTTCCATCCTAAACAGTATCCAAACTTCTAATGATGATATCTTCCAACTCCATTGTCCAAAAATTTAATACTTTATGCCGTTGGAAAGCTAAAACATAAGCTACAACTTTCATGAAGACAACTTTGTCTAATTCTTCTTAAATTAATCCAGTTTTTTCCTTGAAATCAGTACACGATTTTCACCGAAAGACTTGAAAATTTTCCCAAATTCACTTACTCTAACACAACTTCATTCATAACAATTCAACTACCAAAATGATTTCATTAAACTCTCAAATCTCAATTCAAACAGCTCATCACATTCAACTCCATCTCATCCATATACAAATTCACAGTTCAACTTAACAATCATTCAAACTCAAATTCACATTTCAACTTAATAATCATCCCTACACAAATCCATATTTCATTAACATCATAGAATAAAAGTTTACAAAGCTTTAATGGCATTCTAAGTCACAATACATCATCAATATAAAAAATCCGAAATACAAAAGATACAAAACCTCATAATTCTCGACATGTGTCTGAAGTCTTGTTTTTACATCAATCTAACTTAAAATACAAAATATGCATAATCGAACAAATGCCTTGACTCTCTTTCACCCGATCTCTTTCTCATCACCTGGAGATGGGAATGAAAGGGGCTGAGCTTAAAGCATGTGGGTAACAGTTTATAACAAAAGAATAAGCAAAACCTTTGAAATGTTCATTTGCCAATACAAAGTATCATTCTCAATTTCATAACCGAAATTCACAAATTTTAAATCATGAATGCATCAAACTTGTCAACATCTCATAAGCACATCAAAATAGTTTGGGTAAATCCATAAACACGACGAACTACACATTTTCATATAATGGTCCTGTGTAGTCGTAAACTTAAGGCACTATCGCAATCCCACATAGTGGTTTTGCGTAGGCGTAAATTTGAGGGAGTCCATGAAAGAGTTCCGTGACATTAGCGGGCAGGTGGGAGAAGCCTTTAACTTGGTCAACGTGCATGTGACATTCTTGAATGGATTATACCAAACCCACATAACATGTAATTCATGAATGGGAAACCATTTGCCCAAATGGCACATTCTTGAAAACTTGTTTTTCATGAATGTGAGATATTTCGAAAACTATTTCTGAAAACATGATTTTATAAACATTTATCTTTCCAAAAGAATCATTTTGAAAGTCTTTTCACAAATCATCAACCCAATTCACATACCAAACGCATAGCAAATTCTCAATTCATTCAAGAAGCACCAAATGCAATATTTATGATGCAATTTAAAAACGTTAAATTTCCTTGATTCAAAGAAAACATTTATTGACTTATTAATTCTATTATAAACATATACCCACTTTGATTTCCTTGCTTAAAACTTTGATCAAAAATGCCTATACTTTTGGTCCTCTTACCTCCTTTGATTTCCTTTATCAAAGAAAAAATTTTCATATCAATAGGGATTCAAATCGGAGAACCCACAACACATATTCACTAAAATTGATCCTAGTATCCTTAAACTCATACATTTCTTAAGCTATATGAATCAAAACCCTTTCAAAAATCCAAAGATTAAAATCCAACTTACTTTGAATCTTCACCAAATGAAGAGTTTGTAGAAGCTCTTATCATCTTCTACCTTTTTCCCTTCTTGAATAACTTCAAAATCACTCTTTAGGACCAAGAAAAATCAAAACCTAGCTTTTTCTTCTTTCTTTCCTCTCTTCTCCACCGAACTCTCTTCTTTCTCTCTTTTCTTTGTTTCTTTTCTCCCAATTTCGTTTTTGTTTCTTCCTTAAAAAGCAAGCTATCACTTCTTATTTCAATTTTGCCATTAATGATTCTAAATTGTCCATTTTACCCTTCCTTATATGCCTTGTATCTTTTATCCTTAAGTGGTCTTCCAAAAATGCCCTTGAACATCCTTATTACCTTAGCACTTTAATTCAGTTTACCAATGTCACATAATCTTACTAACATTGACAAAATAATAACTCCAAAAAAATTAAATCCATTAGAACCTCAAATTTCATTTAAATTATGCTTAACTAGAGAAAAAAATATGGGGGCCAACATATAGGGTATATGATTGAAGATAATCAAAATTTTGAAGTTGTTACTAGAGGTTAGGATAATAGGAATGCTTAATCTATATTAATCAAGTCATTATTTTTCTTTTACATTTTTTTTCTTAGAGCTATCATTCTTGATTATATGTTTGTGGCTTATTTTCATGATTTGGGTATTTATTAATATAGCTACCAAACACAATAGAAGGATGGAGAGGATAATATTATCTGGTATATTATATCTCCTATGACAATATTGGAAGCTTAGAATGAGAGATATGATAAGAAGTATTTGGAAGCTTAATCGGTATCCATGATATAATGTGATATTTGTAATACCGGACTTTTTGAGCCCTTTGGTGATTGTTTTGTATTTGGAGATACTATTGTATATTGATATATATATGATTGTATATGAGTTCAAAGATAAATTTTAATCCTTTTGGCACATATGCCAATGATTTATAATGTTATATGCCCTAACATAAACTTAGAGTTCATCGGTATGTGAAATCTTGGAGATTTCCGACATATAAGCTTTTAAGTGTGAAAAATCGAGTCCATTGGATGGATATGACCATGGTGGTTAAACTAAATGTGTTCTAGTGCCTTAGAGGTGATTAGACATGATTTATAGACTTATTGGACACTTAGAAAGCTTAATTGGAAAAGTTGATATACATAAGGACTTAATTGCAAATTGTTAAAAGTTAAAGGACTTAAACGTAATTTTTCAATTTTTGGAGGACCAATTTGTAATTTTATAAAGTTAAGGGGCTTAATTATAATTATCAAAAGTCCAAGGACCAAAATAAAAAATAAAAGTTTTGGTGATTCCCAAATTTTGGGCTTAATTGCAAATTTAGGAAAAGTTTGGAGGGTAAGATGGTAATTTCACATAACATAAGGGCAAAAAGGTAATTTCACTATATTTTGGTCAAAGAAGGGTCAAAATTCTAGACCCTTCTTATGTATGGACGTGCATGCCCCATTTAAGACTTAAACACTTAGGGGGCGTTTGGTTTGAGCACGGGATTGGGTATGGATATGGTTATAATAGTAGAAGGGAATGAGAATGAGTATGAAAAAAAAATGATGTTTGGTTTGTAACTTGGGTTTCTGTATTAATACCAATAATGTTGTTTGGTTTGTTGCATTAATGGGAATGAAAGATAATATAATACCATTTTTTTATATCATATTTATTATTATTATTACAAAATTTATAATAATAATAATAAGATAATTAATTTCATATAATAAAATTAATAATAATAATAATTAATAATAATAGTAAGATAATTAATTTCATATAATAATATTAATAAATAAATAAATAAATAATAATAAGATAATTAATTTCATATTATAATAATAATAATAATAATAAGGATAATAATAAGTTTAAAATTTATAATAAATAATAATAATAATAAGAACAATAATTAATAATAATAATAATAATATTATTATTATTATTATTATTATTAAGAAGTTTAAAATTTATAATAATAATAATAATAATAATAATAATAATAATAACAACAACAACAACAACAATAATTAATAATAATAATAAGTTTAAAACTTATAAATAATAATAATAATAATAATAATAATAATAATTAATAATAATAATAAGATAATTAATTTCAGTATAATAAAATTAATAATAATAATAATAAGATAATTAATTTCATATAATAACATTAATAATAAAATAAATAATAATAATAATAATAAGATAATTAATTTAGTATGATAAGAATAATGATAATAATAATAATAATAATAATAATAATAATAATAATAATAATAATAATAATAATAATAATAATAATAAGGGTAATAATAATAATAATAAGTTTAAAATTTATAATAATAAATAATAATAATAAGAAAATAATTATTAATAATAATATTATTATTATTTTATTATTATTAAGAAGTTTAAAATGTATAATTTATAATAATAATAATAATAATAATAATAATAACAACAACAACAACAACAATAATTAATAATAATAAGTTTAAAACTTAATAATAATAATAATAATAGCAATAATAATAATAATAATAATAATAATAATAATAATAATAATAATAATAATAATAATAATAATAATAATAATAATAATAATAATAATAATAATAATAATAATAATAATAATAATAATAATAATAATAATAATAATAATAATAATAATAATAATAATAATAATAATAATAATAATAATAATAATAATAATAATAATAATAATAATAATAATAATAATAATAATAATAATAATAATAATAATAATAATAATAATAATAATAATAATAATAATAATAATAATAATAATAATAATAATAATAATAATAATAATAATAATAATAATAATAATAATAATAATAATAATAATAATAATAATAATGAAGATGAAGATGATGAGTGATGAGTAATATAATTAAAAATAAAAATTACTTATGTGGGGGAGGGGTATAAATAGTAACCACTAGATTGGAATGAAAACTTGATACCCACCTCATTTGGAGGGTTTAGTAGATTCCCAAACTTAATGGAATAAATCCATTCCCTTGGAATTGAAAACCCCAAAGCAAACACTATTTTTTACTATTATTCCATTCCTTCATTCCCAAACCTTCAAACCAAACGCCCCCTTAGTTTTAATTAAAAGAAAGGAGAAGAAAGGAGAAAAGAGAGGAAGAAGAGAAAGTTTTGGTCATCATCAAAATTCACCCTTCTTTTTGGTTTTTCATCTCAAACCAAGGTGTTCTAAGCTAATTTGGGGTCAAGGAACTCAAATATATCATTAGATTTGAGAAATTTTCAAAGGATTTGAAGATATCACTAAAGGAAGGTTTAGGTAAATTTTGTCTCATGTCTCTCTACATTATGATTTTAAGTTTGGTGTTAAGATATGTTGTTCTCCATGCTTGAATATGCATGAAACATGGTTTAGATGAATGAAATGTATCAGGGATCAAAATCAAAATTGTCCCCTTTAGGTGAAAGTTTGTGAATTTTTTTAATATCTTTTGAAATTGATGGTCTAAATGAATTCTATGGTGTTAATTATACATGTATGATGTGAATTGATGATGAAGAATGAAGAAGATATGTGTTGGTTTAAGTTAGGTCAAAATGATGGAGAAGAGGTGGATTAATGTAATAAGTTGTACAATTGATAAAATGTAGCTTAAATGAAGGAAATTGGTTTGAATGGAGTGGTGGAATATTTTATTGATTGGAAGTGTTACTATGTGACATGATAGGAGCATGAATTATTATGATAAAGTCTTGGAAATGTGACTTGAAAATCATGAACATTAGGTGTTTGTTAAAATGCCCAAGTGAACTTGGCTTAGGATTTAAGGCTTTGTAATGGTATGCATTAGAAAATGCTTTCATGTTTACTTAGAGTGAACTTGAATTGTTGCTTAGATGGATGAATAATGGCCTAATATGCTTGGATAAAGATGTGCTTAATTATGTTAAGAAATGAGTAAGTTTGGATTAAAGGCATTAAATGCCTTAGAAAATGCAAAAGAGAAGCTAATATGATGGTATATAAATATGAAATTTATGTTTAAGTAGTAATTTTATTGTATGCCTTTTTATGTATAAAGGCTTAGGAGCTAGGAATCAAAGAGCTCGTATTGAGAATTTTTGAAGGCAAAGTAGTGCACACCTTCTTTTAAGGTCAGTTGGGGAACCATATTTCTCATATAGGATTAGATCACTCTAAGACATGTATGATGACTTGTATGTGAATTTTAGACCTAGGTAATGCATAATAGAATTTAATCTCCAATAGATGCTAGCATAATTGTGTATTTAATAAACAATATTGTTTTGAATAACTCTTTGCTATTAGAGTGCAACTGATATTTTTATTTCGTATTTTGAGAAATGACATTGTTTTCAACAAACCTGCACTCGAAGTGTAAAACAATAATGTTTTATTTTCTAAAACGATGTTTTTGAACAACTTTGCATTTAGAGTGTAAAAGATGACTTTTATGAGATGAAATAATGTTTTCGAATTTACTTATGCATAAATGAGTCATATATGCTACGCGTACGTTTTCTCTTTTGGCTTAGAGCCACAACAAGGTTTCATTTTATAGGTTAGATCGATAAATAAAGGCTGATGCCTTACTTGATTTTTGATACTCAAATGTTGTATATGATTTTTGTGATTGGTGAGGAAACAATTGGCCAATCGTGTGCTGGGAAAAACTAATTAAGCAACCACCGTTCCCTTGACGTTGGTACATGAAAGTCGAGTCACCGTATCGACACTTTTCTACAAGACTCGCGGGTGATTCCACACCTAAGGTTTGGACGTGGTCATCACCTAAGGTCAGACGCTCTTGTCGACTATAGTCTGGACTCACCACGGATGAAAGTTGAGCCAACACCGATAATCGGTAGGTGTGCACATTAGTTTGGCCGACTAGTGGTGTCACACATGATTGTTTTGAGTTACTATGATATTTATTTTCTGAAGAGATTTGATTTATACATATGATGTTTTTATGCATTTGGTAGGTAATTAATAGGCTAGGCCTATGTGGTTCCTAACCAATATATGATGAGGCATAGGTTAGGCCTATATGTTTTTATGTTATGTATATTTACTTCATAGGTTATCTACACCGTCTTGGTATGATCAAATTCTATTTGTGTTATATGTGTTTCCTACTCACTGAGTACCTAGTATAGTCACCCCCCCTTCGCTTTCCAACCATGCAGGTTAATTTAGTGAGTTTGAAGCTCTAAGTGGATCGTGTGGTCTTTTGACATTTTCGTGGTTTTACCACATGTGGGTAGTTTCTTAGTTTTTATTTTTGTTGTATAGTGACTCATGAACTGTTTTACTGTTTTTATTAGTTTGGATGTGTTGATATACTTTATGATTATATAAACTTAACTTTTGACTATTTGTTGGTGTAAAAGACTTAATGTATAAACTTTCAATACTATTGTTGAGATTGTCTTGAGTGGACTTTAAAATCCTGAAGTTGTGGTTGGTTGTGAATATAAAAGTGTGTTTGAAATTGTTTCCAGGTTTGGGATTTTTAAAATACAGTTGTTGTGCTGCCCAAAGGTATAAAAAAAAGATATTCGGTTAATCTTGCATAGTTGGATTAAGGATACCGATAGTGTCCTTAGCCCGGTTATATGACGGTTGTCATGAGCCCAATGTGGTATCGGGTTGTGACAATATTTGTGATGGTGGCCACTCTAACATAGATGTCAGGCATCAAACTATATGTGGGAGCAACCAGATTGTATGGGGAACAGACCTTAAAACATCTAATATGGGAATACTCATAATCTAGATTAAAGAAACTATCTCGATTTTGTATGGAATGATTAAGTTTTACTTATATTTTTGTAACAACAATAGTAAGTGTAGGTTTAACATTTTAAAGAGTTCCTTATGGAATTCATTGCTACAACTAAGGCTAACCTTTTAAAACAACTATAGAGCTATTTGCCTCTTTCCACAATGCAGGACTTTTGACTAGATAGCTTGTTGAGCTTACTTTTGAAGAACAACAAGAAGATTTATCAGGATATGCCAAGCCAAATTTGATGAAAAAATTGAATATGATAACAATGAGGAGTGGAAAGGAGCTAGAAGTTGAAGAAAAAGAAGAAGTTGTTGTTCAATAAGAGAATAAAGGTGAGAAAGAGGAAGATGAAGAGGAGGAGCCAAAACTTAGGTGTTTTTATTTTGATTGAGTAGCTTCTAGGATTTTCATTATTAGTTTAGTTTGTTTTCATAGTTTTAACTTTATGATTCTAATTTTTTTTACTTGACTTGAGATTTGATGGAGTTCCATAAGCTATGAAAGAAAAATCACCTCAGTGCATTAAAGTATAAAAGACTTCACTAGCACTAGATGTATGTTAATAACATTGGATAAGGATAAAATCTCCTATTATCAGGGGAGTATTAGTTATCCTCACTCTAATTATTTTCATATTTTTCATTGTTCTTACATGTTTTGTACGTTAAAAACAACATAAAACTTTGAAGAACTTAAGAGTGAATTAGATTGATTTATAATTTAATGTAGGTAACTAAGTGCTTAACAATTCAATGAACTTTAGAATTGAAACTAAGTGTTAAACAATTCAAATTCTTCAAAAAATCCATATCTACTAAAAGGAACATCAACAGGATAACTTCTTCACTTAAATAAAACGGTGAATTACCTCAAACTGAAAATGAGATCCATGCAAAAGCATATAAATTTTTCCTAAGCACTCTTAGTTGTTAAGACAACGATAATTCATCAATGTAGTTGCTCAAATATTTTATCACTAATCAATTCAAATATGAAGTTGCAAAATCCATTTTTAAACTTTCAAGCTGAAAGATGTTAAGAAAGATGGCTTTGAGCTCAATCTAGGTAAGTCACTTGGCCTAAATAGTCTAAATGTTCTATTCTTTCAAAGATTTTGGCATCTTATTAAAGAATTAGCAATTAAGGTTCTAGATTTAACAAAAACAGAAAAATGTTAGTAGAAATTAATAAAACCTACATTTGTCTTATTCCTAAAAATCATAATCCTAGCTCCCTCACAGACTTCAGACATATGAGGTAAGTCTCTCAACCTAGGTCTAAATGTTCTATTCTTTCAAAGATATTGGCATTTCATTAAAGAAGTAGTAATTGATATTCTATATTTTTTAAAAAAAGGAAAATGTTAATAGAAATTAACAAAACCTACATTTTTCTTATTCCCAAAAATCATAATCTTAGCTCCCTTAAATACTTGAAGCATATCTCTTGTTGCAACATTCTTCATAAGATTGTTCATACTATGACCGTAGTATGTTGGCGGTCGGGAAAATGTGGCCCCATCGTCTAATGGTTATCGTAATAGAAAATCAATCTGTATCAATCAATCCAATTTGTTGAATAAGTAGTATTAATGATATTTTTGTTGAACCGTATGTATCAAAAGGTACATGTTTTCTTCTAGCTTTTTAAGTCCACCGTCAAATCCCAGGGTTCAACCCTAGACAGGCGGTGGAAATTGCCTTCGTCATCCCCTTCCTTGCTGTTAAGGTAACGACTTCAGGCATGGCTAGCTCCCATAGTGTGATGGGCGGTGTGTACAAGGTCTGGGAACGATATGGTTGACCGACGATTACTAGTGATTCCGACTTCATACTGGCGACCGTCAAACTACTTGCTTTCATATTGAACCTCATCCTAAAGCCTCTTATTAATAAGTTCCAGTGGGTTTTTATCAAAGGTAGGTTGATTGATAATAATATATTGTTGGCACAAGAATTATTTAAGGGTTATAGTAAGAAAAGCTCCTATAAGAATTGTGCTATTAAAGTGGACTTCCATAATGTCTTTGATTCAATACAATTTAACTACATTTTACATACCTAAAGCTTTTGGCTCTCCTAATGTATTTATCACCTAGATTGATCAATATATTTCCATTACACCTAATGGAATATTGGTTAATGAAAAGCCTACCAACTTGATTGACCATAACATTAAGATGAATAGCAACTTCAAGTATTATTTTAGGAAGATAATAATTAAGAAAAGGGTTGAAAAGTTATTTACTTGCCACTCAAGTATTATTCTTTGTTTCCTAGTCAAATTAGGTAAATTTGTTTTTTTTATTTCCTGGTCAAATTAGGCAAATTTATTTTCTTTGTTTCCTAGTCAAATTATGCAGATTTGTTAGATGATTTTAGTAGGATTTTAGTTTCCTTTTCTTATTCAAAAACAAGAAAGATCAAGATCTCTACAAATAGGGAGCATTGTAATGCATAAAGCAAATTTTGGGCAATAAAAGTCAAGTTGAGAGTTTTCTCACAAGCATATGTGTGTGTGATTTAGTTTCTCTCTTTAGTACGATAGCTTTAGAGGAGCTAAACTTAAGTTCTTTTCTATCTTTCTTCTCTTTCATTCAATTCTTATAACAAAAATTGATTAAGTTTAATTCAAAACAAATAAAACATGTTTAGATTTATTTTCTTGAGTAAACAAATGCACCAAGAAGAAGCTGAGTTTTTAACATTACATTTGTTGATGACTTGCTTCTCCTTTCAAAAGATGAGGACAAATCAATATGCACTCATATATCTGCTTTACATACCTTCAAAGTGCTATTTAATTAACCTATTAATAAAGTATAATCATTTCATAGTATCTGTAGGAGCTAAACACCATGTCAGATGGTTATCCTTAATCATAAACCTCCAACTTAAGGATCCTCCTTTTACTTACCTTGTACTACCAATCCCTAGTAAAATAATATCTTTCAAGGAATAGTCACCATTATTATAGAAAATTTAGAAAATAATTTGTAACTAGTAAAACAAGTCTCTTTATTTTATAAACAAATTGTAACTCATTAACTCTATCCACAATTCCCTGCATGTCTACTGATCTTCTCAGTTTCTTTTATTAAGGTTTGATCAAAACCTTTAAGAAGATGTCGAAAAGGTGTCTATGTTCAGGTAATTTAAACAAAAATTCATTTGCAAAGTTAAATGGTCAAAACTTTGTTCTCCAAATAATGAAGAATGCATCAACATTTTCCTAGTTTCATTAACCAATATAGTCCTTATAGGAAAAAACAAATAATATGGAGAATTTTAACTAATAAGGAGGTTATATAGGTTAAATGGATACATATCTGCTTCTTAAAAGGCAAAAGTTTTGGGGAGGTTTGCATTAAATCTACTTCCTCTTGGTTTATGTCACAGCTCCTCTTAAGGGAGTTGCTATATTAAGACATTATATACATAATTGGCTATGGCAAGAATGCTTTTTTATGCTTTAAAAATTGGAGTAAGTTAAGCTTCCTATATAGGATGAAGTTTCTATTAAGACTAAAACTCCTCTTCTCTAAAAGCTCCAAGGTAAATATGATCACTAATGGGATTAACTAGTCCAATAGCTCCTTCATGTTTATGAACTCCATTATTGAATATAGACCTAGCGTAGAGGTGAGGATCCATATCGTTAGTTAAACAATACTCTGGTCAATTCACTAATTCCTTTTGTAAAGAGATCTTTTGCCCTCAACTTTGGAAGATAGCTTAGCATGGAAGAATCTGGTTCTCCCTAAACTTTCTTTCCCTATGTGGCTAGTTTTCAATCAAAGACTGACAACTCTAGAAAAGACGAGTTTTCTTAACTCTCCCCAATAGTGTTGCCTTTGCAAATCTCATCAAGAAACTTTACTTCACATATTCTTCTCTTGTGACTTTGTTGCTTACTTATAGAACAACATTCAATCTTGTTGCAAATTTGTATAAACAAGTTTATCTCATATACAAACCTTTGAAAAGCTTAGCAAAGGAAGGAGAATGACCAAGGATGACAAAATAGTATATAATATAACGTTTGGCGGTGATAAGTATTATATTTAGATAGAAAGAAACTTAAGGCTTTTATAAAACAAAGAAAGGGCTAAAGATCAAGCACCTGGATCAAAAAGAAACCGACGACCAACCAACTCTGCTCTTCTACAATTGTTGGACCCCACCCCCCACCCTTAGGTGTTGCGGGTTATACCACGACGGGTGTTTGCGGGTTATACCACGATATCCAACTCAATCAGTATTGTCCCCTCTAGCCTTAGGTGAGTTCTAGCCCTCGAACCCAGGACCTCAGGGCTTTGTTCCACTTTACGTGGACGCCTCTTACCATTGAGCCAATTGGCTCAATGGTGAGCGGCATCCATGTAAAGTGGAACAAAACCCTGAGGTCCTGGGTTCGAGGGCTCGAACTCACCTAAGGCCAGAGGTGTAGCATCCCATTACCGATGTGATGGGCATATTGGTAATTTAGATTGGGTTAGGCTTATGCATTCATAATTTGGCATGCACATGCATTTTTGCCTCTATAATTATTAATAAATGATTATGATTGCACTAGCATATGAGTGTACATACATGTATAACATATTCCAGGCATGATTGTGTAAATTGGAAATTTTGTGATTATTGTATAGATTGAGCTTTGAATATTGAATTGGAGTGAAAAATTGAATTCTAGAGGTTTGAAAATTGAAATTTGAGTGTAGGATCATGTGTTTTATATTTTTGAGGATTTATAGGAATTCTTTTGGAATTTTTAGAGTTATGGGTCCGAACCAAAAAAAAATGACCTAAAGGCTGATTATTTGGATTATGGTTCTGAAATTGATTGGCAATTGGCACGAGAAAATTTTTATTCATAGTCATTGTGAAATTGGGAGAAATTAGAAAAAGAATTGGATTTTTAGGCCCTAAGGATTGGACATGTGGCAAGTGGTTTGCCAAACATGCCTTAAGCCTTAAGTATAAAACCCTAACCCTTTGAAATTTGCTCCCACGACTCTCTCCTATTTTGAAAGGAAAATTTGGCTTTCTTCTTGGCTTTTCTTCTCTTCTTCTTCGTAGATCCTCTTGCTTGCCTTGTTTCCATTTTTCTTTTTGCAAGAATTGTTCCCTTCCTTGTCTGTGATCTATTCCTTGAGCTTGGTGAAGAGAAGATGATATTTGGGTATGTTTTGAGAGGCTACCGTGGGTGTGAGTGAGCTTAGGGATTGAAGTATTTCGAGATTTCTGAGGATTTCAAGGTGTAAAACAAGTAAGTTCTTACTCCTTATGCTTTAGCTAGTTTGATTTGAACATTGAATTGAGTATTAATTGTTGAGACATATATATGAGTTTTGGACGATGAATTTTCTTGATTTTGATCTGGGTATTTGAGGGATAATTGATTTTAGGTGGAATTGAGTTTAAGGGTTAGTAGTTAAAGTATATTGAATTGTTTTGGAGTGTTTTTAAAGAGAAAAGTTGAGTTATGGATGTATTTTAGAGAGAGAAATGAAAAGGGAGATCGGAGAAGACGAACCAGAACTCGCACGTCACGACGTGAGAATAATTATACGCCGCGACGAGCGTTCACCCCCGACGAGCGGTGAGTTGGACGTCGCGACGAGTGAACTTATACGTCGCGACGAGCCACTGTGTAGACGCTGCGGAGAGCGACCTTGCGCCGCGGCGAGGGCGCCTGTTTCCTGAAATTGAAGTTGTTTGTTTTAATGAATGATTTTGAGGTTAAATTCTTATTGAATTAGTTCTTGAGTGAATGAAATTTAGAGATTAAGAATTGTGAATCGATAAGAGGGAAACTCGGAATTGAATTCGATGGTTCACGAAATCGGATGGCGATTTATTAGGGAATGTGATTTGTGATTGGAGTATGACTTTAGAGAGTTTAGAACTTAGTCAATTGAATTATGGTGTTAGGAATTGCTATCTTTTATAGTGAAAGAGTTGAATCGAAAAGAATCGGGAATAGTTTCGGGAATGTCATAAACATGTATAGTGCGCAATTCATTCGTTGCACATGCATTATTGACTACTGAAATTGTGCAATTAGTAATGTTTATGTATTTTGATTGTTTTAGAGGCTCAAGTGGAGCGTCGATCTTCCGACGTAGCGGAGACTTCCCAGCAGTAGCTCGGAAGTTTAGAGGTGAGTAACCTAGTTGGTTCCTCAACTTTATGTGTTTAATATTATGCACCTATGCCATGCGGAGATAAAAGGATGATTATGTGTGTTTGCTTTTGACTGATTTCGGACCACAGGTGTCCGAAATATTTGGAATTTGATTAGAAGTGTAAATTGTGCATAAACTGAAATTTATTGGCTTTAATGCAAAATTGGATATGTGGTATTATGTGTAAGTGGTAAGTCGACTTGTACTATGTGTAAGTCGACTTATGCTTGATCGGTACTAATAAGTCACCTTGTTCACCAGTGTAAGTCGACTTATGGATGTCCAGTACCGTTAGATTGTTAGAGTAGTGCCCTAAAGGCAATCCCCTTTAGCGCGTTTTGTTCATAGTCTTGTACAGACTTTATGAATAAATAAAGCAAGGCATATTTCATTTATTTGATATTCATTTTGTTATGAATTGATGTTGATCTTTAATCAAATTAATGAAGTCCATGATCTATGACATTGCATGAAGGAAATTATGATGTGATCATACTATTGAGATTCCTATCATGTGCAATTATGTTAGTATCTAAATTATCCCTAGTCATAGGATTAACGAGACTGGACATCGTTAATCCGGATAGACTAGCACATGTCATATTCCTTGATTGGATCAGCGGTGGATCTCGAAGCGTAAATATGAGATATTTAGAGTTGACATGTGGATGCTTACTAGTGGTAGTAAGTACATTGGATGACCTGCCATGAGATCATCACATGGGTATTCTATTATAATGTCAGTGATAATCTCATCATAGCAATGTTGCAAGTATCCTTAGACTTGAGGTACTCAAGGATATCTTGAATCTTGATTACGTGCTTTGACTCCATTCCTTGTTGCCTTCAGAAGTCGCTCATAGGGTAGTGCTTGGAGTACAGGTTTGAGGTATTGAAGGTAATTGAGTAGCCAATAAAGGATTCACCACTACGGAATAGCGGAAGAGATACCCATGGCCTCTTATGCGGATCATTACTTGAAATCTCTGGCGGAGTGATTATGTCATGAAAGCTGTCTTCATGGACATTCACATAATGAGTCGGACGAGACCCGATTTCACTTGGGCTAGATAAAGTCTCTCGAGAGTTGACACATGGACCATACTCATAACCAAGTGAGGTATAGGATGGTGAAAGGACGAATTGCACGGTAATTGTCTATGGAAAGGTTCGTAATCTGGTTCCTAATGAGCTCGGGTTCATTAGTCAAACCAATTACTTTCCGGTCAATTGGGGGTCATGATGTGTTGCTAGACGCCGCTCATGACTTGCTTAGATTAAGTGTTAATCTAAGTGACCAACATAACCGGGAACCTAATGGGTCACACACATAAGAGTGGATCGGAAATCTATAAAATAATTTTGGATAGTGATCCAATATTTGGAGAGCAATAGGATTAAATGGATCCCGATGAGATTGAGATATGTCCCGATGAGATCGCGACATCGACATTGCTGAAAACCGTTTCCGGTGATTTTTCGCCGGCGAGGCCCGGCAGGCCGGTAGAACCGACCCCAGTGTGACTGGACCACTTTAGCAACCCTATATATCAATTAATTAATTAGATTAATTAATTAATATATGAGTGGACATATGTCATTAGATGAAGGGAGGAGATGAAGTTTGAAAAGTCAAACTTCATCTTTAAATTGATTTTTTAATCACTTTTAAGGCCACTCACGTGGCTTTCCTTTACCAAGCCATTAAGTGACCTTTTAATTAGAATAAAAGGCATAAAAGCAAGCCTTAAGAGTTAAGGAAGCTAGTGTGGTCGGTGGAGGAAAGCAAAGGAGAAGATTAGTTTGAAAAGTCAAAGTTACATCATTAACTTGACTTTTAATGGCTAATAGCCCTCCCCGTGGGGCTCTCCTTACCAAGCTTTTATATGTTCTTTTAATTAGTTAAAATATATATAGAAGGCATGAGGAAGCTGATGGAGTCGAAGGTGAAGAGATGATGGCGAAACTTACATGGAAGTTTAAAGAAAATTGGATTTTTCAAGGCTTTCTTCACTCTCTTCTCATCTCCAAAGTGCTTCACCAAGGTTTAATCACTTGCTCTCCAAGGCTAAGGTGAGATCTAGCAGTCTTTTCTTTAGTCTAGCTATTCCCAGGTCAAAGGGTTTGTCCGGTTAGGTTTCCGACCTCTGCGTGGATCTGATTAGAGGCGGTCTCCTTTGGCGTTATGGTTTGACTGATTATACTTACACATGGATCCTGGCTTAAGGGAACTTCCCGGAACAAAAAAGTTTTGTTTTTTGCACTGTGTCCATGTGATGGACATCTCGGGATTTTCCTACAGTGGTATCAGAGCCACTTGTGTTGTATAAACAGTTAAAATGATAACTAGGTCGGAGTTCCTTTGTGAATTGAGCTGTGTAGTATGCTGCCTATGTATATTTCGAAATCTGTACAGAGTTAGGGTTTTCAAAATTTTCTTGCATAGACCTGCTCATGAGATGTTGCTGAATGTATCTATAAAAGGAAAAAAATTATCAATGTCGTTTGATATGGTTTTGCTAATTTATTCCCTAAAGTTTCAGATGTTGTCTTGTTGAACGTTTCTGAAACAGGTATACTTGTAAATTCGAGAATAAATTATAGAAATATTTTGTTTCGAATTGGTTTTCACCGACACGTCCCTAAGATGTTTTTGAATGTCTCTGTGGATGGAAAAATGTTTTCAAGGTGATTTACTATTTATTTCCGAATTTATTGTATGCTTCTGGGAATATTTGTGTTGAAAAACACAGATTCTGTATCGGCTAGATTGCTGAGGTTGGATGAGTTTTTGTGGGAAATAAATCCTGGAAAAATTCATGGAACATTTTAGGAACATGTTATAACCTCTGTAATTTTCTCAGAATTTATTGAAAGTGTTTCAATGATTATTTCGAGCAAAAGGCAGAGCTTGGCAGTTTTGAGAAAGTTGCTGGGGCTGTTTTGTCTGGAATGATTGATTGTGTTATTTTCGGTTCCAATGCCTTGAATCATTTTTACTGTGATTAAAAATGTGTTATATTGACGTGGTATGCATGCCAAAATGAGATTCTTGAAATTGGGTTTCCAATAATTTTTGGATGTCGAATAGATCACTTTAGCGTCTCGTTAGAATATTCCGTTATCTTGGTTATTTTGGCCGTCGCAATTTTTGTGAAAAGTGCCGGAGTAATCCTGATAACGTGTAGCCTACCTAGAGATACTTAGCATGATAATTAGATGTTTTTAAAATTATGTGGAAATCTAGTGATTAATAGTGGATTAATCGGTTTCAAGTTTTTCTTATATAGTTTGACTCTATGGCATGCATGATTTAATGAAAATGTTTCATTACCACATTAATATAAAGGATAATATACTTTGTATATTGGTATTGTGAATTGAGAATGCTTGGATTGAGAATTAGCCGACTAGATAGCAATTTTCCTTGTGTAAGCCGACTTGTTCAGTTGGATAAGTCGACTTACATGTGCAAGAGTCGCATAAGTCGACTTGTATATTGATACAAGGCGACTTGTACGTGTGCAGCAGCATAAGTCGACTTGCATTGGATAAGTCGACTTATATCATGCCTTGGCAGGATGATGGATGATTTTCGGTATAAATTCAATGTGATTGATGCCATGCCCTAAATTATTCCATATAGTCATGGTGACTATAATCCCATAGCTTGGATGAGACCTGAATTTGAAATCCCTCCTCGTAATATGAAAACTAACACCTTCCATTAATATGGTAAGAACTAGAGTTCTTCTAGGGTTGGGTTGTTGAGCTAACCTCAAGCTCACTCTATACGAATATGTTCGAACCATGAAAATGAGATTTTTGGATTAATGGATCGGTTTTCTTAGAAGCGTTGATTTGTTGAGCTAACCTCAAGGTCAACGTGGACAGAGGCGAAGTTGGGTAGTGTACATCAGATGTACGCGCATCAAGTGTTGATAACCCAATGTATGTGCACACATCAACCGTTGATAGCACTGATCGATAGTTGTGTCTAAGATGTAATTGGTATGTCTGATACCTCCCGAGACATAAGGTGGCTTGTTGAGCTAACCTCAAGGTCATTCTTAATGTCGGTTATCGATGATGCAATTGGTATGGTGATACCTACCGATTGACCTAAGAAGTGGCTTGTTGGGCAAACCCAAGGTCATTCTTAGCAATGTCGGATATCGACCCACTAGGACATTTTGTCACTTTGTTTCTTGGATTTGTAATGAGGGTTATGGATTCTATGAAACTAGTGGGAGCTATATGTATGTCATTCAAGTCCTTATGATCATACATTTAAGTCTATTCTAACATTCTTTCTCTCTCTCTATGGTTAGGTTGATTGAAGATGTCTTCCAGTGTGAACTTGCGCTCACTAATTGACTCGAACAAATTACCTGGACCTAATTTTCTTGATTGGATGAGAAATCTGAGAAATGTTCTCAGATCTAAAGAACTGGGCTATGTCCTTGATGTTCCACTTCCTGATACACTTGTTGTTAATGTTTTTGATAGCGATCAGAAAGTAGGAAGTACAGCCAAAAGAAAACCAAAGGTACTGCCCCAAAAAGGAACCTGCTTCCATTGTGGCAAGACTGGCCACTAGAGGCAAAACTGTAAAGTCTATCTGGAGTCCCTGAAGTAGAAGAAGGCATCAGATGCCTCGACTTCTTCAGATATGTTTGTCATTGAGGTTAATACTGTTTCTGATCACAACATATGGGTATTAGATACCGGTTGTGGCTCACACATATGTAATGATATGCAGGGCCTCAGGGACAGTAGGCAGCTCATTAAGGGAGACCTGGACCTACGTGTTGGAAATGGAGCAAAAGTTGCTGCATTAGCCGTAGGGACTTATGTTTTGACACTCCCCAGTGGGCTTGTACTCAAATTGGATGATTGTTATTTTGTACCTGTTTTAACAAAGAACATATTGTCTGTTTCTTGTTTAAATAGAGCTGGTTTCCATGTAACTTTTGGAAGCAATGGTTGTTCTATTAGTTTAAATTGAATGCTCTATGGTACGGGTACATTATGCAATGGTATTTACATATTAGATATGTCACATCCAATTATGAATGTCAATGACAAGAAAAGACATAATAGAGATAATTTAAAATCAACTTACTTATGGCATTGTCGCCTTGGCCATATAAATGAGAGACGCATCGCTAGGCTCCATAAGAGTGGGAGTTTAGGGTCATTTGATTATGAATCATATGACACATGTGAATCTTGTTTGTTAGGCAAGATGACTAAGTTACCTTTTAAGGGAAAGGGTGAACGAGCGACTGGATTATTAGACCTAATACATTCAGATGTATGTGGTCCGATGTCCATCCATGCCAGAAGTGGTGATCGTTACTTCATTACCTTTATCGATGATTATTCTCGACATGGGTACTTGTATCTGATGAGATACAAATCTGAAGCGTTTGAAAAGTTCAAACAATTCAGAAATGAAGTAGAAAAACAACTTGGGAAAGGTATTAAGACATTACGATCTGATCGTGGTAGTGAATACTTAGACCAAGAGTTTTTGGATTATCTCAGAGATAATGGGATTTTATCTCAGTGGACTCCACCTTACACACCACAGCACAATGGTGTGGCAGAAAGGAGAAATCGAACCTTGTTGGACATGGTACGATCGATGATGGGCTTTGCACAGTTACCAAAATCCTTTTGGGGGTATGCGCTTGAGACAGCTGTTTACTTGTTAAACAGAGTTCCATCAAAGACAGTTGATGTTACTCCATATGAGATGTGGACTAACAAGAAACCTTATCTTTCTTATTTGAAAGTTTGGGGTTGTCCTGCTTATGTGAAGCGGACAATGTCGATAAGCTTGAAGCAAAGTCGACAAATGTACATTCGTAGGATATCCTAAAGAAACAAGAGGATATCAATTCTACCTGGCTGAGGAACAAAAGGTGTTTGTTTCAAGGCATGCTGTCTTCTTAGAGAAAGAGTTTCTTTTACAAGAGGACAGTAGGAGCAAAATTGAGCTTGAAGAAGTTCAAGATGCTCGGACAGACGCAGATCAATCGCTGAACTCGAAGCGTAACTCATATGAGATGAGGTAACATTCAACCTTCTATTACACACGAAATTGTGAGGTCAAGTAGGATACGCTCTGTTCTAGAGAGATATGGATTTCGTGAGTGAACAGAATGACGATTGCTCATAGAGGATGATGAGCCTACTACCTATGAAGAGGTTACGAAGAGTTGAGTCGAGAAATGGCTTCGTGCCATGAAATCTGAAATGGATTCCATGTACGAAAACCAAGTATGGACTTTGGTTGATGCACCCGAAGGAATCAAACCCATAGGGTGCAAATGAGTTTTCAAGAAGAAAACCAACATGGATGGTAATGTGATTACCTATAAAGCAAGGCTTGTGGCCAAAGGCTTTCGTCAAAGACAAGGAGTTGACTATGACGATACCTTCAGTCCAGTAGCAATGCTTAAATCCATTAGGATACTCCTAGCCATTGCCGCTCATTATGATTATGAGATATGGCAAATGGATGTGAAGACAGCTTTTCTGAATAGAAATCTGACTGAGGATGTGTATATGAAACAACCTGAGGGCTTCATTTCTTATGATGGCGAGAAGGTATGCAAGCTTCAGAAATCCATTTATGGATTGAAGCAAGCATCCAGGAGTTGGAATATCCGTTTCGATGAGACAATCAAAGAGTTTGGTTTCTCACAAAATCCGGATGAACATTGTGTGTATAAGAAGGTTAATGGAACTGCAATCGTATTCCTTGTGTTATATGTAGATGACATATTGTTACTAGCAAACGATGTCTCGATGTTGCAATCAGTAAAAATTTGGTTGTCCAAACAATTTACCATGAAAGACCTTGGAGAAGCAACTTACATCCTTGGGATAAAGATTTATAGAGATAGATCAAAGAGGTTGCTTGGTCTTTCACAGTCAACGTACATAGACAAGATGCTAAAGAGGTTTAGCATGGAGCAATCCAAGAGAGGGTATCTTCCCATGTCTCATGGGATAACACTCTCGAAGTCTATGTGTCTTAAGACACAGGATGAGAGGATGCGCATGAATATGATCTCGTATGCATCTGCAGTAGGATCTATCATGTATGATATGCTATGTACGAGACCCGATGTGTCATTTGCTCTAAGTGTTACGAGCAGATACCAATCGGATCCTGGTGAAGGTCACTGGGTGGCTGTCAAGAATATCCTAAAGTACTTGCGAAGAACTAAGGATGTTTTCTTGATATATGGAGATGGAAATCTCCAGTGGCGAGCATCTGAGATGATTTTCAATCGATAAGGACGACTCAAGTCCCAATCAGTTACGTTTTCATAATGAATGGCGGAGCGGTCGGTTGGAAGAGTTCCAAACAAGAGACGACGACCGATTCAACGACCGAGGAGGCGAGTACATTGCGCGTCGGATGCGCAAAGGAAGCGATTTGGATCGAAGTTCATTCTTGAACTTGGTGTAGTTCCCAGATGATGGGCCCATACTGATTGTATTGTGACAACAATGGAGTTATTCAGCAGCGAAAGAACCAAGGTCACATCAACGATCCAAACACGTACTCCGCCGATACCATCTGATTCGGGAGATCATTGCTCGAGGTGATGTCCGATAGAGAGAATTCCACGAGCGAATATTGCGATCCGTTAACAAAGCCATTGTCGCAGAAGAATTTTGATTCTCATGTACTCGCTTATGGTATTAGATACCAAGGCGATTGGCTTTAGGTCAAGTGGGAGATTTGTAAGTGGTAAGTCGACTTGTACCATGTGTAAGTCGACTTATGCTTGATCGGTACTAATAAGTCGCCTTGTTCACCAGTGTAAGTCGACTTATGGATGTCCAGTACCGTTAGATTATTAGAGTAGTGCCCTAAAGGCAATCCCCTTTAGCGCGTTTTGTTCATAGTCTTGTACAGACTTTATGAATAAATAAAGCAAGGCATATTTCATTTATTTGATATTCATTTTGTTATGAATTGATGTTGATCTTTAATCAAATTAATGAAGTCCATGATATATGACATAGCATGAAGAAAATTATGATGTGATCATACTATTGAGATTCCTATCATGTGCAATTATGTCAGTATCTAAATTATCCCTAATCATAGGATTAACGAGACTGGACATTGTTAATCCGGATAGACTAGCACATGTCATATTCCTTGATTGGATCAAGCAGTGGATCTCAAAAACTGTAAATATGAGATATTTAGAGTTGACATGTGGATGCTTACTAGTGGTAGTAAGTACATTGGATGACCTGCCATGAGATCATCACATGGGTATTCTATTATAATGTCAGTGATAATCTCATCATAGCAATGGTGCAAGTATCCTTAGACTTGAGGTACTCAAGGATATCTTGGATACTAATTCTGTGCTTTGACTCCATTCCTTGTTGCCTTCTAGAAGTCGCTCATAGGGTGGTGCTTGGAGTGCAGTTTGAGGTATTGAAGGTAATTGAGTAGCCAATAAAGGATTCACCACTTACGGAATAGCGAAGAGATACCCATAGCCTCTTATGCGGATCATTACTTGGAAATCTCTGGCGCCGGAGTGATTATGTCATGAAAACTGTCTTCATGGACATTCACAGTAATGAGTCCGGACGAGACCCGATTTCACTTGGGCTAGATAAAGTCTATTGAGAGTTGACACATGGACCATACTCATAACCAAGTGGGGTATAGGATGGTGAAAGGATGAATTGCACGGTAATTGTCTATGGAAAGGTTCGTAATCTGGTTCCTAATGAGCTCGGGTTCATTAGTCAAACCAATTACTTTCCGGTCAATTGGGGTTCATGATGTGTTGCTAGACGCCGCTCATGACTTGCTTAGATTAAGTGTTAATCTAAGTGGCCAACATAACCGGGAACCTAATGGGTCACACGCATAAGAGTGGATCGAAAATCTGTAAAATAGTTTTGGATAGTGATCCAATATTTGGAGAGAAATAGGATTAAATGGATCTCGATGAGATTGGGATATGTCCCGATGAGATCGCGACATCGACATTGCTGAAAACCGTTTTCGGTGATTTTTCGCCGACGGGGCCCGACAGGCCGGTAGAATCGACCCCAGTGTGACTGGACCACTTCAGCAACCCTATATATCAATTAATTAATTAGATTAATTAATTAATATATGAGTGGACATATGTCATTAGATGAAGGGAGGAGATGAAGTTTGAAAAGTCAAACTTCATCTTTAAATTGATTTTTTAATCACTTTTAAGGCCACTCACGTGGCTTTCCTTTACCAAGCCATTAAGTGACCTTTTAATTAGAATAAAAGGCATAAAAGCAAGCCTTAAGAGTTAAGGAAGCTAGTGTGGTCGGTGCAGGAAAGCAAAAGGAGAAGATTAGTTTGAAAAGTCAAAGTTACATCATTAACTTGACTTTTTAATGGCTAATGGCCCTCCCACGTGGGGCTCTCCCTTACCAAGCTTTTATATGTTCTTTTAATTAGTTAAAATATATATAGAAGGCATGAGGAAGCTGATGGAGTCGAAGGTGAAGAGATGATGGCCGAAACTTACATGGAAGTTTAAAGAAAAATTGGATTTTTCAAGGCTTTCTTCACTCTCTTCTCATCTCCAAAGTGCTTCACCAAGGTTTAATCACTTGCTCTCCAAGGCTAAGGTGAGATCTAGCAGTCTTTTCTTTAGTCTAGCTATTCCCGGGTCAAAGGGGTTTGTCCCGGTTAGGTTTCCGACCTCTGCGTGGATACCGTTAGAGACGGTTTCCTTTGGCCGTTATGGTTTGACTGATTATACTTACACATGGATCCTGGCTTAAAAGAACTTCCTGGAACAAAAAAGTTTTGTTTTCCGCACTGTGTCCATGTGATGGACACCCCGGGATTTTCCTACATTATGTTGTGACACGACTAGTGTATACTGAAACATGTGCATTCATGCATAAAAGTATGATCAGATAATGACAGTTGTGACCAGTGCAGCCACCGTATTTCAGAGCTTAAAGCTCAACGTAACAGGGCCTAGAGTCCAACGAAATTTTAAAGCCACAGGCTCAACGTATCAGGGCTTCAAGCCCAATGTAATTCAGAGTCATCGGCTCACCGTTAATGAGCTCAGGCGCATGGTCACAACAGCGTAATCAAATAGAAAGTGTCACATGTGCATTGTATACATGAATGATAAACTGTGAACTGTGTGAAAGGCGAAATGCCTTATATTGTGAAATGATGAAGCATGTTATATTTCCGAATATGTTATTGTGTGATCCCATGTGAAATTTTGTGAACTATTCGTATATGCACGAGTTGGGTGGACCATCGGTGATGGTTTCTCGCTGAGTTCGCAAACTCACCCAACATTGCAAATATTTTTCAGGGCAGAGATAGTAGACTCCTAGCTCCAGAGTTAGAATTTTCCTGCTGTGTGGATCTAGTTGGCAAGAGAAGTGATGGCACACAGGTCGGTCAGCTGGGACGATTTTTATGAATGACCTAGTTAGTTTTGTATCAGTTCCTTTTTGAAATTTGTGTATAAATTGTGGAAATTGATAAGCTTGTAAATTGTGTGTTGAGGTTATGAAATGGAAATCTTTCAATTTTAAAAATCCAGTGATTTTGATATTACAGTTTTATTATATTGATGCCATGTGGATCATAGAATTGATCGTTCGTAGTGCACCCTCATCGTGGGTTATGCATCGGAATGACCCACGGGCGTTTCGGTGCGTACCCTACGGTAAGGGGGCGCTACAAGAGGGGACAATACTGATTGAGTTGGATACCGTGGTATAACCCGCAAACACCCGCCGTGGTATAACCCGCAAACACCTAAGGGTGGGGGGTGAGGTCCAACATTAAAAGACGTCTTTTTAATGTAGAGCCTGGCCTCTACTGCCATCACTCCAGGTATTGTCCTCTTTGGCACTTGTGTGAGTCACGACTCGAACACAAGACCTCAAGATTTTGTTCCACTTTACGTGGACGTCTCTTACCATTGAGCCAAAATGTTGGACCCTGATTTTTGAGTGAATATAAGAAATATTCAAAAGTGGATGAGTTAATTGAAATTAAGTTGAAAATCAAGAAATAAAGAGAGAAAGTGTGAGAAGATGAAAAATTGTGAAAAGTTTGACTTTTTGACCTTTGAGAGTTGACTTTTGATTTAGTCAAAATTTGAGAAAATGTTTAACATGAAACTTGTAGGTTATATTGAGAGTTTTCTGTAGCCATAAAGTTTGCAATTTTTCGATATCGGAAGTGAAAGTTATGATCAGTCAAAGTTTAGGTGTGTTGTAGGTTGACTTATATTATGGCTGAAGCTTTGACTGGAAAATTTACCTAGTTAGAGGATAATTTAGCTTTGAAGTTCTTCATGAAAGTTGAAGGATTTGATTTGATCTTTATTTTGATATAAAGTATGGAATTTTTCGATCAAGGAATAATAAGTTATGATTTTTACAAGTTCATGTTATGGTTTTAATATGATTATTAGAGGACAGAACATTTGACTGAAAAAAATTGGCTTCCTTAGAGGTCAAATTGATTTTTATGTCCTTCATCAAAGTTGTAGGTGATTTTCTGATCTTTACATTGATACAAAATATGACATGACTGGATTTTGGAGTTGAAAGATATAATTTTTCAAAGTTAAGTTATGGTTTAAGGCATATTAATTTAGACAAATCTTTGATGAGAAAATTGACCTCTTTAGAGACAAAATTGATTTTTGAGTTCTACATGAAAGTTGTAGAGCTTTCTTTAAGCTTTCCATAGAGACCAAATTTGTCAAATTTAGAATTCGAAATCAAGAGCTACGAGTTTTGAAAAATTCGAATATATATATGTAATTATGTATATAATTATATATATGTTTTTTGAAAAAAAAATGGAAGCTCCCCCCCGAGGGCGACGTATTGCCCTCGCGAGGAGGGTCTTTGTATAAAATTTTTTATGAATTTTTATTTTTATTTTTTTAATTATTTAATTATTATTTTTGGATTATTTAATTATTATTTCCAGATTTTAAGAAATATGACCCCTCTTCAATCTTTTGCTCATATCTTTTCTGTCCGACATCCGATTGACTTGATTTTCAAAGCGTTGGATTCCTAAGACAATGAATTTCATTTTTACGAGAAATTTGTGAATTTTTGAGATTAAATTAAGGATGATTAATTTAATCAAAGTGAGTGGACTAATTTTCTGAACATAGTTCAGTATTTTGATAAATTCGGGATCTGTGGTGATCCAATTGAAATGATTCTTGAGGCGAAATAAAATTAAGACATGGGGCTACAAATCATATGAAGAAATGAAATGTCAATTTTTCCCCTAAGACCTTCAAATTATGAATGGAAGTTCGGATTAGAGTGCAGTTTTTGGATTAGGAATATCTGAGAGTATTTTGAGCATAACTTTTGCTCTGGAAATCGAAATAATGTGATTCTTATTTTGGATTAAACTAGAAAGATAGAGCTACAATTGTTATGAAGATGTCAAATGTCAATTTTGGGATTAAGAATTTAAATTTCTGGATGGAAATAACGTGCTGGAAAATATGTTAGAATATGAATATATCCGAAATGTTTTGAGCATAACTTTTGATATAGTGCTCCGAATTGGATAATTTTTGTGGCATTATGAAATTAAGACTTAGAGGAACATTTCTCTAGAAGGAATTTTTGACAAATTCCTTCAAATTGATAGTGCGAATCATATCCGCAAGTAAGTATGACTTAAAGTATATGTTAGGGGCATTTTGGTCTTTTATCTATCATTTAATGACATGGCCTCTTAACACATAAGGAGTTGTCGTTTTATAAGAGTGGAAGTCGACTTTAAGAGGAAAGGAGAAGAAAATAAGAAGGGAGAAGAGAGTAGAAGCTTCGTCCATGGAGAAAGATGAGAGAGAAAGCTAAGTTTCGATTTTTCTACTTATTTCTTAGGGATTTTTGAGATGGTTCAAGAGAGAAAAAGGTGGAGGAGCACAAGAGCTTCCTTCCAAGCTAAGAAAAGTCGGATTTTAGTGGAAAATGAGGTAAGGTCGAAAATTTAATGTGTGATTTTTGATGAGTTCTTGGTTTAGAAATATGAGAAATGATATGGGTTCATGGATTATGAGCTCAATTTTGAAGATATCATGATTAATTAGATTTAATTTTGGATTTATGTGAGTTAAGGATTATGCCAAATTTGTGATTTTGGGGATTTTGTGAATTATTGGTGTAGAATCATAGATAATAGTATGGGTTTGTGAAATATGATATCAATTGTGAAGAAATTGTAATTTATGATATTGAATTTGGGTGAATTGGTTTAGGTCAATTTTAAAATTTGGGGGTTTTGAAAATTGATGATTTAGATAGCTTGATTTGATATGGAATTGGTGTTTTATAAGCTCAATTTGAGAAATTAAGTTATTTATGATATTGAATTTGGATGATTATGGCTTAGGTCAATTTTAATTGCAAGAAGGAAAGAAGTAAGGATCAAATTGGAGCTAGGTATAAGTTGCTAGCATCAATTCGAGGTGAGTAGCATATTTATATTTTGATTTGTAAGCAATATACGAATTTTTGAAAATTAAAGAAAGCAAAAATTGGATTTTTGATAAATTATTGTTTTTGTAAATGTTTGAAAATAAAAGTTGATTAATGTTTGAAATTATGATTTCCAAATGATTTCTGAAAAATTATTACAAGCTTAAATTCATTGTTTCAAATGATTTGATAAATCGATGGAAATTTTTGAAAATTCATTTGTTGTGTATGCACTGATAAATTATGCAAATTGTTGAAATTATTGATTGATTAAATAAATTGAATCGTATGAATTATGTGAATTATGAGTTTGTTTGTGTTCGATGAAATAAAGTTTCAAAATGTGCCTTCGGGCAATTTGATTTGTATGTGAAAATTATGTGATAAATGGGTTTAGTTAGGTCCCTTTCGTGAGTCGGTGCACTGTCTTTATTTGTTTATAGCCTTCTCCCGGCTGCCCGCAAGTGGCTTAGGAGTTTCGATTTCGGACTCTCCTCTGTTTACGGCTGTACAGAACCACTATGCGGGAATGTGCAGTACGTTCTGTTAGGACCGACCTAAACCGTTTGATGTGTTTTATGTATTTGATTTATGATTTTATGTGTTTTGTGAATTGGTGTGATGCATTCACGTTTTTAAATTTGACCTTGAAATAAGAAAGAATTGAGGATTTTGATAAATGAGAAGATAAGATTTGCAAATGAAAGATTTTGAAAATACTTTATGAATGATTTGAAAAATAAGCTTTGAAGGGTTTCACCGTGAAATGTTTAAAAATGACAAACTTCTTGAAAATGAGTTTTTCGCTTATTATTCAATTTATAAATATATTATCCACGAGCTTCCGAGCTCACCCCCCCTTTCATCCCCATCTCCAGGTTTCGAGCAGGAGATCAGATGAAAGAATGTGAAGACGTTTGGTCCGATTTTTGCATCGTCTGTATTTTTATATGAAATGAGATTTGGATATTAATATTGTTTATGGCTTGAATTGCCATTAAGTAAGTGATTATGATGTATTTCGAGCGTGTATTTCAGAATGTATGAGGATTATGAATTAATGTATGAGAGTGTGAAATTGTATATGAAATTGTGTATGAGTTTGGGAATGAGATTGAATTATGAGACAAGTAGATTGAATTACAATTATGAAAGTGTTTTAGAATTAGGTTTGCGTTTGTGTATGCTGAGATCCCGGACGAAGGATCCGGTGGATTTTGATGTTTGTATATTTGATTGGAAATTTTAGAAATGTATTTTGAACCCTTGCAGGTTTTGGGTTAGGTCAAAGGCAGCCGTTATGCTGCCGAATTTTCGTTAGATAATAAGTTGAAAATGAATAAAAATAAGATTAAGATATGTGTGATGATGGATTATGGGACTTATATGATTGATAAAAAGTTTATTATGAATTGAGAAATGGATTGAGGACACTTTCCAAGAAAGAGGAAATTGTATTCTTGATTTGCATTAGTTTGAATAAAGATGACCATAAAAAAAAGAAAAAAAAAATTTACACCGGCTTTTGGATAGTCTAGGTATCCAATGCGATTCAGTGTATGTGTTCAGATGTCGGTTCCGCTTTTTGCTTCGCATCTGTTTGGTACTTTGATTTTGTTCGTGTCTCCTTTATTTCGATTTGTTCGATTCGATCCGCTTTGCTATCCGATCTGTTTTCGTTTTCGTCTTTGGTTTCGTTTTGCATTTCGTTCCGCTGCTTTGTAGTTTCGCCTCCGCTTCAAACTGTGATTCGCTTTTCGTTATGTCATTCGTTTCCGACTTTTCGTTTTCCGGTTAGGATCAGGTCTCCGGATCGGGTCCCAACAACAATCCTGGATTAGCTTCCTCTTGAAGAGTACAAGACCATCTAAAAACATAAGGAGCTACGGAATTCGATTGTTCTTCCAGTGGTCTATTATCTTTCTTCCTTTTTGTTGGTTTGTTGATATTGGTGTGTGCACATTGGTTTAGCTCATAATCTTCAGAGTCATGTAATTCTTTGTTAGGTGTAAGTTGTTATCTTAAATTTTTCTGTCTCTATGCCTTTGGAGCACTTATAAAACATTACCTCAACTTTTAGAAATATAATATTTCTTTAATTTCCAAAAAATGAATTGTAAAGACTTTTAATTGGTTAACCATCAATTGATTAATCGACTAAACCTTCATTAAAATATGTGCAACTTATTTTATTATTTTAAAGTCCAAACAAGTTTTAAACAACACTTTATGAAGCTTTTGTCACAATTTTTTTTCAAAATATAACCTAAATGTATCAAAGTCTTTAAATGAATCTCTTTTGACAGGAAATCTCAATTTTTACCAGAAAAGTAAACATGGATCATCCTATAATGCAAATAAAAGAGGAGAAATAAATTTAAGATTTATATTTATGCTAAAATCAATTTTCTCATTTATTGATAGCAATGTTTTGTTAATATTAGGATATCGATTTCGAGAAAATAAATATAACTTTTATAACTTTAAAAATACTTGCATTATAATAATAAATATAGAGATAATGTCACTGTGAAGAAATCTAATTGCCTATGAAGGGAAGAGAAGAGAGAAGAAAGAGTGGTGCAGGAGAAGGGCGAACTAATTGCCTATTATTGAATAATTCATAGTCAATGTCCATATCTACCAAGCTTTGGTTTCTCTTTTGGAACCTCTACCATTGATTTGGATGGGGTCATTTCAATTACAAGCTTTGCTTTGTCCAGGAAACCGTACAATTCAAATGGCGTTGCAAGAGAGAAAAAAAAAAACATTAATATATAAGCTAAAAGTCATACATTCCTGTAAAATTTCATGTACATCACTGACGTTTTGAGATTTGGTGCAAACGATTATATATGCGAGGAAAACATAAAAGAGTTATATCATGAATCTTCGATAAATTTGTTCTGCTCAGTCATCTCCTCTGAAAATTGAAGGATTTTATTGCAAAAGCAAAAACCACTGCAAAGAGCACACAGAAACCAACCACCATAACACCTGCTACGCCCAAGAAATCATGCCTATACCCGAACACTTCTTTCAGTACCTGACTTACAGGGGCGAAGTGATCCCCATCTGGCAACCTCATCAGTTTAACATCATCCCCATATTGTGATGCCAAAAGGCCATATAGAGTCCAAGCTATGGGGTTTGCCCAGTAATACCATCTCCACCAGATGGGGATTCTCTGTTCAAAGTTTGTAAGACTACGTTATGATGGTGGGAGGAGGAGAAAAACTGTAAAATTCACTTTTAGGCAGCTTTGCTAGAGAGCCAGAGAGGCTATTTGATTGACATTGAAAGTAAATGGAAAAGAACAAGAGTTGTATGAATTTTTATTATGGGACAATTCTACAAGACTGTGAATTCTTAGGGAGGGATAAGTACCTTGTGAGGTATCATAAAGCCACTGAATAGGTTCCAGAGCATGTAAAATGGAGCAGCAATGATGGAAGCCACATTATGGTTTGGTGTCACGGCCGTCGTCATCATTCCGTAAAAGGTAAAATATAGCATGGTAAAATACATAAAAAATATGTACCAGATGAATTTCAAGGCAGTCCACTCAAATGATGCCATGGAATAGAAAATTGAGCAGTAAATAATCGTCTGTGCAAACACATAAGGGAACTCAATAACCACCTGCAGATAAAAGAGAGCAGAATTTTGAATCTCCAGAATGGACTTTCATTACAGACAGGTACGGGAACAAGGTCAGTGGTAAACCTGAGCAAATGCAAATGGCAGGGCTGCATACATCCCTGCAGCTCTCTCTCTGTATGAGACAAACCTTTCAACAGAAACAACAGGTTGAACAGCACTACCATTAGTGATCCCGATGAACAAGACTGCGGCATACATGGATCCCATGGCATTGAACAATTCTTGCACATTGTCCCTGGAAGAAGCAAATTCAGACGGAGGATATTCCAATGACAGAAATCTAACTTAGGCTAAGAGAAAAGACCCTATCAACAGAGACCCAAAAAGATGAGAAAATCATCAATATTTTTATCCAAAGTTTTGCTGTCCCGATGTCACAAACATCCAATATTGTTGAAAGAGCTAATACGATAATGACTTTTCAGAAGGATCAAAGGGAAGACCTCTTTGAACCGAATCTCCAGCATATTGTCCCAAGCATTACTGATATCACAACTGTGTAGAAGAAACGCACAGCCGTGTATTGTGGGTATCGCCAATAAGACAAATTATTCTTCCAAAGACAAGTCAAGAACTGGCCAAAGTATGATTGAGAATACTTTGTTGGGAAGCTCAACTCTTTTGTATTGTTATTTGGCCTGCTCAGAATTTCAACCAATTCTTTGTTGCGTCTGAAACATGAGAGGACAGTAGTATTAGATAAAGCAGACTCCAATGCCGATCAAAAATGTAGAATCAGCATCAACAAAGATTGGCATACTGAAATAGATTTGATTTTCGATAAATTTCAGCAAAGTCTACTCGTAGACGTTGTTCTTCAGTTGAAGAAGTGACTTCAAGCATCCATGCAGCAGGGTTATACCCTGGCTTTATTTTTGCCACTCCATCAATAGCCTGCAAAAGAAAATTGCATAGCATTTAATTGAATAGCTACCGCAAAAAATTATCAAGATATTGGGTATGTGAGTTAACTGAACCAAACTGACCTCAAAATATTTTATTAATTCACGTGACTCAGGGCCCAGCGGACCAGCATATATAAGTTCCCCTCCACGTTTCATAAACAAAAGCTGTCATGGTAAATGAGACAGGAGGATAAATAAAAATAATCAACCAGTACATCCCAGCTGTCTAAACTTTCACATGGCAGAAATTCATAATTAAAAGAATTCAGAAGTTTCGATCCAGTTGCTGTCACTTGCAATGAGAATGATATTGTTTAAATAGAACTCTGACTTCAGAGAAACAATATTTCAGGAAAGAGAAGTCCAGATAATAACAAACAATTACCTCATCAAAAGACTCAAAAATGTCTATGCTGGGCTGATGAATTGTACAAACGATGGTGCGTCCAGTGTTCACAATATTTCTCACTGTCCTCATGACAATGGCTGCAGACCTTGCATCCAAACCTGATGTAGGCTCATCCATGAACACTATGGACGGGTTGGCAATCAATTCAACAGCGATTGTTAGCCTTTTCCTTTGCTCTGTAGACAGACCATCGATACCAGGCAGACCGACCAATGCCCCACTTAATGAAGTAAGCTCAACAAGTTCCATCACCTCGTTGACAAATGCCTGACAATCAACAGTCAAGGTTCATGTCCAAGCTTTTCAATGTTAAGCCAAAAAAAAAAGCATGCATGTGTTTATCTGCTGAGCTTGAGCAGGGTAAATAGATGTATGCACTTGCCTGTTGTGTACCAATGTCCACTTCTGATGGTAACCGGAGCCAAGCAGAGAAAAGAAGTGATTCAAGGACAGTCAAGCAAGGAGAATGGATGTCATTTTGCTCGCAATAACCAGCAATTCTAGCAAAAGTTTCTTGCTTTTTGGGATAACCAGAGATATGTATGCTCCCTTCTACCACCCCTCCGGTTTTCCTACCAGCTAGGACATCCATGAGTGTGGTTTTTCCAGCACCACTAACTCCAACTAATGCTGTAAGTACGCCCGGTCTAAATGCTCCAGTAACATTAACCAACAACTGAAGTCTGTCTTCTACTATCCCTTGCTGCTTCAATTCCTGAAGAGGTAATGTGATTAGTAACTTATATTCTCTGGGTGAATATTTTAAAGAAGACATTTGTCTATGGGACGAAGCTATGTACACACCACAGGAACATCTACAAAGTAGTTGATATTGCTGAAAGACATGGAAAGTGGTTGAAATGGAAGAACCATCCCTCTCTGTTTGAAATACTTTCCTGCTCAGATAAGTTACCATGAATGCAGCTCAAATATAAAATCTGAGTTATAATGTTGAAATCAGAAGAATATGAAAATCCAGGAAAAATTTCAGTTTACTAACCGTTTGACGAGCCTGAAGTATATAAGTAATGTCTCAGTTCAATAACATTATCACCTTTCCTTCTCTTTTCTCTCTCTAGCAGCTCTTCCTTCGATATAACTGCCTGCTTCCTTCCCCAAGCTAAAATGTGTAGCAAAAATGCATTATTAATTAGATTAGATCTTCTATAGATTTGTTTCTAAAAATTTTGGTTGAGTAAACAAGTACAAAAATATGTTGAGCAGCTTACGTTTCAGGTGAGCAAGAAAGAAAGTGAACATCACATTGAGTACAACTGTATATCCAACTAAGGCACCAACACCGATCCAATACCAGTAGCTCTCTGGAAACAGACTACGTGCTCTCAGAACTGCCTCTCCTAATGAAAGATTAGTAGTGTTCCCTAATTTCTGCACAAGAAACAAAGAGGAAAGCAAAATTAAGTTTTAGCTAGACTAGCAAAATCTAGAAGTACTTGATGCAGAATCCAAGCCAGACCCCAGCATGACATACATGTCAGCAAAAGCAATAAGCCTAAGGGTCTGACATTTGTCTAGTATTGTTTAGCTTCATCCAATATCAGGAGTTCAAATGGTGTTGCTTTTATATGGCCAAGTAATGTCCCGGGGCAAGAGCGCAACTTGCTTCAGAAGACATTTGAACTCGGTGCAAGGAATAATGATTAAAGTACATGATTTCCATGTAATATCAAAAACAATCATTTGCTAGTCAAGCAAAATATGAGAAATAACAGTATGATTACAACCTTAGACCAAGAATGCCCAAGAAATTCATTTACTGAAGCAGCATTTTGAGCATACATCAAAGGAGAAACCCAAAAGCCCCATATCCACCAGCTTGGAATGTGATCTGTCACAACAAACGAATATAAGAGACAAAGGCAAGTAGCATCAACTGACAAAACATCAATGCTTATAGTACCTCTTGAGATGATATACCCTCCAAGAGCCATGACAACCAGCATAGCAAAAGATCCAAATGTATTGGAAACAATCATATTGCGACCCAAGGACCCAATTACACGGAAAAGAGCTATGGACATCTGGTGCAGAGAGAAATACAGCAAGAATTGCCGAAAAAATCTGTAAATAAAAATCAATAAGATGAAATCCACTCCAAAAAGTCTAAAAGAATTCATTTATCCACAATGGATGTTCTATCTACCTGGTGATGTTTGGATCGTATCCAATTACATAATAAGTAACTGCCACCCAAAGACCAGACTCCATGAGTGAAGTTGGAATGCTGAGGATCCAAGAAGGAATTGTATACACCCAGCTGGGATAAAAGTGTAAATCACGATGCTTGTAAAGGACGGGAAGTTTAGCTACCAGCATGGAAACCTCTGTAAACCCATTAAAAAGAATAATGACCATGGAAAAGTATATTGCACCGACATATAAGCCTCCATCATAAATTGTATCATGATGCAATGTGGTCCGGAAAAACACGCTCATCGTGATCAAGGCAACAAAAAGAAGCTGCAAAACAGTTCATAATACATCTATATGTCAGGTTTGGACCATTTTACAACATTATCACTAGATGAAATATGTTTGGTCATCTGCATTATAGTACAGATCAACAAAATCAAAAGAATAACCAACGGAATAGAGTTAGACTCCAACCAACATGATAAGTGGCTGTACCACATCATCATAATATTCCAGTACTGACAAACTTATTTATGACCTGGCAATCTAACAAAGTAAATAGTATACCTGAATAAATTTGAAAACATAGATAAATGAATTTCGTTTCATTAGTAGCTTCTGCCATGCAAAGCTTGTTTTCAAAAGTTCCTTTCCCTTCACGCCATAGCTAGAAGTTGACAATGCCGCTGGATGATTATAACGTCTATCAAAATGAACTTCTAGTTCATCGTATAAACTTTTACCAGTTCGATATAAACGAAAAGCATCAGCAAACTTTCTTGGAGGTATGTAGTGATAAGGGCGATAAGGATCAGACCAGTACTGCTCTTGATCCTTCTTTGATACTACCTGTACACGAAGAGTTAAAGCAAAAATAACTAATCATAGACCAGAAATTCACACCATAATACTTCAGTACGTACTTCTTGCAGGAAATCTGCTACATTTTTTCTTTCAGGACAAGTAAATCCCAAAGAAGAAAAGAAGTCAAGAACATCATCATGAGGCCCCTGGTACACAATTTGTCCCTCGCAGAGAAGTATGACATCATCAAACAGTTCATAAGTCTCAGGTGCAGGTTGCAATAAAGAAATTACAGTGGTCCCATCAAGTGCACGAGTTGAATGCTTAAGATACTTGATAATTTGAAAAGTCGTTGAGCTATCAAGCCCATTTGAGATTTCATCCATGAAAAGCACTCTAGCTGGACCGACTAGTAATTCACCTGTAAATAGATGCACATATCTCATTCAGAAACAGCTAAGGAAAAGTGAGGACAAAAGATGCTTCTGGTGCGAACCTGTTGTGAGCCGTTTCTTCTGACCCCCTGAGATTCCTTTAAGCATTTCATCGCCCACTAATGTGTCAGCACATATGTCCAACCCTAAAATCTTTGTCATATACATTTTAGTAATTATAAAATGTGGATACATGATCTAAAGCAGAAAAAAGGAAGTTCCTCATTCTAAGACAAAAATAATATCACATTTCACTTTGCAAAGGCATTGTAGCAGTGATTTAATCCTGCAATTCCTGACCAGGTTGTGCCTGATATTGGTGTTACGGCATGATAACATAAGCAATTTCAAAGTCCTTTTGTGTGGATTAGAATTGCTGGCTGTAGGAGAATACCTTCAAGATGTACTCCACCACCAGGCTTGTTTTCTTTCCACCCAATGCCAATGACTGAACAAAAACATTGTAAACATGCTCATATCCTTGCAAATAATTGTTTATTATCCAAGAAAATGGTATCTGAATGCAAGTGTGAAACCCAGGTACCTTCATGAATATGTCAAGATCTTCATCAGGCTTTATCCCTGAAATCTTTTCTCTTCTTGCAAGTTCCAAAAGCATATCTGAAATGAGCCTTTGTAAATCAGTATAAAGATAAGCATGCCCCAAAGCCACGGTTAGGTATCAAGTCGTAACAAGAAGCAGGGCATGTTTTAGATTTCATTTAGAATTGGGAAAATGCAGAGAAAAAGAAATATAGTTATGTACACATGATCTGCTAAATCTTACCATATTTGGATCCAACACCTTGGCATTGTCCCGCAAACTCTAAAGTTTCTCTTACTGTCATTTCTGCCACATGCCAATCCTGTTGACTTACATAAGCTGACGTTCTTTGAGCAACAAACTCGTTTAGACTGTGTCCATTGTATGTAATTTTCCCAGAAATCTTCAAAACAAAATTTTAAAAATAAGCAAGAACTAAATCCGGAGCTATCACATAAATCATTTAACAAGAATATGCATCTTTATGACAGTTTCAACGATAATGAGATTCCTAGAGAAAGACAGTTGAAAAGCACAAAGGTCGAAGCATCACATAGGCTAGCATCAATGAGGAGCATGTAATACTTGACCTCTATCGTAATATCATCATCATCTCTACTAAGAAAGCAATAGCTTTCAGAAACAAAACGCTGAGACATAATAGCGTATAGTGCATAGGTTTAACTTGAATAATTCTGTTGTGCTATTTCGACCGATGGCTTTCCTTGCGATCCTATGATAACACTTTCTCTAAACAGCTAGCCGAATGATAAGAAATTTCAATCACCTGCAAATTATGTTCAAGACGTCCAGCAAGGGCCAAGAGTAAGGTTGTCTTCCCAGAGCTTGGAGGACCCAATAGCAGTGTCAATCTATTAAGCACAGGATGATGCTTAGAACTTGAGACCAAAAAGCGACAAGCAAAATTCACCGTTTGTTATTAGCCCAGACTCGAAATATTACCTTGAAGGTCTGACAATTGTATTGATGTCATCCAAAATAGTTAACTTGCATCTGTTTCCTTTATAAATTAGCAACTTCCTTAAAAACGCCTTTCAGAAGTGAAGAACACATGACGTTAGACTACGACGGAAACGTTACTGCAATATCGACTTGAAAAAACATGCACATCAACACACAGTTTATTTACCTCAGTCATGTTGAAAATGAAGTTGGGAATGGTTGGAAGTGCCCTACTTCCGACGTGGACATAGGATTCAACCGTCAGGTTTTGAGCTCGAACCTCTATCTTCGGCAATTCCAAAGCCACTCTAAAACCAACAAAAGTTTCAAGACTTGAGAACAACGTATACGGTCTTGAATGAGAAACATAAGACCAACGTACTCTTTCTAATGAATAAATAAAACATTATCTATGTTGTTCAAGAGGGCAATTTTTTGTTGCTTCACATCCCATCAAGTGGAAATCCAAAGAATCGGATCCTAAAAGTCTCCTATACCGACAACATTCATCCGGGCATAGCCAATCATAGTACAATATTTCCAGTCTTGTCAACTGTGTCATGCTTGATGTAATACTACGTAGCGAAACAATTGTAATCTAACGAGTCTCCTATACCAATATGGGCCCTTAAAACTCCATAAAAAGGTACTCCCGGTCATGAGATGAGTTAGAAGCTTGTAAAGAGTGCAAGGCTATACATAATATAATACTACAAGAGATCATAAAATTACGCGTCAAGTCGCTTCCTCATTCGATCGAAGAATCGTTCAGGGTCGTGGTCCACCGAGTTCACCAGCCGCTCCAGCACAAGCGTCTGTTCCTGCGACTCCAGCTCACTTAAATCGATCTCTCTAGAGTCACCAACCATGTTCTTGAAAATGCCTCTCCGCACTCTGGCGTAGGTTGGCAAGCGCTCCAACGCCGCCCACCGGAGCGCCTCCTCGTCCTCTCCCTCCTCCCGAAACGACGATGTTCTGGCGACCACATTCTCCGCCGAGTTCCACATACTTGAGATCTCACAACAAGAAACCAGACGCAGGGATGGAGGCCCTGATGATGGAGAGGAATAGAATTATGATAAATATTGAATGTGGTACATTATCTTCGTGTGTGGACTTGGGTGAGAGTGCGGGAGGGACATCTACATTGCAGTACTTTCAAGGGTAGTTGAAGTCTTCATTAATGGCTCCATGTTGCCTTTTATATCTCTCTAGTCAGTGGATTAGCTTTGGCCGGCTCATTAATAGCAGCGGGAAAGACAAATTTTGCAAGTTTTTACATTTTCCAGCCCAACCAGCTTCCTCGCCTACGATATAAACTCAACTCGCTATCTTCTGGCTGCAACGTGTTGGTGAATGATTGATTGTTGGGTGTGGGTGATTGCCACGAAGAATAACTAGATGGTGGTTAGAGTTGGACAATGGCATGTAATTGGGAACTTTATGGTGGTCAGAGTTGGAAAATGGAAACAATAAAAGTTAAACAAAAACAGGGGGTTGAGTAACGGTTAATTGCTTGACAACGATAAAGTCAAGACGGTGGGAGAGAGGCGGTGAGGGGAGTGGCTGCTTAGTTTAGACGTTCCAATATGTGCTTTTCAGGTATGACTTTTCGTTAAAAACCAAAATTCTCCCCTTCCCCTTCCCCCTCCCCCTCTCCCTCTCCATTTTCGTCGCTTTTCTTTTCCTTTTTCCTTAAGCTTCTTTGCCTTTCCATCCATAATTACTCTCCGTGCAAGCCATTTGCTTCTAGATGGCCTCGTGAACGTTGTGAATTTGTTGTCCCAAGGAACTTCATTTAAGAAGAACAAAGATTTTAAATCGAATACTAACCCAAATTGCTGCCTTTATCTTTTTCAATGCTTCATTCTTTGGATCCTAACGCTTGTGATGTAAAGAAATTCAATGCTTGAATTTTTCTTTTGTTACCTGCACAATATTTTTTCTAATTTACTATGCACATCTAGTTTACGAAATTCTTTAATGTAACACTACATGAAATCCAGGTTTTCATCCAATAATTCTAATTTTAATTTTAACGAAATGATCGTATATTTTGAAAAAAAGAATAAAAATTGCATGAAACTTTCGAATTGGATTCATTGACGAACTGGATTCAATTACATTTGTGGGATTGAATTAAATTCGATTTACATTGTTTGGAATGAATGTATAAATATTATAATTGAATTCAATTACATTGTTTAGAACACAATAAAATGAATTTAACTACTTTATATAACTTTTTATCCTTAACTAAAAATAATATGTAATCAATGTGTGCATTTTGTAATAATTTTAAACTTATGATGTGTATATTTGGAAAAAGAATTTTTATATTTTGAAAAGAATTGACTTTTCAATTCAGAATTCAAATTAATGAATTGAATCCAATTCATTGGTTTCCAAACGGCCTTTTAAAGTTTAAAAAGATATATACTAAATAGAGTATTGCAAGACACAACATTAGGTTGCATAGCGACTGAGATTACGAGTCAATGCAGCTAAAACCATCCTACAAAATAGCTAAAAGACCAAAATTAAGCTAAGTTTCAATTCCATGCTAGGATAAGGTTAACATTCACTACTCCTCTCGCACATAAAAATTCTTCTATCTATTTTATTAGGATGTGATTGTCAAGCTAAAATGTTCCTATAACTATAAAAATTCCTTTCATCTATTCTTAAACTAAGCATGCAAAAGTTATTTTGAAGAGTGAAAGGTCCTCTTTGTTAAAAGACTTAACTCACCCCCCAAGCTAGCTTTGAGAAGGGAGATTTGCACACTATTATAAATGACTGAATGCACCCACACTTGTCCAATGTGCGATTCTTGACACGCCTTCCTCAGCTCAAAGCAGAGGTAGATATCTACTGGACATATTAGGCAAAGGGATAGAATCGAGCACCACTCCAAACCATCGAGACAAACGGTTTCTGATACTATGTTGAAAGGCCTAACTTATCCCAAAAGCTAGCTTGAGAAGGGATGTTTGCACACTATTATAAATGACTCAATGCATTCACACTTATCCGATGTGAAATTCTTGATACTCTTTGCTTAACTCTTTAAGTTTTAAGCATCAATCAACAATGTAACTATGTCGATTTATATCATAATATAGGTTGCAAAGCTCTAAAATTCTCTTCCATAACAACAATGAGTATTGACAGATAAAGAATAAATAGTTCGTCATTTCATTTTCCATCTTGCAAAGTGAGCATAAAAGAGTCTATAAAAATGTACCTTAACCTATCTTTGGTCATTAATCGCTGCTTTGATGGCAAGTAGAGTTTGAAAGTCATTTTTTAAAATATTGTTGTTTTGCCAAACTAGTTTGAAGCAAGGAACAGAGGCATGAGGTCATGTTAGCAAGTCGTAACAAGATTTACTTACAAAGGATTTTGATGTATGTTTAGGCCAAATCAAAGAATCTTCTTTTTCAACCCTATGTTGAACATAACTTGCTTACATTTTGTATTTGTTAAAGGAGCTTCAAGGAATGCTACTAGTTGATTTGATATATTTTGACAGATGAAGTTCTTAATTTATTACTAATGATGTGATTTAGTTTTAACCACTAGTGCATGGTATAGTTATAATTAGATTAATGAGTATGGTTCGATCCTACGAGGACTAAAATTACTAGTACTTATGGTCTTTTTATTATCTAGTCTAACAAATTATGGTGTTTAAGATTAATCAAATTCAAAATTGAAACAATAAAATAAATAAATAAATATAGTTGACCTACTAGATTAAAGATTAAAGTAAAAATAAAAGAATCTTGTAATACCTAAAATCCAGATTCCCTAAGATTTCTCATGAAATAATGATTTCACAAATCAATTTAATCTATAGTTCATTGGATTTGTGGAAATTCCTTAATTATACTAATATCTTTCTCAAGACTATTAACATCTAATCCTAGGTCAATTAATTGAAATCTCTTTCTAATTAAAACCCTAAAATTTTATTAATCAATTTATTAATTTCACTATTAGGTTTGACCATAACTTGGAGAATTTATATCTACCTATCTCTAGGTTTTTATGCAATTTCTTTCAATTATGCTAGATCTATTTATACAAAGGATTTCCCAATCTTAATTGCTAAGATCATACATGAATCAATATGCTAGCAATATTAATTTAAGAATAATTAAGAACACATAATTGAATTTCAATGAAATTAAAGAATGAATTAAATTAAAATAAAATCACTACAAGGTCGATCCCGAGGTTCATCTAATCCAAGTATTAATAAAAGTTTAGTTCCTAATCATAGTAGACATAACATAAAAATAAAATAAAAATAGAAAACTAAAAGAAACATGCTGAAATATCTTTTAATATTCATGAAATCCACTTTAGATTAATGAAAATTCACTCCAAATGCATTTTCTTGTTTGCTCTTTGTCCTCTTTATTAGCCTGGGTCATCAATTTGTGTTTATCGAGCCTCCCTTCTACTTTTCCTTTTAATTTTTATGTTATAGTTCAAAAATTAGGATTTTGGGTGGCATATAATCACTAAAATGGTTTTGTGTGGTGGCCATGTTAGTTAGAAATCACAAAACTCTTGAATTTAAAATGTAACATAGGGTTAAAATGCACATATGGCATGGAACACAAATATGTCCAAAGATCATATAACTCTCTAGAAGAACCATGTAGCCATCTTATTTTGCATGAGACATGTCAACATGGGCTTGTTGGTATGGACACGAGCATGTCTAAAGACCACGTTCATTTTCAACTTCTTCATAACTTAGTCAAAAATAGCTCTAAGTCACCCTAAACTTAACCCAATCGATTCCTTTTGCTTTGAATTAGTGAATTCCAACCAAAAACTCATCAGGAATGAATTAATTACCAAAAAACAATAAAAACTCTCAAGTAAACAAACAAAATGCTTTAAACATGGGACTAAAAATATGGTCTATTAAGCACTCACAAAACTCCTTGATACTTAAGTATTTGCTTATCTTCTAGCAAATCAATTTCATTACTGTAAACTTAATAAGAAACAATTATAGGAAAAGCATCAAACAAATCAAATCTATCCATCAAGATTATCCATTATTCATTAAATTGCAACATTCATTGTATTGTTAATCATTTAGTGACTTGCATCAAATTATAAATCAATCCAATTCACTCCATAATTCTTTAAATTTCAACTCAATTCACACCATTCCATTTAATACATAAAGCAAATATATATAATAAAAATGCTAAAATGTTTAAACTTTTTTTCATGCTTGTTATTAAAAATAAAACACTAAGTTTAAACAACTCAACATAGGAACATTCAGAATCTTTTTTGAAAAATCACTTAGCTTTTAACGTGAGAGTAAACACCTTATTATGAATACCCCCAGTTACTTAACTAGGTCACTATCTGATAAGTGTAAATTGGGTCGTATTTTAGGGCATAGTTTGATATGTGTCAAGCTATTAATTTAATCATTCAGTATGTGTTTATGTTAGAATTGTGTTAGTTTGTTAATTATTTATGTTTTAAGTATTTTATGGGTTAGTACAAGTCTTTGAGCTTAAATATTATATTTTTGAGGTACTTTGATGTGTTTTCTAGTATTTTAGGGTCAACATTGAAGAATGAAGAAGTTTCGAAGACATCCGGGCTGAAACAACGGGCCACGATCGTGACATAACAAGCCACAATTGTGACAGAAACACCAAATTTGGCCCATGATCGTGGGCTACATGCCATGATCGTGACAGAAGCCTAGAAAATGATTTACGATCGTGGCCTATAGGGTAGTAGTGGGCTTGCATCAGGCAAACACGCAGACACTCAAAAACGTCAAGTTTTGAGGGATTTGTTGGACCTTTCAGACCTTAGAAAAATCCTATACCCAAAACACAAGAGGATATTTAAAGAACAATAAAAGAGGCAGAGGGGGAGCTTTGCATCAACCACCTTGAGAAACCCTAGAGAGAAATCATCGAGAGAAGAAGTAAGAGAGAAGAGGAGAAGAAGCTAACTAGGGAAGTACTCGACATACTTCCTGGATCAGGAAGTTTCCTGACGTCGTTACCTCTCATCATCCATTTAGATTGTATTTTCTATTTATTTTTAGTTTTATTATTGTATAGAATTGAATTGAACGGTTGATGATAGAATCTAGAATTTCGAGGGTGTTCTAAACTCACCTTCAAAATTTTATTCTTAAATTATGAAAATCTGTTTGTTTATATGTTTATTGGATATTGTTATAGTTTGATTCTCCAATTGCATAATTTGTTAACAAATTGAGAGGGTGAATCGAATAAAAAATGATTAAATTAGACTAAGAGGGTTAGGTGATTTAATAGAAACTAGAATTGAATTAGATCGGTAATTTGTGTGAAGAGAGATCTTGCATAGATTTCTGATGGTATATTAGAGAGCTTCAGAACTAATTAGGATTTTGGATAGGTTGTGAATTAAGAGATTGCAACCTCCATAATCTGATTAGGGTTTATGATTTAGGGTTAATGGTTATAACTCGAAAAAAAGTAATCAACCCTAGGATAGTCTAGAACTAACAATCCGATAACTCATAATCAGTTAGGTTAGCATTAAGGATAGGTAAAATTCCCTTCTCTCAATTGGTAATTTCTTTCGGTTGATACTTTGATGTATTGCAATTACTTAGTAATCAGTATTTTCATGTCGATTCTTGATTTAAGTGATTGAATTAAATTCTCATTTTAGTTTCATTGCATTTTGAATTTTTGGGATTTGTTTTTGACCTTAGATTTTATGATTATGTTAGTTCCCTCCTTATGGGATTGACACCTTTGATACTACGCTAACGAACTGTGCGCTTGCAGATTATCAAAGGTTATTGATAAGTTCTTAATTGATTGTTTAATTATTTCATAACACTTAACGATTAATGACATTAAATTACTTAAGATACTCACTTTGACTCATATGTAATTTTAGGCATAATTCGGAAGCAAAGGAGTTAAAGTGAGTCAAAATTATGATATTTGGTCCATTTTTCAAAAAATAATACTCACTTATCTTCATGGAGCATGAAGAAGAAAATTAAAAGATAAGAAGAAGACAAGAAAGATGAAAAAAAATAAAGAATTACAAAACTTGCACAACAATGCATATTTTTGCATGGGCACATGCAACGTGAATTTCATGGAAAATAAAGGAGTAAAAGGTGGCAACTGAGAAAAGGTGAAGCATGAAACTACATGTAGCTAGTGAAAAAGGCATGTCAAAACAACATCACAGCAAGGAGGAGCAAGGACTCAAAACGAAAACAACAATAAGCAGAAAACGGCAGTGCAGAGACACAACAACTGGACAAGAAACAACAACATAAAAGCAAACGTTAGGCATAATCAGCGTGCATTTCATGCAACCATAACAACGTGTATTAAAGGTGGACAAACAAGGAGAATAAGATGCAGCGTATAAGGCAGGAGCAGCAGAAATGCATACCGCGTCTATGTTTCATGCAAACGTTATGCATGAAATGTAGACATTTGCAGTAGCTAGAAAATATAACAGAAGAGTGATGCGAGAGAGAGCTTAGAGGTAGCAGAATAGACCTTCTAGAGGTTTCGATTGGGGATAATTTTCATGGGGCTGAAGCATTTTCTTGAGAGACTCATGAAAGGCTAGACGTTCTGGTGCCAGTTTAGAGGTAACATCGACCCCGACAACTCAGGATAAATGTATTTTTTGTTTTTGTTGTTTCTTTCTCTTATTAGGAATTGATTATGTTATCTTATGTTTATTGAATTAGGTATTATGAAAAGATGATTTTAATCCATTCATTGAATCGTTTAATTGCAAACTCATTACTAGAATTTCGATATAATCTATAATTGTTATGTTGAAATTCATGTGTAACGACTAATGATTCGTAATCATTAGGGATAACATGACCTAAACTAAATGACGCATCGTATCTGGTTGTTGCCTTGATTAATCGATTTTTCTAATTCGTAATGCTACTACCTAATTAAATTTAGATATCGTATCCTAGGTTATTTGGTGGTTAGATTTAATTAATGATCGTATCTTGATTAAACAAAACCTAAGAGAAAGCTCGGGTTAATTAAAACTCACACACAATCAAACCACCGATCACTATCCCAAATTACTATTAACACCACTCTACCTTTTTATTGGTCCAAAGCTAGCGAATGAAATTATGTGTGCTCGTTTATTCAAATAATAATTTTTCTTTTTATTTTTTAGGGTAAGAAAATTTTCAAAAAGAATTAATATTTAACTTAATGATTATACAAATTATACAAAAGTATCATAGTGCAAATCAAGTATCCATTATCAACATTAATGAACTAAATTGAAATCAACTTAATCATCAAAACACTTTTAAAAAACTTAATCATCAAAATTTATAACTACTTGCCTAAAAACTATATCAAAATCACAACCAAATCATAATGAATTATCTAAAATTCTTGAATTACTTATTATTAAGCTAATTGTAACAAAATTGACAAGTTTAACTAATAAGTCCCTCCCTCACACTAAGTTATACATTATCCTCAATATATAAAACATGCAAGAATAATTAAAAATATGAAAAATAATGGTAGGAAGTGAGGAAAATTGTTACCTCCATGAAAATAAAAGGTTTTGAGCCTTGTCCAATGTTGTTAACATCCATTCACCAATGTTGTTAACATCCATTCAGTGTTGGTGAAATCTTCTTTACTCTAATACAAGGGGCAATGTTGCCTTTATAGCCTCAGGAACTCCATTCAATCTCAAGTAAAAAAAAATTATGACAATAAATTAAGATTATGAAATAACAAAACTACTAATAAAAATCCTATAAAATACTCAATAAAAATAAAAAGCCTAATTGTTAGGTTACCTCCCAATCAACGCTTCTTTATTAGTCTTTTAACTAGACCTCTCAATAAGTCCTTCTTCAAATTGGATCTATAGTTACTGGTTTGCTTCTGCCTAGTTTCCTATATAAGGTTTCATTATCTTAAAAATAGGTCATATGCTATAAGATAATAAGGACGTAAGGTATCAAATTAATAAAATCAAGTAAATCCAATAATGCCTTTTTTAGTTATAAAATGTCAATATAATAAGGAATAATAAATCCCCTAGATCTTTAATTGAATTTGACAATTTATTTTGTGGGAAGTAAGAGCCCTCTATACTAAAGATGATTGTCGATAATTCAGTGATTCCTTTACACTTCATAATGTTATAGTACTCATATGCTCAACCTAGCCCTTCAACTTATGGAGGGTAGAATTGGATGAAGCAACAAATTTCTTAAGGGCATCCTTAAGAAATTGATACTCCTCTTACTTTAGTTATTGTAAAAATCCATATAAAGGATGATCGGTCTATGCAAAGTCATAATAACTGCTCTAATATAGATTATAAGTATTCTAGTATAGAGTACCTACAAATCAGTTCTCTATGCAATTTAGATGCTTCTACATATAGTCTAGTACCTGACATTTATGATATGGTGGTCACCTTCATAAATGTCATAACATGTCATGGATATCGATTGAGCTTCCGAATACATATCACCATGCCTCTTGTTATAAGCTTCCAGAGTTTCCATAAGTGATGGCATACTATAATCCCCCTGAGAATACTATGCTCTTCATCCTTCCATTAAATTTAAAGGCTATAACAATAAGTCACAGATCCTGAAAATAGGCCACAAGCACAAAATCAACAAAGAGAGCTCTAAAGATAGATAAATAAATATAGTATAAAAAGGGAAAAATATGACAGAAAAATAATGGCTAGACTTATATAAATCAAGTTTTCCTAATATCCCAGTCCTACTGCAATGGTGCCAAAAACTTGATGATGTAATTTAGTTTTAACTACAAACATAGGATGTAACTATAACTAACACCAATACGAACGGATCAATCCTACAAGGATTAGAATTATTAGTATTTACCATCTTTCTATTATCTAGTCAAATAAGTTATGGCGCTTAAGATGAATCAAATCTAAAATTTAAGTAATAAAATAAAATCAACCAACACAATTCACTTACTAAAACAAAGATTAAAATAAGAAATAATCAAAGAAGACTATAGTACTTGGAATTCAAGTCCCCTAGTACTTCTCATAAAATAATGATTACACTAATCAATTTAATCTATAGTTCATTAAACTTTGGAAATTTCTCAATTATACTAATATCTTTCTCAACACTTTTACCATCTAATCCTAAGTTAATTAATTGAAATTTCTTTTAATTAAAACCCTTAGAATTTCATTAATCAATACTAATTTCTCTATTAAATTTGACCCTAATATAGAAGATTTATGTCTACCTATCTCTACGCTTGTTTGCAACTCTTTTCTTTAAAAAATAGTATAAATTAATAAATAAAGAAAATATTACAAATACGACATAGAGCTTAAGGGTGTACCCTATACAACCCTTGCATTCGAATACAAGAAGTATAGATAAAATGAAAAGAAAAATTACCTTAGATGTTTAGAGAAGATAGTAAGTTTGAACTACAATTCTGATTCAAATTTGTCAACAGCATCATCTACTTAATTTCATTAATGATCTCTAATTTTAGGGACTCCATTGATGAGTTTTTTTCTTGCAAATCTTCTGATATTTTTTTCTCTCTACAAGGTATATGTAGAGTAAATCAACTTATCAGTTTTCGAGTAGGCATTTTGGTTTGACAGACTTTGCATAATATCTGTGAGAGAATTTCCTGGATTAAGCCATATAAATTTTCTGACATATTCCTACATGTTGTTGTTCAATGGACATCTAAAGAAGAGGTGATCACTTGATTCCTCATATACCAAACACATTGGACAAGTTTTGCAACTAGCAGGTAAGGCATTCTATTAGTGGTGTTGAACTTATTTTTAATTACAAGCCACTAAATAAAAGAGATTCTTGGTGTTAAAACCTTTCTCCAATCAATCTTCAAACATCTTCTTCTTAATAGGTTTTTGATGGTTTTGTCGGTTAATTCGCGGATAGATTGTTCTTTCTAGTAAAAGGTATCTAAAAATTTAGATTAGGAGGGTATGCAAGTTGTAAATGTCTCAGTCTATGGGGAAATTACCAAGAATTTTTGTTACTCATTAAACTGATTTTGGTGTGGAGAGACAAGATTGATGAAATTCTTGAGGTGTAAAGAGCGTGCAAGATTTGTCTTTAGCCTGACCAATTATCATATCATAATGATACTAGCCTACCATTTCCAATTATGCATAAAACATCAGCTTGTACCATATACCTCAACTTCAGTAGTTAGTTTAGGAATTGTGAATTTGAGGTATTATTATTGATTTCCCAGATGCATATGCCTTTTAAGAAGTATGAGTGTAAGCATTTAATCTATAGTGACTTTTATTCCACTAATACCCACCAAAATCTTTGAAGTATCAATGCATGATTTATAGTCTTAATCGAAGAGATGTTCAATCCACCTTCTTCTTTTGGAAGGCACAGTTTAGCTCATTTCACTTTAGTTACTCTTTTGTGCCATCTGGATGACTCCAAAGGAAGTTCTTAAGTAGCCTTTCAGTAGATTTTCTTATATTTTGGGATAGGAATATGTGTGAACTCTAGTATAGTTTTATAAGCATTGCTTAGAGATGTATAAGCTTCCTTTTTTGCCTTTTAAATGTCTCCCAGATTCCTTCTATTGAGTGTTATCAACCCTTCTTAATTTCTTTGAGCTTTTGTATATATTTGAATGCTTTTATATCCATTCATATGTGTATTTAGGCCCCTAAGGATTGCTTCATCAAAACTAGGAGAATTAACTAGATAGTTGTTAAACTTAAATGGTTCATTCCTTCTTATATTTAGCCTTTAGTATAAACTTATAGGATTATAGTCAAATATCCATGGGTTGCCAAAGTGATAATAACTATTAGAAAATTTTGATAGCCAATAGGGGTTAATTAATGCTCTATTAAGCTTTTTTATTGAAAAATTCGGTATCACTCTACTTGTTGTTTCAGATGAAAATTTTTCCATCATATCTTAGGTCTATTATTTTCAACTAACAGAATCATCTTAGGAGCTCCTCATTATTATGATGTAGATTTATCTCTTCCCTTTATCTTCATGAGCTACCTATGTACAGTTGAAGTCGGCAATAATTATTCAAGGATCTTTATGATTATCTTGTAGATCAATTAAGTCTTTCCATAACTATTTCCTCTAAACTTCTATATTAGCTACATAGATTACCAAAATGTTAATTCTTATGTTGCTATCAAAAGGGTTCACTTTGTAATGGATGAATTGATTAAAGTAGTTGTTATGAAGGAGCTAAATAATACTAGGGTTGAAAGTGACTAAGATTCTACCATATAATGAGCAACATAGCTGCTTAAGGTAGTTCATCTCTTTTTAATAAATAATAAGCCCTTTTGAAAATGTGGTCCTTTATTTTTAATCTCCAAATCTCTAAAAGACTGATAAAATTAGGTTTTCTTAAGAGCAAGAAATTAGGTAGAGATTGATATTTATTAGGGTTGTTTAAACCCCTTAAGTTCCATTCTAACCCATTCGTTATGAGGGGATAAAGGTGTTGGATCCCTTCCTCTTAGATTTTTTGCATGTTTTCCTCCTGGAAGTGATTTTAGAAATACATAATGGTTAGGATCTATGTAGCGCCCCCTTACCATAGGGTATCCACCGGAACACCCGTAGGTCATTCCGATACATATCCTACGACCAGAGACCACTACCGACAACAACCACTACACTCCTCATGGCATCACAATCATAAGACAGTAATAAGAAATTGACCACTTTTTAAAACCAAATTAGATTCCATTTCATTCACTCAAAACTCAGTAATTTACAAACTGTCAATATGTTTAGTTACACATGCTCCAAAACACTACTCACTAAATGACATACTGTAATGTACAAAAGACAGATCTAACTATAGGTCTTCAAAAAAAAGCCCAGCTGACCGACCTTTGAGCCATCGCTTCTCTCGCCAATCCACAGTATACGGCTCTACAGCCCTAAGGGAGCTATCTGTCTATGCTTGGGCCTGAAAAATAAGTTGCAATTTTGGATGAGTTTGCGAACTCAATGAGAAACCATCATCGATGGTTCTCCCAATTCATGCATCACATAAGCATGATACAGTACTCATTCAATAATTATACAAAACACACGATTGAAACAATCACAAGACACGTATATCGATGTCTGATCACGAGCGATGTATAAAGAACCGGTCAAAACATTTCCAAATATCCATCCAAGATGCAATGCACATGTGACTCTTTTCCATTCATTTCGATATTGTGACCGAGCGCATAACGGTGATCGGTATAGACGCGTCTGGGAGAATTATCTCCGTCGAGCTCGAGGGTTTGTTCGATATATCGAGCTCTGGCTCGGTTCGATCTGATGGTGTCTCGGTTCACAACTTTCCTTTTAACAGTGGGATGCATTTGTGCATGAATGCACATGTTCCATAGCAGTAAACATGATAATACATAGTCTAATTAGACAGTTGCCTCATATACAAAGACGATCGGTAATGCCACATATAATCCACGTAATCCCGTAGGCAATCAATCTGATAAACACATAGATTGGAATAACCAACTAGGTTACTCACCTAATAACTTCCACGCTAGCGCCGGGAAGTCTCTGCCAAGTCTGTGGAACGATGGTCCACTTGAGCCTCTATAGCAAATTAAATGAATAACCATTACCATTGGTATAAATGACTAAACAATGCACATGAAATCAGTAAAATGTGTATAATGCATGTTCATGGCAATCCCGGCCCTAATCCAATATTTTCTCATAATAAAATTCTATCAAAAATTAGAAATCCATTAGCGCTGACGGTGCGCAATTCGGACCTCTATAAGTCCCCATTTAAATAAAACAGTGATTCACCGTTCCGTTACCCGGGGCTACGTCAAATTCTCGTCTAAAAATTCCGAATCTCTCAGAAAATGAAATTAAATATTCGATGAATCCGATGCCTCAAGAATCAGGTCAATCGGACGTCGGACGGAAAAGTTATTCACGAAAGAACCCAAAACTCAACAATTTATATTTTTATATATATCCCTTATTTCCCCCTTTATTTTCTGATTTCCAACCAACCTTCCAACACCCATAACTCTTTCTACACATTTCTGAAAACTGCAAACTATACCTTGTTGGAAAGCTTATGAAAAGCTCTACAATTCTCAAGAAGACCATAAAAATCAATTCCAACCCTAAGAGTGTCAAAAACTCCATCAAACCTACTGCCTACTCAATTCCCATTAACACAGGGCAGTACATTGACAATTTCATAACTCACTGATTATTCAGTAATAAATTACCACAAAAATATGGTTAATAAGTTCACAATGTCTCCAACAAGTTTCATGAACAATCCAAAATCAAATTCTATTGCTAAACAAGTCAATTAATTCATCTAATGTTACTGTCCCTGAAATCCTCCAATTTGGGCAGTAACCTTATAACAAGCATAACTCCCTGTATACAAGTCAGTAAAATCAGAACTTTATATCCCTGAAAAGATAACATCTCAAACTTCAATTTTCATGAAGCACTCATCATCCAATTCGATCTCTATCAATTTCAAAACTGTTATGGAAGCTACTGTTATGATCAGCCATTCATAACCTAATGTAGGGTCAATTTTTGAAAAATCATAACTCCCAATTCTGACTTCTACAAATTACTCACCATATATCATTTTCAAGGTAATCTCTTCCTCTACAACTTTTCAGAAGCTCACTCACACCAATTCAGTCCACACAAAATGTTAAAATTGCCTCCAATCAGTAAACTCACAAAATCACACTTAAGCTAGGTTTCATCCAAAATGCTCAAAACCAGTCATTAGTAATCAATTCATATCTCCCAATATACAATTCTAAAAATAGCAAGATTAGTAGAAATGGAAAGATAATTCAATATGCTACAACTTCCATGAAGACCATTTTCCCTAATTCCATCTCAATTAATTCATAAAAATCAACAAAACTCAGATGTCATGGTTGCGGTTACTGTTTACAGGCAATGGAACAGTAACTTTCCATGCAAAAATTCACCCTTCTATCATTGAAATTCAACAACACCTATTTCACCCTAAATTGAAGCCAACATTCCAAAGTTTCAGTGGCCACTAACCTTACCTCATTTTCATTTCTACACAATAAGTTATGAATAAATCAGTAACATCAATTATAATTCCAATTTCCCAGATTCAATGTTAACCTTAGTTCAATCACTTCCAATGCCTTTTTCACATCACTAGACATCCAATTAAATACAAATTAAGTATTACTACAGTCATACATATACTAGGGCTAATACTGAAAAAATTGCAGCACTTAATTCCTCAATTCATATACCCAAATAACCATCCATAATCCATTTAAAATTAAGCCATAATCACTTCTATCATACTACTTTTAATTCATCCATAACCCTAACCTTATACCCATTAATCCCAGCAATAAAAGACATCAATATCATGCATCCCTAAGCATAATAGATGCTCCCAACCTCTCATTCAAAGCTTCTACCAACCATGACATGCAAGTCATGCTAACAACATCATTAAACATAATAATTAAAGAACTTACCTATTAGCTTTTCCTCCCTTCTCTTCCCTTCAATTCTTTCCTATGCTTTCTACCTACTTCTACTAACATCTAACAAGCTCATGACTCTTCACGAAGAGGGTAAAACACTAAGTTAGTTGGAAGTAGGAGAATCCTTGAATATTTGAAGGAAGGTGTAATGAAGAAGATGAAAGTCGATGGTGAGAAACAAAAAGAAGGAAGGAGGCTTCGGATGAGTTAAAAAAAATAGCAAGAACACTTGTCTTTTGCTTCTTCCAATGAAGTAAACCGATAGGCATTAAGAAGTGGCATTAAAGAAGGTAATTTGGTGGCAAATTATGGTTGGTCAAACTTTTTAAGGAAAAGTCAAAGTAATCATTTAATAATCCAGATCAAAAATAAACCCAATAATACAGTACCATTGGGTAGCGATTTTTGCTACCGAAAATCGACTGGTTCGCCAATTGGCGATTTTTCCGGTCCGGGAATTTTCTCCGGAAAAATCCAGAAAAATTCCTAAAAATCCCTAAAAATGTAAAACAATTTATGGTGCAGTCCAAATAATTTTTCAAACTCAATTATCCCATTAATTTCACACAGAAGTTTAAGTTAAAACCTAAGCCGAAAAATGTCATGAATGCATGTATACTATGTGCATGTGCAACCAATCATTAATCAGAAAGGCTATATGCTGTATGCGCATGCCGAGATATAATTTAATATCCCGAACCCGACCTAATTATTAAAATACCCTTTTCCTATAGGAGATGGGATGTTACAATCTGTTTGTCTTTAGAGAATCAATATCAAATTACTTATTGCAACCACTAACTTTTAGGCCTTCATTTCTCTTGTTTTCTTGAGGTGCCTTAGGAAGTGCAAATTGAATATCTTGACTATGTGGTCCCCCTCCAGAAGTTATTATTGACATTTCCTTTATTTATCTAGTAAATCCTTATCCAAGCTAGCATCCACACATATTCTAGCATAACCACCATGCTTCAACTTGGTTGTTTGCTTATTTATACAGATAGATCTACCTATCAAGCTTGTCAAATAGCTTAGGCCCTCAATTGACTAATACTCCAAAGGTATCTTGTGGAAGTTAATCCCTAGTCTCAATTTCCTGAGTAATAATGATTTCTCTTATATATGCTAGGGCTCTATTTCTAGGATTTTATTATCATTTTCTTGACAATTAAACCTAAGGATAAAGATATTGTTATCATGAATCAGAGTGCTCTTTAGTCCTATCTTCCTCTAAGTTATTGTTGCCTATAATTGAACTTGAGGAAAAGAGGGCCTTTTCCCAACAAAGAATCCAAATGATAAGGTTTTTCATTTCTAAATTATTGTGTCTAAGATCTTAATAGGGGGAGAAACAATAATAGGATCACATATTGGGATGAATCATTTGATAATAAGAATTATGAGTTGTATTGTTATTATCTTTTATTAAGAGGAATGCAGTAGGTACTTTTGTTTTCTATTTATTTAGTTATCATTATGTCGATATTTTGTTAAAATTTTATCTCTTTCCCCATCCTACCCTCCCATAAGTTAAATAAACCCTCTTTTTACTGATCTTATTTTGTAAGGTTCTCATTCCCTCCTTTTTTAAATCTCTTAAGCTCTATTAAGCAATGTTATGAAATCCATTTCGTATCGATCAATACGTACGATATCAGTTCAAAACTGGTACGGTATTTTAAATTTTGGTACCGGATTTGAATAGCGGTCAGTACCGAAAATTTTAAAAATTTGGAGAATTATTTTGTAAAATTTTCAAAAAATTTTAAAATCTCCTCCTCCCTCCCTCCTTTTCCCTTTTTTCCAAAGTTTTAAAAATAATAATAAATATTTTATTACTAACAATAATTATAAATTAAATAAACCTTAAAAATAAAATATTTTATTTTAATTACTAATAAATTATTACAAATAAATTATTTTTATTTAAATTTATTTTAATATTTTATATAATATTTATTAATAAATTATTAATAAAAATATTTTATTTTTAAAATAAATAATTTAAAATTATTATTTATAAACTAATATTTATTATATATATTTTTATTATTAAATCAAAATTTATTTGAAATTTATATATTTTAAAATATTTTTAAATTTAATTATATTTATTAATAATTATTAAATTAAGTTTATATATTAAATTAAAATTGTGATTATGTCTAATTAAATATAAAAGGAAATGGAATGCGAAAATAACAATTCTAAAAAATAATTCAAAATTATGATAAAGTACAAAATTTGAATTATTTTCATTATTTTACAATAAATTATTATATTTAGATAATTATTATATATAGAAATAATTAAAATATAATAAAATATATAAAAACTAAAATCAATAAGATATAAAAAGCTAAATTAAATAAACTACAACTATACAATATGACAATGAACTATTTTGTCATTTTAAAAATTTAAGAACTATTTTATAAATTTAAAAATTACGAAATAATATCCTATTAATCAATACCGATGCGATATTGTACCAAAATTTAATCTAGTACTAAATTCGATATAGTATTCATAACTTTGCTATTAAGTATCATATACCAACAATTTTGAGAAATAAAGAACAAGCTAAAAAGAACTCGTCGCAAAGATGGTTGTAATGAGTGTTTTGAAAGGATATAATAAGAAAAAATTTAGAAGTTCCTTTTTATCATATGCGTGGTACCTATTTCCAAATAAACATCCCCTATTTTAATGAGTATCGTACTTCAAATTACCCACTATATTCTGAATTCTTTATCAGTAGAAAGTAAGATAAATTGTGCTAATTGGTTTGGTAATTTCTCAAATTGAATCTTTAGATAAATTTCTTTCAATAATTAAACTCTTCATTATATCTATTTTATTAGACATAATTGACTGATAACACCAATTTTATAATTTATAATATTATAATTTATAACTTCCATAAAATTATATCATAAATTATTGATAAAAGGATTTGTAATTATATAAAATGCAAAATTCTAACTCATAATTTTAATGATAGCAAAATATGTTACTTTTAATATTTTTATATTTAGTAAAATTAGTAACTTAATTTATCAAATATCCAAGCAAAAGATAAAAAAATTAAGTTCAATAGAAGGATAAAGTGATCAAAAGAGCAATTAAATCATTTGAGTAATAAAAATAAAAATGAGTTAAATGAAATAGAAACATAATGCAATGCGAAATTCTAACTCATATTTTTAATGATAGCAAAATATGTTACTTTTAATATTTTATATTTAGAAAATTAGTAACTTAATTTATCAAATATCCAAGCAAAAGATAAAAATTAAGTTCAATAGAAGGATAAAGTAATCAAAAGAGCAATTAAATCATTTGAGTAATAAAAAAGCCAGATGAGTTAAATGAAATAGAAACATAACGCAAGTAAAGGACCAATAATGAGTAGAAATCAAGCACTTCAAGATATAACAAATCATTATAATATAACTTTATTTTAGTTAATGGTTTAAGGACTCAATCATAATCATTTACATATAAGGGTAATGCATAATTACTTTCATAATTAAGAAAAAATTATTTTGAACTTTAAACAAAGTCTTGGAATGATTTTAGATCAAATGTCTATGAAATGAGGCATTTTGATGCTTTTAAGTTTAAAATGTTGAAAAATTAACAGCTTAAATTGCTTTTCAAATATGAATTTTGTAAGGGTCTTGACTCTTGATGAGTCTGAGGTTTTCGTCTGACTAACCAAAATCAAGATCAAAATGTCATAACAAGTGTAGTATGTTAGGCTAACGGATAGGCTAGCTAAACCCCTACTAGAACAAATATAGCTGGCCAATGATATATGGTCACCTACCCAAACATGCCTAAATATTAGTTATTATGACAACTAATTTTGTGTATCTAATAATTTCGGAGCGCAGGTGAGTTAATAATAGGCTCTTCTAGTTTAAGTAAGGTTGTGAGCTCGAGCTATCATCATGTATGCAGTTGTTTAAAATTTGGAGTCAGAATTTTGCCTCCCACAAAGAACCTATTTAGTTCAAGCTAGGATTAGTCTGAGAGTGAATGACTTAAAAGTACCTTTCTATAATTGAGTTAGGATAAAAACTTTTCACATTAAAAAGACTCTAGGAAAGCTGGTGAGAGAATTTTTTTTACCTTAACGTGCGATTGAGCATGATATGAGTTATTTTTTTTTTTTTTGCATTATGTTGTCAAGAATGTAACTTTTAGGTTGTACTTTAGGGGCTGAGAAAGCGGTAAAATTGATTAGGGTCTCTCTTCTCACTTGATAAAGATTGTAAAGAAGTCTTTCTCAATGTAGGAAGAAAGATGTGTACATGTTCATCTTCCCCTGAAGAAAGAAACATATGCGAAATATCTCTTTTTGGTTGCAACAGATTACATTAAGAAATAGACTATATCTTAATGTAATCTATTTCAAAGGGGAGTATAGCTCTAACCCAACTGTCCGAACTACTTTTATTGACTTTCTAAAACGTGAATGCATTAGTATTTTATCAGGCTTGACTCAAGTCATCAAGTCAACCATCCCAGGGTACAGGGAGAATACAAGGACGTAGTATTCTATCTCATTTATAAAACAAATTAAAATAACCTCCGAATTTAGTGAACCAGTTATAACGGTAGAGATATTATATCAAGTTGGTTTGGACTTTTTATAATTAAAACTTGATGTATTTGTTTTAATCCACATGAAATTTAAAATTCAAGTATTAATAATATGTTTATCAATCAAGTTAAATTGCTTAAAGGTGGAACTCAAATTTGAAAAGCGCGTATTAATTCATTAACCACCGCGGGTGAGAAATACGGATTGGGAGGGCGGAATTTAAGGAAGAGGGGGAGACAAAATAAATGCGTGATTTAGGAGGGAGGAAGTAATTCACCTACTTCCCCAACTATATCTGCTTGCTAGTTGCTAATGTTACTGCCAGATCTAGACCCACCTCACACGCATGCGATGTGATCATCAACCATCGGTGTTTGTGACCTTAATTACGTTATCAATTGCTCCCTCTGTTTAAAATAAAAGTAACATGTAATTAATAAAGGTTTATCAAAATTTCACTAACTTTTTTAATAAATGTGTATCTCTTTAAAACGATTTTTATTTTAAATAGAAGGAAGTAATTCCAAAGCTCGTGCGACTGATTCTCGTGCACATCTTTATGAACGTATAGAAAATCAGCATCACTACTAGATCCAACATTCAATACATTTTGCTTTCTTATGTCGAGAATTCAATAAACTCAATACTACTAGCATGTAAAGGCTAGCACATGCAAAAATGTGAACAAGCAAGCAGTCCAAGCCAAAATTCTCGTCGTTTTTATTTGACGAAAGAGACAACATCGCTGGATTGGTTCGGTGGGCGTTGGATACATTAATGACCGTCTGTATCTCCAACGCCAAGGCCCCACCTCCAGACCCCAATGCGAGCAAAAACCAATTTGATTGATTGCCAACTCTTTCTGGGCTAAGCTCAGCTTGTAAATACGGGCCTCATAAATAAAACGCCTAAGACTACTGTGATGGTCCTTCGTCCTTGAAAATGATTGGTCATTGTAATTATTATTCAAAGAAACGTCATTTTCTCCCATTTTATGTTCTTTAACTTTTGTTTTTTAATTTTTAAGGTCAAATGACCTTAGCTAGTAATGACAATGAATCGAATTATTTACCCGACCATCTTTTCTTAGCCTAAATCGTGCCGAATCCTAACCGAACTTGAGATGCTCAATGTGAGCTTGAATTGAAACCCAATAAGGCTAACTTTAACACTTGACCAAACTATTTGTTTTCTCTCTCCTTCTCTTTTATTGTCCTACCGCATTTAAAAACTTGCAAATTTATCAAAAATTATAAGCAAAATTACATAGGAATAGGATGCTTCATTCAAAGAAAAACTAAAGAATAAAACACTCAAAAAAAAATTCAAATTTTGATAGCCTTGGAATCCTTTTGAATTTTGCTTCCTCACCTTTATTTGAAGTCTTTAAAATCATATATTTGAAGTCGTAAACACTTTGGGTCTCAAAGTTGAAAGGAACAAACAATTGTTGTATAACAGAAGGAACACACAATTATGGTGTGGAACAAACAAAAAAAAAAAGCATTAAAACATAATGAGAGAATAAAAAACAGAGGAGTTGCAAGAAGAAGAAGAAGAAGAGGGAGTCCCTGTGGAAGCACAAAAACCTCTTTTAAAATAAAAGCTAAACACGTTTTAGTATTTTTATTCAAATAAAATGATGTTATTTTGTATATAAACAAACAATGTCAATTTATTGATATAAGGGTTTGGGCTTTGAGTTGTGCCTGGACAGTAAAGTCCGAGCCTAAATCTAACATAAAGTCTCAATTTAAAAAGAAATTGATCTCAATCTGAATCTTAGTTAATTAGGGCCAATTTTGTTGATTTCGGGCTAGATATGAGGTTTGGACTTAATCGCCATTCCTATATCTAAATCTATCTTTGCCATAGACATAAGAGAGAAATTATTTTAAATACAATTAAACTAATTTTATAGCTATCAATATCTTTTTAATAAAATGTTGAGCCTTTTTTGGAAATTAAAGAATATTTTAAATTTTGAAAAGGCAATATGCAAGTTTTAAAATGTTCCAAGATATATGGACCATAAAATGATCCATTAAGGATAAACATCAACACTAACTTGAAATTAAAGGAGCTAGAGAATAATAACAGTTGCTAAAAACAACTTATTCCTATTCCTGACAAGGGTAGAATGATAACAAATGGTAGAAAGTCACAATTAGAACCAAGCAATTTAAACTGACTTAATAGTGTGAGTATTCCTTCAACATTTTTAATTCTTGATCGACATATTGCTTCTTTATATTGTTAGAAGATTTTCACTTTACTAAAGTTCCTGTTGATGTTTCTCTACTATTGAGTATCCCTTTACCAGAGTTCTCTAGCTTCTAAGGTGTGTTGAGTTAGGTGGACATTCTAGCTTCTAGCCATTTCTATTTGATGTATACTTTTTAAGCTTTAAAGATTACAATCTCCTGAATCCAAGTGGTTGCACTAGCTAACCATAATTGATTTTCCATGTTTTTTTGTGATTAAAATTCCTCCCATTTCTCTCCATTTAGATTGCATATACTATGTAACTAAACGCTAATTTGAAAATCTTGCCATCAACTTTATTCATCTTATGAGGAATGATTGCATATTAAATTTTCTGATCCCATTCATCTAGTTGATAAGAGATGTTATAGAGTCTTAAATTCTTCTTCAAAGAATGTTGGTGAACTAACATTTAAAGAATAAGGGTTTTATACTTTCATTCTTTTAGTCACAAAGATTGTAAACTAGATTGATATTACTAATTATGCCTCCTAGTCTATCTTTTTGTTTTGAGCTTGTTTTTAGTGGCTAACAAAAGGATAAAAAAGACCTTAGGAAGCTTTGATTCAAATAAGACCAATATGTACTAAGGTACTCCTTGATTGGGGTTTGGTCTATAGTTAGGATTGTTTTTCATTATTAAAGATGGCTGTTAAATGCTTATATACTATATTTTTATTCCCTTATCTATTGTATTTTGCTTGATTATTTGAGAGTCTTTATTGTTTTCAATACTTATTTCATCTCTACTATGTTTCCAAGTCTCAATTGTCTTCATAGACCAAAAGGAGAAGGATTAGGGTGAATTCGGGGCATATAAAGGAAGAATTGAAGCCATTTTAGAGGGACATGCTTATGTTAGTAAGGGAATTGTCTGTGTAAGTCATGTACATATCTATGTGAAGGACTATATAAGTCCATATAAGCGTGTACGGCTTCGGATACATTGTTTTACCTGTGTAAAGGTAGACATACCCATGTAAGTCATGTACATGGCCATGTCCACTACCCATGTAAGCTTTTATGAGGAGAAGTTAAAGTCAAAGTTATAGAGAAATTTTAGAGTTCTAAACACAATTTTGAGAATAGGAAGACAAAAACACTAGGATTGACTTAGAGATCTGATACAGAACACTCTTTCATCAAAGTTTCAGGGGATTATATTAGAGAAAAGGGGATATAAAATGGATTCTCTTTTTTAAATATTCTTATGAAATTTATGTTTTATTTTCTATTTTTATGAAGTAAATTTGTTTAGTGCCTAGGTGGGATGAACCCTAAGTTGGGATTGACTTAGTTATTTGATTCTTTATTTATTGCAATTTGATTATTGGTTCATTCTAATTTAATTAGATGTTTTAATTCTTGAATTAATATGTTTGAGATGTTAGTTCCATATATGATTTCATATAATTGAAATTGAAATCTATTTGTATGAATAGATCTATCATAAGTGGAAGGAGTTATATGCAAACCTAGAGATAGGTCAACCTAAATCTTCTAGGTTTTGGTCAAATGTAATAGTGAAATTCACATATCTATTAATGCAATCTTAGGGTTTTAACTAACAAGAGATTTTAGTTAATCAACTAATGATTAGTTGTTAATATTCTTAAGAAAGATATTAGGATAGGATAGGAATTTTAGTAGTCTTATGATCAATAATTGAATTGCATAATAAATAGATAGTATTTAAGAAATCTTAGGAGGATTCATTACTTGGGTACTAATTATTTCATATTAATTAATCTTAGTGTCATCAACATTATTGTTTATTGTTGTGTTGCACTTTAACTTAGTTTTAAATAAACTATAATCTTAATTTATTGATTAGATAATAGAAAAGAGGTTATTACTAGTACTTATAGTTCTTATAGGATCAACACTCGATATTCACTAGCATTATACTATAGTTCGATAAGTGCACTTGCCAATCATATCTACATAGTAAAGATCGACCATATCAAGTTTTTGACATTGTTTCTAGGGACTAGAATATTAGAAACACCCGATTTTTGTTAATCTAGCCATTATTTGTCATTTTTATTTCTGTTTTACTTTTTGTTTTTAATTTGTTAAAATATTTGCTAACCTTTTGGTTTTGTCACTTCTATAAGTCTTTGGGTTAGTTTATCAGTTGAGAAAATCCATCTTATTTAGTTGAAAAAGATCTATAAATTGAGAGGAAAACTTGTAGAATTATTCAAAGGACATTATTTATAAAGGTAGATCTAAATTAATAGAAAGAGGATTTAGAGTGTCATATTAATACTGAAGGATCAGAAACTACGACAGACTATATAAAAATAATGTTTGATTATGCTAAGCTAAACTTAACTAGGATGGAGTCCAACATTATAAGACCTAATGTCACTACCAATAATTTCAAGATTAACTAGAACATTATTTAGATGGTGCAGTAGTATGCCTAGTTTGATGGAATTTAGGACGAGGATTCTAATGCGTATATAGCAATTTAAAAAAAAAAGACATTTTTAAGGTTAATGGTGTGCTACTAAAAACATAATAAGCTTGAGATGGTTTCTATTCTCATTGAGGAATAGGGCTAAGCAATGGTTAAATTCTCTACCAAGGGGATCCATAACTATATAGAATTAGATGGTAAATAATTTGAAGAACTTTTCAACCAACTAAAACTGCCGAACTAAGGAACAACATCTCTTCCTATACTTGGATCGATTTAAAAACTTTGTATGACACATGGGAGATATTTAAGGAGATGCTAAGGAAGTGCCCATATTATGGTTTAATATTATAGATACAAATCTAGACATTTTATAATGGGCTAAATTATGACTAGGCAAATGATTGAAGTTACAATTGGGGTACTCTAAATAGTAAAAGCCCAAACAACTCAAGATCTCATTGAAGATATGGTGATGAACAACTATCAGTGGTGCTCCTCTTGATTAAAACCTACCAAGCTAGTATGAGTATATGACATAGATATAATTATAGCATTTGTAGGCTAGGTTGAAACTCTAAGCAAGAAAATGTATTGATTACTGTTAGTATGAGCATTCAATTAGCAAATACATCTGCTAAGTATCCTAAGGATATTATTGAGGATATACTTATGAAAGTTGATTATTTTTTTTCTAATTGACTTTGTGATTCTAAAAATGGATGAGGATTCAAAAGTACCTTTATTTCTAGGTTGATCCTTCATAGCCACCACTAGATCCATTATTGATGTTATTGAGAGCAAATTAGGTAGTAAGGGCAAAGTAGTGCATAGGGTTGGAGAAGAATACATTATATTTAAAATATTGATGCCATAACTAATCCTCTTAAACATATTGATGCTTTTCATTCAATCGATTAATTTGATGATGCAATTTCAAATGTTGTGCAAGACTTTAGTTTTGAAGGTCCATTAGAGTTGTATCTAGTTCAAGTTAATAAGAAAGATAGGGATTTCCCTATAAAGAAAAGGTAGGTAATCTACTTAGAAGCTAAAGAATCCATGGTGAGAAGAAATCAACTTAGTCTTTATAAGCTGCCTTGATAATAGATATGTCTGATTAAGGACGTCAAACAAGTGCTAGTTGGGAAGCAATATGATACTTTTGATCAATGTAATTCTTTTGATTAAATTTGTGTTTATTTTATGATTTTATTGATTTTTAGTTTATTTTGTGATAGGTTTATGAGCATCCTTATTGATTTTTACCTATTTTTGTGTTGTTTGTATGTTTTATTTAATATACTAGAGGTTACATGTAAAATTTTTAAGTTTTAGTAATTTATAAGTATAAAAGGTCACACACATGCCCGTATACGCAAAATTGCATTATTTTATGTTTAACATAGTCACGATGACTTACACAGTCACTGGAAAAAAACCATATATGTATATGAAAATTCTAAAATTTCCCACACGATCACAATGAGTTATATGGGCATGCGTGTCCCAGAGTTTTGGAACATATCACTTGATACACACATGTCCCAATTCCACACATTCACAATAACTTATATTGTTAGGTATATGACTATGTAAATCTATGAAACACTTACAAATTGTAGCCTTTTTTTGTAACATCCCGTTACTGTTAGCAAGGGTATTATGGTAATTATGAGACTGACTGATAGGCCTTACTGTATTTACTGACTGAGCATGTTACTGGCCTCTAATTATAGAGGAACTGGTCTACTACATATGCATATGTTCATTGGTACATGCGTTCATGATTTTTCGGTATTTAATTGTGAATTGGAACTGATCGAATTGACTGGACTGCTTAAATCGTGATTAATTGAGAAAAATTAGAGTAATTGGGTTCAATTGACTGATTTAGAATAGTTTATGAGTGACTGGTATTTTATAGTGGCTTATAGGAAATTTTCGGAAAATTCGGGTGAGAATGCCCGGACCGGAAATATTTGGGTGACTGACTGATTGACTGAATATTACTGAAAGAATTGTTCAATGGCAATGGAAAAATTAGAGTTTTACTATTAGATGAATTATAGTTGGAGCCACTGAAAATTTGAGACTGAAATTTGGACTGATTAGAAGACCTATAGCTATATATAGTAGAGACTTGAAATTGGGGAAAATTTTCTAAGGCAATTGCGAGTTTCTCTTCTCCTCCTCCCACGGTGACTTGCGATTCCTCTCATCGGTGAGGATTTCTTGATTTCTCCTTATGGTGTTCTCCTTATTGTGCAACATATATTGGTTTGATGAAGGATTGAGGAGTTGTAGAGTGGAAAATCGTTGATTTGAGAAAGATTAGGGTTTACGGTGATTTCTTGAGATTTTCGGATCGAGAGTGATTGGTAAGTTTCTTGGTTTTAATGTTGCTATTGATAGTTTCTATGGCATTTATTTTGGTTATTTGAGTTGTTGGGAGTGATTATGGAGGTTTTAATGTCATTAATGGCGAAATGCGATCGGAGAAGACGAAGGAAATCCGTCTTCTGTGGCGCACGCTGTGAGCCCAACGGCGACGAATATATATTCGCTTCATGGCATGAAGCTGGCGTGGACGCCACAATGAGCGGATGAATTATCGCGCGTCGAGACATCTGTGAGCATCGCGGCGAAGGATTCGAGCTGCGTGCTTGCATGGCGCCCTTCACGCCATGACGAGCAATCCGAATGTGGTAGCGGTGAAGGCGGCGTGGTCATGGCGAATGGGATTTTAATGGGATTGATTTTGGATTGTTGGGTATAACTTTTGTGTATACCTCAATTGAGGTGATTCAGATTCACGTGAGCTGGGAAAGAGGTCTACAAAATGAGAATAATTATGGAATTAGATTGGATTTTATTGGTAATGAATTATAGAGATTAAGGTCAATTATGGTGCGTAGAGTGACCTAAATGTCAAATTGAGACTATTGGAGTTTTAATTGGGAATTTCAATTTAGGGTTTGACCCGATAAATAGGAAATTGTTATAGGGAATTCAAATTGAGGAAAATTGATTGGATTTTAAGGATGGATCAAATATTGTCGACCTATTGAACAAAGAGATAGGATTGAGCATTAAAGTACCGAAATTGGGTTTTGGCACCGAAAAATCGTGAACATGCATGGTACATCATTTCACTAAGACATATGCATTCTTGTATTGGTTAATTGAAGCGATTAATAATAGGCGTACTTTCTTGTTATAGAGGTGCCGTTGGATCGTCGTTCCACGGACATTCTTTGGGACTTCGAGCGATGGCTTCGGGAGTAACGGTGAGTAACCTAGATGGTTTTCAAATTCTGATCGCTAAATGCCTTCGGTGATCTCGTTGACTCTTGAATTGTATGTGATAGAAGTACCTTTGTAAGACCATTGAAATGTATATGATGAATTGCATGTTCTTCTTGTATGGAACCGAACAATGTGAATTGCATTGTATGACTACGATGGTGAAAAGTGTACGATTGAAGCTGTATAAACTTCTTGTATTGGACTAAATTACTGTATGACATTGAGAAATGAAATACTGGGCTTTTATAGCCGTACATTGAATCATGAAAACATTGCATTGCATGCATAAATGCATGATCGATAATGGAATGTGACCCAGTCGCAATTACTCCGACAAGGCCTAGCTGAGGGAGAAATCACGACGCGTCCCATCGATCATCACATTACTCTTGACGGGCCTCGAGACCAGGGGATTTATCCCTAGCCTTCATCTTGACGCCTGGCCGAAGGAGAAATCACGACGTCCAATCGATCACTTGATCGAGCACTTGGGCACAACATGAATAAGCTGGAAAGAGTCGCACGTGCATTGCATCTTGTCTTGAATGCCCGAAATGTGTATGTGACTCTTGTGAATGATATGAATCACAATCTGTAAATTATTGTGAACGAATGAGTGAATTGTGACAATGACATGATTTAATGTGAACTGCAATATAATATTGATAAGTGTTAGTGCTATCTTGTAAATCATTGATAATATCTAAACCGTGATGAGATCATGTAAACTATTATAGAATCATGTAAATTGTATATATCTTGTTGTTGTATATTCTTGAGATATCTTTGTATGCAATATGCGTAAGTGCATGATTTGAGTGAACCATCAATGATGGTTTCTCACTGAGTTCGCAAACTCACCCAAAATTGCATTATATTTTTCAGGACTGATAGAGTAGACTCCTAGCTCTGAAGATATTATTTCGCCGCCGTATGTAGCTTGGCAAGAGGCGTGATGGTACACAGGTCGGTCAGCTGGGTTAGCTTTTGAGGATGACTTAGGATAGATGCTTGTATCAGTTCCTTTTGATTTTGTTAGGAGACTGATAGACTTGTCTATTCTGAAATTGGATGACTGTATCAGATACAATTATTTTGGATGATAATTTACTGATTTTTGTTATATTGCGTTTTAAATGATTGCGATGCCATGTGGATATTGAACGAAATTTTCTGGTAGTGAACCTTTATCGTAGGATACGTGTCGGAGCGACCCTCGGGTTTCCCGATGTGTACCCTATAGTCAGGGGGCGCTACATTTAGTGGTATCAGAGCATGGTTTGGCATTTTTTGGGCATAGTGTATTGTTAGGCTTGAATCACTGTAAAGAATGGCGAAGCGATCGAATTTCTTCTGCATTTTAGGTCATCCGTACTGGGAGATAGAGTTGAGTTACCAGCTGACCTGGAATCAGTGGGAGCTAATTGGGAGTCAGAGTCCCCGATGCCTCATCCAGAGGAGATGCCTCCTCGAGTTCCTGCGAGACGGGAGCGAAGATATGATCGATTGCATGTGGCGGTGATGAACTTCTATGGTAGAAAACCGACCTGCGGAGGTGAGGATGGCTTGAGAGGACCGGCGAGTCCTCGATCGATGGATTGTGTACCGGATGAGCGTTTGATTCGCAGGTTTCTCTTCTCAGGGTCTGCATATCGATGGTGGAGGGCTGTTAAGCAAGTACCACGGGCCCTATACTGCGATATGGGAGGATTTTACGAGGGCCTTTAGGAACAATTACATGCCCAAAGACTATCTAGAGATGAAGATGCAAAGTTCTTAGAGGCGAGGCGAGGCGGATGATTGTGGTGACTATGAAATGCAGTTTAATGAAGCGATGGGATATGCCTCGACACCGATTTCTACCGAGGTCGCGGTGTTGGCGTTTTGAGGCGGACTCAATTGGGAGATCCGAACCCGATTGGCGTGTCGATATGGGTACATTCATTGGTGAGGGTGGCGGCAGTGCGGATAAAGCATTCTTGAGACGAATGTGGATTGAGGCCGGTCGGAGACCAGATTAAGAGACCCATGACGGTCGAGCAATGAGAGTAGAGGTATAACAGACGTCGGAGCAGATCCTTTAGATCCTCGGGAGGGACTAGACGGTCCGGTTACGGCGAGAGACGATTTACTGGTGGTAGTGGTAGGCGGTCTAGAAGTTTAGGCGATCTATTGCTACGTGTGAGCATTGTGGTAGCGACACAACGGAGAGTGTCGGTGGTTGTCGGGGCGTGTTTGCGGTGTGGCTCGATGGACCACAGTGGGAGCGCCCGAGACTATGGGAGCCCGATCTGCTATGTTGGAAGATCTGTAGCAATCTGCAGATGCAATGAGCCGTGGTGGTGGATTCGGATGGAGAGGCCGAGGCCGAGGCCGAGGCCGAGGCCGAGTAGAGGAATCAGTATTGAGGTCTGAGAGTCTGGACAGGAGACAACAACCTCAGGCTAGGGTCTATGCCATGACTCGGCAAGAGGCCCAGGATTCCCCAGATGCCATAGCAGGTATGCTTCTAATTTTAGTTTTGAAGCATATGTATTATTGGATTGGATTTTGGATTTATAATCTTTCTTTATTACACCGCATCAAGCATATAGATTGCATGGGAATAGACAGAGGTTACTGTATGAGTTAGTGGTAAGTACTCCTTTAGAAAGTACGACTGTATTGGGAAAAGCAATTTTTGAAGAATGAAAAAAAAATGTGTGAAAAGTATGACTGATGATTGTGAAAGAGACATTTGGAGAACTGCTCAGCTTAGTGTTAATTATATTGTTTTCAATGAGAGATTTGGCAATATTTAGTGAAATGTCCCGGTAAAGGTTATGAGGCAATTAGTTGATCTAGTGCAATGTGATTTAACGTAATTGGGGACAAGTAAAATGTCATAGACTGTACTGTGGTATTGTGATTGAGTATTTGAAAATGTGATGTTATAAAAGCGAGGGACCATTAATTGTATAGAAATGTTATGGATATGTGAATCAATGATGATTGAAATATTTTGGGAATTTGAATGGATCGTAAAAGAGATTAAAGGATTGAGTAGTCGCAAAGATAAGACAGGTATGAAATTAAATGGAATGAGCGGAAATTCAATAGCGTATAAATATGTTAATGTTGACTGATAATTGTCATAAAAAAAAATGTACCGAAAGAGTAATAAAAGATTTAGAGTGTGAATTGGATAGTTATTCGTGAGAATAACTAACAGATGTGGCTGCCGAGGCAAATGTGAGACTGATATCCTTAGAGTTCCGTTGTGATTGCCTGAATATAGTCAAAGATTATGATTGATTTGGATTAATGATGATAGCGAAGTGAATTTGTAATAGGGGTTGAGCGATCCCAATTCATGACAATAAGTTAAATCGATAAGGAAACGAAATTCGTTATTAAATGGCTTCTATGTGACCATCGTGAAAATAGATTGGTAAGGTGGTTTAAAATCTGAAAGATGATTCTGATTTACAGAGTGTTTTTATGGACTGGATTAAGAACACAGTATTAAGAAATGATAAATGTGTTACTGGTACTGAATATGAGGATTTGCAAATAATTATAAGGATATGAATGAAGATCAGAATAGAAAAGAGTGGATCAATTCTCCATCCTCTTGATTCACTGTATATGAAATTTTGAGGACGAAATTTTTATAAGGAGGGGTGAATTGTAACATCCCGTTACTGTTAGCAAGGGTATTATGGTAATTATGAGACTGACTGATAGGCCTTACTGTATTTACTGACTGAGCATGTTACTGGCCTCTAATTATAGAGGAACTGGTCTACTGCATATGCATATGTTCATTGGTACATGCGTTCATGATTTTCCGGTATTTAATTGTGAATTGGAACTGATCGAATTGACTGGACTGCTTAAATCGTGATTAATTGAGAAAAATTAGAGTAATTGGGTTCAATTGACTGATTTAGAATAGTTTATGAGTGACTGGTATTTTATAGTGGCTTATAGGAAATTTTCGAGAAATTCGGGTGAGAATGCCCGGACCGAAAATATTTGGGTGACTGACTGATTGACTGAATATTACTGAAAGAATTGTTCAATGGCAATGGAAAAATTAGAGTTTTACTGTTAGATGAATTATAGTTGGAGCCATTGAAAATTTGAGACTGAAATTTGGACTGATTAGAAGACCTATAGCTATATATAGCAGAGACTTGAAATTGGGGAAAATTTTCTAAGGCAATTGCGAGTTTCTCTTCTCCTCCTCCCACGATGACTTGCGATTCCTCTCATCGGTGAGGATTTCTTGATTTCTCCTTATGGTGTTCTCCTTATTGTGCAAGACTAATTGGTTTGATGAAGGATTGAGGAGTTGTAGAGTGGAAAATCGTTGATTTGAGAAAGATTAGGGTTTACGGTGATTTCTTGAGATTTTCGGATCTGAGAGTGATTGGTAAGTTTTACTGGTTTTAATGTTGCTATTGATAGTTTCTATGGCATTTATTTTGGTTATTTGAGTTGTTGGGAGTGATTATGGAGGTTTTAATGTAATTAATGGCAGAAATGCGATCGGAGAAGACGAAGGAAATCCGTCTTCGCCGCGGCCTGCACGCGAGCCCAACGGCGACGAATATATATTCGTTCTCCATGAAGTGGCGTGGACGCCACGGCAAGCAGATGAATTATCGCGCGCGTCGAGACATCTGTGAGCATCGCGCGAAGGATTGCTGAGCTGCGCTTGCAATGAAAGCAATCCGAATGTGTGGTGAAGGCGGCGTGGTCATGGCGAATGGGATTTTAATGGGATTGATTTTGGATTGTTGGGTATAACTTTTTGTGTATACCTCCAATTGAGGTGATTCCAGATTCACTGTGAACTGGGGAAAGAGGTCTACAAAATGAGAATAATTATGGGAATTAGATTGGATTTTATTGGTAATGAATTATAGAGATTAAGGTCAATTATGGTGCATAGAGTGACCTAAATGTCAAATTGAGACTATTGGAGTTTTAATTGGGAATTTCAATTTAGGGTTTGACCCGATAAATAGGAAATTGTTATAGGGAATTCAAATTGAGGAAAATTGATTGGATTTTAAGGATGGATCAAATATTGTCGACCTATTGAACAAAGAGATAGGATTGAGCATTAAAGTACCGAAATTGGGTTTTGGCATAGAAAATCGTGAACATGCATGGTACATCATTTCACTAAGACATATGCATTCTTGTATTGGTTAATTGAGCGATTAATAATAGGCGTACTTTCTTGTTATAGAGGTGCCGTTGGATCGTCGTTCCACGGACATTCTTTGGGACTTCGAGCAAGAGCTTCGGGAGTAATGGTGAGTAACCTAGATGGTTTTTCAAATTCTGTTGCTAAATGCCTTGGTGATCTCGTTGACTCTTGAATTGTATGTGATAGAAGTACCTTTGTAAGACCTTTGAAATGTATATGATTGAATTGCATGTTCTTCTTGTATGGAACCGAACAATGTGAATTGCCTTTGTATGACTACGATGGTGAAAAGTGTACGATTGAGCTGTATAAACTTCTTGTATTGGACTAAATTCTTGTATGACACCGAGAAATGAAACATTGGGCTTTTATAGTCGTACATTGAATCACTGAAAACATCGCATTGCATGCATAAATGCATGATGATCGATAATGGAATGTGACCCAAGTCGCAATTACTCTTGTGGGGCCTAGCAGGGAGAAATCACACGCGCGTCCATCGATCTTATTCATTATCGGGACCTCGAGCAGGGGATTATCCTAAGCCTTTATCTTGACCGGCCTAGCCGAGGGAGAAATCACAGCGTCCAACCGATCCTTGATCGAGCACTTGGGCACAACATGAATAAGCGGAAAAGAGTCGCACGTGCATTGCATACTGTATTGAATGCCCGAAATGATGGTATGTGACTACTATGAATGGCTAGAATCACAATCGTAAATTATTGTGAACGAATGAGTGAATTGTGACAATGACATGATTTAATGTGAACTGAAATATAATACTGATAAGTGTTAGTGCTACTGTAAATCGCTGCATAATACCGCAAACTGTGATGAGATACTGTAAACTATTATAGAATACTGTAAATTGTATATAATACTGTTGACTGTATATTATTGAGATATGCTGTACGCAATATGCGTAAATGCATGATTTGAGTGAACCATCAATGATGGTTTCTCACTGAGTTCGCAAACTCACCCAAAATTGCATTATATTTTTCAGGACTGATAGAGTAGACTCCTAGCTCCGAAGATATTATTTCCTGCCGTGCGAGCTGCTGGCAAGAGGCGTGATGGCACACAGGTCGGTCAGCTGGGTTAGCTTTTGAGGATGACTTAGGATAGATGCTTGTATCAGTTCCTTTTGATTTTGTTAGGAGACTGATAGACTTGTCTATTCTGACATTGGATGACTGTATCAGATACAATTATTTTGGATGATAATTTACTGATTTTTGTTATATTGCGTTTTAAATGATTGCGATGCCATGTGGATATTGAACGAAATTTTCTGGTAGTGAACCTTTATCGTAGGATACGTGTCGGAGCGACCCTCGGGTTTTCCGATGTGTACCCTACGGTGAGGGGGCACTACATTTTTTTGACTCTTTCTTCTTCTACCCCCTTCTTTTCCTTTGTTGATTTTCACTCTTTTTTCTTCTACCCACTTCTCTTTAGAATGTATTATCTTCTTTTTAATTCATCTTATGGAATTTTGGTTTTTACATTTTTATGAACTAAATTTATTTAATGCCTAGGTAGGATGAATCCTAAGTTAGGATGGACCTTGTGATTTGATTCTTTATTTAATACAATTGGATTGTTGAGTCATTATGAGTTTTAGTTGTTGAATTAATATGTCTAGGATATTATTTCAATATATGATTTCATATATTTGAGATTGAGAAATTCTTTTGTATGAAAGTTAGGATGGACCTTGTGATTTGATTCTTTATTTAATACAATTGGATTGTTGAGTCATTATGAGTTTTAGTTGTTGAATTAATATGTCTAGGATATTATTTCAATATATGATTTCATATATTTGAGATTGAGAAATTCTTTTGTATGAATAAATCTATCATAATTGGAAGGAGTTGTATGTAAACCTAAAGACAAGTCAATATAAAGCCTTTAGAATATGGTCAAAACTAACAACGAAATTCACAAATCAATTAATGAAAACTTAGAGGTTTTAACTAAAAATGATTCAATTTATCAATCAAGGATTAATCATTAATAGTTAAGAAAAAATTAACATAGGATAGGAATTTCCATGGTCTAACGATGAATTATACAATAAAGAGTTAATAATAAAGAATTCTTAGGGATTCAATACTAAGGTACTAGTTATTTGATATCGATTAATTTTAATGTCATTTACATTATCTTTTATTATTGTGTTAAACTTTATCTACAAGGAATTTCGCTACCTTAGGACTATTATAGTTAAATTAAAAGATTATCTTTGTTGATTAGATAATAAAAAAGGTTATTACTAGTACTTATAGTCCTTGTTAGATATACACTCGATATTCACTGACACTATATTATAGTTTGATAAGTGCAATTGCTTGTGAGATATATAGGGTAGAGATTAGACATATCAACAATCCCCTAACTCTATAAGATCACTCCCCTTCATTTATAATTTTTTTTTACTAAAGCCTAGTCCTGAATTATATGTCTCAAACTATAAAGTTTAGAACCTGACAAAGTGACCCCAATTCTTTCTAATTATCATACCAAAGGATGTTATTTCTCCATTTCCTACTTTGCTCTTTATCACTCTACTTAAGCTAGCTCTTAGGTTGAGGATCTACATCATTGTCCAAGATGAATTGGTTTTTGGTTTCTTTTTTCATTAAATTACTCCTTTTAAAAAGTATATACAGATCCATTTGTCCAAAATTGCTTCCCTATGTATGAAAATTCTCCAAATCCTCTTTGTTATTTAAACCTAATTAATGGTTCTAATGGAATTTATGCCTATCACTCCTTCTTCTTTATGAAAAATATGTCTTGCCACTTGAATTATGCTCTTTGATAATTTTGGGTTGTTCCATACCACAAGAAGTTCTTTACTTATTTTTCTATTTCCTTAATTAGATTATTAAGAAGCATGAAATAGGGAATCAAATACCTAATATATTGTTTAGGATGGAGATGATTGATTGAACCCAAGTTTCCTATATCCATTGGTGACAATTTCATGGTTTTTATTATATTTCTTGGCTTTTATTATCGGATTTTGTGCTTAAATTAACTCGTGAGTGTTTGTTTTGAATTAATATAGTTTGAGGGTAAAATTGTCACAAATAATTAGTAATTGCACTATATTGATTTTTAGAACAATTGATATTACAAACTACTATTTTTTTTTCATTGTAGGACATTCAAAGAGTAGAGCCAAGGAGTGAAGACCAAGAGCAAGGGCAACAGGCAAGTTCACTGCGGTAAAGATGATGTTTCACTGCGGCAAAATCAGAAGAACTTTGAATAGACCTTTCAGGCAAAGTTCGTTGTGGCGAGGATAATGCTTGTGCCATGACGAAATCTGAAAGTTACTGAAGAAATCTTTTGAGAAAAGTTTGCTTCGAATGGGCACAAGACCCGAACCATTTTTGGAAAACTAACCAGCTGTGTAACCCGACCCAACAACCCGTTTTTGAAAAAACCCTTATTTTAGGCTAACTTACAAAAGGAGAGAGGGTAGACATCCATATTCCATCTCCACACTCATATTCCATCTTCTCATACCATCGTCTTCTCTCATCCATTTCTTCCATTTTTCACCCTCGACTTCTACTATGAGTGTCTCTAGTTGCTTCACGATTATGAAGTCTCTTGGAGCTATGTGTGGCTAGGCATCTCTCTCCTCTTGAAGATGTAGCAATGGCTAGAGTTTAATGGGCTTAAAAGGGGAGTAGCTTAATCCATGTTTAGCTATGATTTATGAATTCCTAGGTTTAGGGTTTGTAATTTATAGCTGAACATACTTGATTACATTTTAATCAAGTGTTGGATATTCAATGTGTGGTTTGGATTTGTTGATGCAAAACTTTGAGCTTAAATATATGAAGTCTCATATATGTCTATTTGTTACCTTGTTGATTCTCTTTTATCTTGCATAGTTGTGTTTAATATTGAGTTGATTCTAGATCCCAAAGTGACTTATGACATGGACTTTTCCACTACACACACTAAGAGCATTTAACAAGGTTTTAAGAAATGGAGTCCCATTGGTTAAGATCTTGGACTTAAAGAGTTCTTTAAAGTTTACCCATTTGAAACTTAGTGATTTCTACTCCTATCAAAAATTAATTTCGAATTATGATAGCCAAAGCTCATTTTCAAGAGGATCCTATCACTATTTGATCATTTGCCTTAATCTTTCCATTTTTTATTCCCAAAAATCCAAAAATATATTTTTACATATTTTTCTTACAATTCAATTTAGTACAGTTAATGTTTTTAAAGATCAAAACCCCCTCCTTACCAAATTAGCTTGCATTTCATGACATATAGGTTAGTTTAGGTCCATTCATTTTAGGTTCTGATTAAGTGAGACAACCGGAGGTTGCATCCTATATTGCAATCCTTGGATTATTTTTTTGATTTGAACTCCAAAGATACAAACTAAGGTTTGAATCAAAATGACGCCGTTGTCGGGGAACCAATAAATTGGTTCTCTAGGTTAGCTTCTGTCATTTTGTTGCTAAGTGAGGAAAGGAGCCTTTTCTTTAGATTGCATTTTAGATAGTTTAGCTTCATATTTGTCAATAGTATAGGATTTCATTTTCTTGCATAGCATCAAAATTTTGAAAATACAAACAAAAGGATACTCAACTTTTTGCACTTTTCATATTTAGCATTTTTACACCCACATAGTTTTGAACATTCCTTTGATTACTTTTTGATACATACATACTTTACCTGCATACATACTTTCACACACCTACACACCTGTATCCATCACATCTCATTTTTATTTGACTTTGTGTGCTTGCAAGTCAATTTTGTTATTTTTTATTTTTGTTTGATTTGTTCCCTTGCATGCCCAGAAAAATCAAACTTCTACCTTTCTACCCTAAAATTGAGAGACGTTTGAGAAAAATCAAAAAGGAGAGGAGAGAAAAAAGAGAGAAGCAAGGTAGTTGTTGAAGAGGAGAATATCTCAGTGGAGTCTAGTCAACCAAGTAGTGAGAGTGAATCATTCGAAGGAGTGATAATGGCTGAAAACCCAGCTTTTTTACAAAACCCTAACCTAAATGCTAACCAACCTAGGAATGGTGATAATGGAGGTAATGGGGAGCAGGAGCAAGTTGGTGAGAATAATGGAAATCAAAGAAGGAGGATCATTAGGGAAGCGACTACCTATGATGTGAATTATAATCCGTTTACTGCTGCTTGCCCTAATTTTGATGTGAATTTTGAAGTTAAAGGATTGCTTATTAACTCTTTTCCTAAATTTCGTGGCTTAATAGGAGAAGATTCTTACATTCACTTGGAATCATTGTCCATGATTTGTCAGAGTATGAAACCGGTGGGAGCTTCACTTGATCAAGTACTATGGAAAGTTTTTCACCTATCCCTGGAGGGTAAAGCAAGGGAGTGGTATATGAGCCTCCCAAGACATGTGGCAAATGCCTACCATAGTTGGGCCAATATGAGAAAGGCATTTTTGGAAAAATATTTTCTGGCCTTTAGAACTTCATCAATGAGAAAGGAGATTTACTCGGCACGTCAAGATTATGATGAGTCCCTCTACGACTTTTGGAATTGTTTTCAAGATTTGTTGTCCATATGCCCCCACCATCAAATACCTGATGAGCAATTAGTGCAATACTTTTATGATGGACTGAAAAGTCAAAACAAAGGTATGCTGGATGCGGCATCAGGAGGTTCTTTGATTGACCTCACAGCGTTGGAGGCATGAGATCTAATTAAGAAGATGACTTTAAATCACCAATAGTACAGTGTTAGAGATACCAAAGGCGTACATGAGTTGGGAGCTTCAATAGCCCAATCCAGAAGAATGGAAAGTTTGGAGTCTAAGGTTGACTCTTTGGAAAGTAAAGTGACTTTGCAATTGTCCTTCATCACTGCAGAGTTTAAAAACATAAGTATGCATCGCCCAACACCTTCTATGGATCTTATTGCACCTAGTTGCGGTACTTGTGGGTCAGTAATGCATATCTCTAGTGTCTGCCCCAGTTGTTATGAAGAGGTGTCGACTATTTATCAGGGTTGGCCCAATCAGAAATGGAATCCCTATTCCAACACTTATAACAAGGGATGGAAAGCAAATCCTAGGCTCAGTTGGAGAAATGAAGAAGGAAGAGGTCAAACAGATTTCAACAAGGTGGAGGGGCTGGTTCTTCCACAAACTAGTTCCACAACCAACAGCAAACTCTAATTGTCCCCCTAAAGGAGGATACTAATCAACTTTTGCATAACATGATGGCGTTGATGAAGGAGGAGAAGACTTCGAATAACAACTCCTACGTCACTCAATTATCCAACAACATGAGTGAGAACCAAGCTAGGAGTAGTGGAACTATTCCCTCCAATACTGTTATGAACCCCAAGAGTTGGAATTGCATAACTCTTAGAAATGGGAAACAAGTGACGTTTAACAATCAAGATGAGGGAGTAGATGAAGAGGAGATTGAGGGTGAAGAATTACCTTCAACATCTGCAAGAGTTAAGAAGTCTGAAAGCTTCAAGGAGAGAGCACTTTTAACTGAAAAGGAGTCCAAACCATTAAAGAGGAAGGAAACGAATGAAAAAAGATTCCATCACCATGGAGGTGGGAGATCAAAAAGTGTGCTTTAATATGTATGAAGAAATGAAACATCCTAATGAGGATTATTTGCTTTTAGGAGTTAACATGCTTGATATTGTTATTGATGATGCATGCTCTGAATTTGAACTCCAAAATGCTTACTTTAGCTCTACACTATACTCATTGAATTCTTCGATTGTCAATGATAACCCCTTGGGAGAAAGGTTTTTCGTTAATGTTTCAGGTGAATCTGGAGTTATGGAGGCTGACGCTGACATGGCAAGTGGTGAAGTTGTCTCACCACAATATGACTATCTATTAAAGGTTTACTAGGAGAATCAGGAACGTCTGTAATCATCAGGTTGTTTCTTTCCTTCACTTGTTTACTTACTATTGCTTTGTGACTAATTATGACATTGTTGGTGCATTAGTTTGTTGAATAAGTGTGGGGGAGAAACCATTTCAGTAGGACATTAGCTTCGTCTTTAGTTTAATCAGTAGTTTTTTATCAATTCAAATAATTTCCATGCTAGTTTTGTCTCCTGTTTTATTTTTGCTGTGTTTGTCAGCCTGATGCATGATACATCTTCAAGTTTGAGGAAATTGATGTGAGTAATTATGTTGTACTTTATTTTGTTGAGCTTATTTGGTGCCTGATGACTTTGTATTTGATCTTTAAAATTACCGAGTATCCAACTTGTGTCCATTGTTGTCAGTCATGTTTCTTGTTAAACGCTCATTTCTATCTTTGCTTGACTTTCCTTTCGGGTACACTAACCTTATTTCCTTCATGTTGCTCTTAGGTAAATTTTGCCATAGCGTGGATCCTACGTCGCCGCTGCGAAAGTAAGTCTACGTCGCTACGGTGAAGATACCTTATTTCTTTTTGTTCCTCTCGGGATAATTTCTCCATGACGTGCATTCCACGTCGCCACGGTGAATACCCCATCATTCTTCTTTGTTTCTTTCGATTTAATTTCGTCGTGGCAAAACATCGATATTTTGCTGTTTTTACAATTAGGATTAAGTTCGCCATGATGAATTTCAGCTTTCGTTATGGCGAAGGTTTAATTTGAGCAAATTTTACCTAGTGAAATTACCATTCCACCCTTATTTTCTCTTAAACTTTCGTATTCCCTCTACCCTTTTCTTTCATTTCACACACCTAAACCCTATTTAAACCCCCCGACCCCTCCCTTCATTTCCACCTTCATTTTTTGCCACGGCCATCTTCGAGATTCTTAACCCAACCCTTTTCTTCCGACTCTCTATGCATCATTCAATCTTCGTAAATGTTTCTTCTTTTCATTTTTTCTTAGTTTCTTTGTTGTTTAGGGTAGCTTAGGTTGTATAACTTGTTTTCTTTTCCATTTTCCCTTTAGATTCATTTTGTTTCGGATAGTTTGCTTTACTCGTTTGTTTAGTTATATATCGGTGTGCATTTTCTGTAGGACAATGCCTCGAGTTAAACTCCCTAACCCTACTACCCCTCCTAGTCCTCTTAGTGATTTCAATTCCTCAGATAGTTTTACTTTTTCCAAACTTTATGAGAAAATAGATACTAGGCCTTTCATAAAAGAACGACCCTTTTCATTAGCTCCCCCTGACAATCCCTTCGTTTAGCAACTTGTTGCTTCTCAACTCACAGGTTTAGTAAAACCTCGTGATCAAGGCAACGGTAAATTCGTTCGCCATTTTTATACATATGCCAAATTCCATAATACCATGGAAATTAACTTCCTTGTTATTAAAGCACCCAATGCATTCACCACTGTTAGTATCCACCGCCATTTCAATCTTCCCAACATTCTCCACTGCCATTAGGATCAGTTTATCCACAACTAACCTTCGGACGATGTTATTCGCACCCGTTATCAAGAGGGTGCCGAATGACATCGACACCGCTATTACCAAATCTACCTCAAATGATCTGATCTCCGACCTACAGCTCGTCCTTGGCTTCACTTAATTTGCAACAATATCGTCCTGACCACTCACCTCGCTTATGTAACAAAACAACAAGCCTTACACATCTACCTCTTGATGATTGGTCGCCCGGTCGATATTGTTGGATCTCAAACATTTCTTAGAAGTTAGAACTATTGAATGAGAAATTTTGGTGATTAGTCATGAGTAAAGAACAAATGATGAAAATTCTTGAATTAGAAATGATAGACAAGAGTAAAGTAGTGAATGAGAAATGTGGATAAATCCATGTTTTGTTTTGGTGTTTTTGGTGGATAAGAGATTTTTGAAATGGGAAGAATTAAAGTGAGAGTTAGGAGCACAATGTGTTGGACCCTGAATGTTTCATAGAAGTTAGAACTATTTGAATGAGGAATTTTGGAGATTAGTCATGAGTAAAGAACAAATGATGAAAATTCATGAACTAAGAAATGATAGGCAAGGGTAAAGTAGCGAATGAGAAATGTGGATATGTCCAAGTTTTTCTTTGGTCTTTATAGTGGATAAAAGATTTTTAAGTGAGAAGAATTAAGGTGAAAGTTAGAAGTAAAATGAAAGCTAAAAGGAAGTTGCATTTGTGTAGTAAGTTAATGAAGAATATGTATATATGTGTATATTCTATTATTGGTGTTCATGATTAATCATGGATTATAAATTTCTTTATAGATGATATTGATTTGAAATGAAGTTGAGAATGAGGAGTAAATGAAGTAGAAAAGGTGATCTTAGTATGATTTGTGTTAAGGAAAGATTGTGAAACAAAATGGATGGTTGATATGGAAAATATTTATGGAGTATGCTTCAGTCTTTTAGCCACAACTTTTTCTTTAGTTATCCAAGCGGGATGTTTCTTCATTTAGATTAAACTAGAAACATATGGCTACATTTTTTATGTAGACATATAATTTAAATTATGTCTTTATGAATCTAAAAATTTGTCATGAAGTTGAGAATTGCGTGCAGTATATTGGTGGATGAATGTAAAGTATGTATTCTAAATTTGAGGGCAATTTTGGATCTATCTAGGCTAGATTAGAGAAAGTTGTCTTTTGGAAAGTGGTAGATATTTCTTTTATCTTTCCAACGATATATAGTGTGGAATTTTTGAACATCTAGGCTGAAAGTTATGGTTCTTGTAAAGGAATATGTATCTTCTGTCTTTTCGCATCTTCTATGTTTTGTATCTTCTATGTTTTGTTTCTTCTGTGTTTTGCTTCTTCTACCTTTTGCTTCTTGTATGATGAAGTCATCTTTTTATGTGTTTCTTCTGTGATGATGTCATCTTCTTCTGTGTTTTGCTTCTTCTGCCTTTCGTTTCTTCTATCTTTGCTTCTTCTGTCTTTCGCTTCTTCTATGTTTTTCTTCTTCTGTCTTTTGCTTCTTCTATCTTTTTCTTCTTTTGTTTTTCACTTCTTCTGTGTTTTGTTTCTTCTGTCTTTTGTTTCTTTTGTGTTTTGTTTCTTCTGTCTTTCACTTCTTCTGTGTCTTGCTTCTTCTGTGTTTTGCTTCTTCTGTCTTTTTACTTCTTCTGTCTTTTTGCTTCTTCTATATCTATATTCTGTTCCATTTTTGACCCTCTAAAAGATAGAATTTGTCTTCAAGGTCTTCATAAAAGTTGTATATCTTGAAGTCTTCTTTCTAACCATATAAAGAACATTTTAATACGATATCTATAGAAAAAGTTAGAGGAATTTTCCCACTTCTTCTATCTTTTTCTATTAGTTTGTGTTTTCCTTTGGCTTCGTGTAATCCTATCGTGTGATCCATTTTGACCCTTTAGATGATAAACTTTGACCTCAAGGTCATATTCAAAGTTATCTTTGAAATCATCATAATATGATCTTAATCCAACATCTCTAGTTAGAGTTATGTCATTTGTCCCGAGATAAGTTCAATATGAGTGAGGACCAAATTTTGTTTACTTCATTCGGCCATAATTTGTTTGTTCGACCTCCAAATGAAGTGATTCTTGAACCTTTAGATTCCTAACACTTTTGTTTTTGTGTCTCCATTGAAGGTCATAACTTTTGGTATTGATGTGAAAAAGATGTAATAAATCAAGTAAGAGTATTGATTGGAAGAGTAGGAATTAGATATGTTACTGAACATGCTTTAGTATTTTGATGATTTTTGGATCATTAGAGCTCCAAATAAGATAATTCTTGTTTCAAGATAAACTAGAGACAAGGAGCTACAAATGATATTAAGAATTTGAAATCTAATTTTAGTTTCTAAGATGTTTAGATTTCGGATAGAAGTTGTGTATAAGTATACTGATTTGGACAAGAGCAGTCCAAAAATGTTGAAGTGTATCTTTCTAATCACTGAACCAGGTGGATTGATTTTGGTGTCCTTGGGAACTTAAGACAAGGAAGAACACTTTTCTAGAAGAAAAAGCTATGTCAGAATATCCAAGGGTACTTTTGGCAAGACATTTAAGTATAAAAGACATAAGGCATAAATGGAAGGACAAATGGGGCAATTCTCAATCATTAAAGGCATAATTGGAAGAAGAAGTGTTGTCTTGCTTATAAAATGAAGAAAAAAAAATGTGAATGGAAAAAAGAGAGAAGAGAATAACGAAATGAGAAAGAAAGAGAAAGAGAGAATGTCATGAAAAAGAGAGAGAAATACAAAGAAAAGAAGAGAATTAGAGAAAGAAGAGAAAACAAGCTAGAGTTTCAATTTTCTTAGCCTATAAGAGAGATTTTAAGGTTGTTTAAGAAAAGAAAAAGGTAGAGGGAGAGAAGAGCTTCCATTTGAGCCAAGGATCTCTTCATTTGGTAAAGAACCAAAGGGATCAAAGAGACCTATTTCAGTTAGATCAGCTCATGAAACACACATTAAAGATACGCCAGGAAAGAGCCTTAGAGACCTCAGGTTGTTGGCAAAGAGAAGAGACATTCTGAGAAAGTCTATAAGAGGTAGGTACATGTTTATAATAGAGTAAATAAGCCACTACTGTTTTCTTTAAATCAAAGAAGTTTTCTGATTTTCATTTGCATCATAAATGCTGCATTATTTCTCATGAATGATTGTGAAATATGCTATATGTTTGTTACATGGTTTGAGTGATATCTTTTGTGAAAGATGCATGTTTATGAAATCATGTTTTAAAGAATGGTTTTCAAGATATACGTTAAGCATGTGAAAAGCAAGTTTTTATGAGAATGTGCCATTTTGGGCATCAAGCTTACAAGATTTTGAAATCTGTGTCATGTGGGTTTGTGGTAGTCCCTCAAGAACCATCACGTGCACGTTGACCTAAGTATAGGGTTTGCCTGCCTACTCGCTAATGGCATGGAACTCCTTCAAAGACTCCCTCAAGTTTACGACTATACAGGACCATTATATGAGAATGTATAGTGCATAATGTTTTGGACTTACCCAGACCATTCTAATGTGTTTATGTGTTTATGATTTGCGAACATGTTGAAAAATGCATAAATTGTGTTATTTGTGATTTTGATTACTTGAAAAGACAAAAATTTTGAGAAACATGTGTTTTATAGACTCAATGAAAGTTTTCTATGGCAAGTAAAATGGTTTCAAAAGTTCTTGCTTATCTTTTTATTATAAACCGTTACCCACGAGCTTTCAAGTTCACCCCCTTCCTACCCCCACCTCCAGGTGATGAGCAAGAGATGGAGTGAAAGAGAGTCAAGGCATCACTCCAAATTTGCTTATGTTGTATTTTGAGTTAGTTTTGGAAAACACAAGGCTTTAGTCACATTTCAAGAATTTGTAGTTCATGTAACTTTTATATTTTGAGATTTTGGATTATGTTGTAATGTGGCTTGAAAGGCCATTATAACTTTGTAAAACCCTTGGTTTTGAGGGTATTGAAAAGTGAATGATGAAAATTAGTTGTGTGTAATGTATTGAAGAGTATGATGAAGTAAAGATATGAGAGTTTTATGATATTTCCGCAAGAGTTGGACTTCGCATTCAGATATAGGATTTAACATTAAAGTAATAAGTTTGTTTTGATGTTTGATTGTCAGGGGCACGTCACCCTTGTGGGATGATGCCTAATAAGGGTTTTTAGAAATAACCCTATGGATTTACACTCACGCTTCATGATTTGGCAAGAGTTGGGTTCCAGCAATCGGTGCCCAACACAATGAAAGCAAAAATGAAGTTAAATTTGTGTAGTAAGTTGATGAAGAATATGTACATATTTGTATGTTCTGTTATTGGTATTCATGATTAGTCATAGGCTATATTTTTTTTAGATGATATTGATTGAAATGGAGTTGAGAATGAGAATGAGGAGTAAATGAAGTAGAAAAGGTGATCTTGGTACGAGTTGTGTTAAAAAAAGATTGTGAAACAAAATGGGTGGTTGATCTAGAAAATGTTCACGGAGTATGCTTCAGTATTTTAGCCACAACTTTTTCTCTAGTTATCTAAATGAGATGATTCTTAATTTGGATTAAAATAGAAACATATGGGTACATTTCTTATGAATACATCAAATTTAAATTCTGTCTTTATGAATCAAAAAATTTGTCATGAAGTTGAGAACTAGGTACAGTACATTGGTGGATGAATGTAAAATTCATGTTCTGAATTCAAGGACAATTCTAGATTGTTCTAGACTGTTTTAGACAAAGTTGTCTTTTAAAACATTATAGGTCTTTCTTTTATCTTTCCAACGGTATATAATATGAGAATTTTGAACTTTGGAGTCAAAAGTTATGGTCCTTATAATAGAAGATGTTCAAGAGTAAATTTGTATCGTCTATGATGACATCATATCATCTATGATGATGTCTGATTGAGCCAAGTTTATACTATGAATTGGCTGCATTTTTATAGCTGCTTGTGCATGTGTTGACTCCTAATTGATGGTTTTTTGTGCTTAAATTGGTTCCTCAAACCGAGTTCTTTCAATTCTTAATTTGTCAGTAAATTGTCATGATTTGATACTTATTTCTCTACAATTTTTATTGGGACAATTGGTACTGCAAATTGTTGCTATTATCTTATTGCAGGAGCAAAGGAGTCAACGTCAGGAAGTCAACAGCCATAGGTCTTTCCGCACGTCGCGACGCACGGTGATGCACACGTCGCGACGAGCAGGCGATTGCACACGTCGCGACGAATTTGATTTATTTATTTTATTCGTCGTGACGTACGAGCGGATATCCAACTTTTTATGGAAAGTTTGTCTCACTGTTCCTACCCGACCCGCGCTCCATCATATAAAAACTTGCCGTTTTTAGGTCATACGGAGACGGGAGATAGAGAAAACTTTAAACACGCAGACTCGGGAAGCAGAAGAAGGAGACGACATCCGATTCCATCTCCACGTTTTCATCATCGTCTACCATCATCACCACCGTCAGCGTCTTTTGCTAAAATGAGCATCGTTACATCTCCAGTATCTGAGGGATCAACCAGAGTCATGCGTGGCTGAGTCAACTTTCCTCTTGAAGATGTAGCAATGGCTTGAGTTCACGAAGCTTGAAGGGAGTAATCACATAGTATCCAAGTCTAGTTATATTTGTGTAACCGAGTTAGAGGATTGCATCGATATTTCTAGATTAGCATTGTTATAGTTTAACCACGTCTTTGATAACTATGTTGAGATTTGGACTAAGTAATTTGTAGAACTTTTGATGCTTAATATATGAAGTTTCATATATGTCATTGAATATTGCATTTACGGTCTTTATCGCCTAGTTGTGTTTGATTGAGATTGTTGTGTTTTATTCAATAGACCGGTTGCAATTGCTTGTCTATTCTCACACTAAGGTTTTAACAAAGATTTAAATGATGGAGTTCATTAATTAAATCTTTGGACCTAAAGAGTCCTTTAGGGTTGATCTTTGAAACTTAGTGGATTGTATCCTAAAAATCATTTTGAAGCTGTGATAGCCTGAGCCTCATTTTCAAGAGGATTTTATCAATTTGTTTTTTATCTGATTCTTTGTTTATTGCATTATTTCAAAAATCCCAAAAATATTCTTTTATATTTTTTGCTCGATTTTGATTACTTTATCGGTTTTGACCAAAATACAAAACCCCCGTTTATCAACTTCAATTGTAATTTTTCACATTTAGGCTAGTTTAGACCTTTTTCACTTGGTTCCAGTTAAGTGAGACGACCCGAGAATTGCAACCTATACCGTAATCTTGGAATTTATTTTATTTGACCGGTTTCCAAGGATCGATCTTAAGGTCGAATCGACAGAGCCGTGATCAAATTGGCGCCGTTGCCGGGGAACCAAGAAATTGGTTTACCATTGGATAGCCATTGTCATTCTTTTGACTTGTTGTTGATAATAGGAATCATTGTTTTTGCTTGCATTTAGTATAGTTTGATCTTTACGCTTGTTCATAGTATAGGTTTGATTCCCTTTTGCACACAAATACATCATACTTTGATTTTTGTCTTTTACTTTGCTGATCGTGGCTCTGTCGATTTGATCTTTCGATCGATCATTGGAAACCGGTCAAAAATAATAAATTCCAAGACTGCAGTATAGGATGCAACCTCGGGTCGTCTCACTTAATCGGAACCTAATGAAATGGACCTAAACTACCCTATATGTCATAAAATGCAAGTGAAATCAGTAAGGAAAAGGGGGTTTTGTTTGAAAACATTAACTACACTAAAAAGCATGTAAAAAGTATTTTTGGATTTTTTTTGGAAATAGAAAAAGAAAATACTAAAACAAGTGATAAAATCCTCTTGAAAACGAGCTTTGGTTATCACAGTTCAAAACTAAGTGTGAATGGTAAACCTTAGAGAATTCACTTTAAGTCCAGGGTCTTAATTAATGGACTCCAGTCACTCTCGACTCCATTTCTCAAGACCCCATTGAGTGCTCTTGAGCCTCAGAACCTTAAAGGATTCTTTAAGTCCGGGATCTTGATCAATGAACTCCATTGCTCAAGATCCCGTTAAGCTCATCTTAGTGTGTGCGGTGGGATTAGAAATCACTTAGTTTGAATGGTAAACCTTAAAGAACTATCTTTAAGTCCAGGGTCTTAATTGATGTACTCCTGTCACTCTCGACTCCATTTCTCAAGACCCTATTGAGTGCTCTTGAGCCTTAGAACCTTAAAGGATTCTTTAATTCCAAGGCTTTAATCAATGAACTCCATTGCTTAAAACCTTGTTAAAAGCATCTTAGTGTGTGCGGTGGATTAGCCAATGCAATGGGTCAAATGAAATCTAGCATCAACTCAATATCAAACACAACTAGGCAGATAAAAGAGAATCAATAAGATCACAAGTTGACATATATGAGACTTCATATATTTAAGCACAGAATTCTACATAAGCAAACCCACAACACATTACATTGTTCAACGCTTAATTAAACTCTAATTAAGCTAATCTAACTACAAAGCAATAAACCCTAACTCGGCTGTTTATAACAATGTAGTTAAATGTGACAATGTAAATTACCAATCCGAACAACACATTAAATGTCAAACATTTAGCTATAATCAAGTAGCTTCACTACAAATTAGAAATCCCTAAACCTAGGCATTTATAAATCATAGCTAAACTATAGATTAAGCTACTCCCTTTCGGTGAACTCCAGCCATCCCTGCATCTTCAACAGGAAAGAAATGCCAAGCCACGCATAGTAACCCGAAGCCTTCACAACTCGTGACGAATCCAAGCTACCCATGACGGAGTCGCGCTGAAAATGAAAAAGAAAACCATTAAAGATTTCACCTGGGAACCCGAGAGAACCCGGATGGTAAGGTCGTGAATCTCTCCTCTCTCTTCTTTGTTCTCTCTTCACTCGTCTCTCTTTTCTCTGCCTCGTCTCTCGATCCCTCTCCAGATGATCGTCCCCCTGTAACCTAAAATAGCAAAGTTTATAAATGATGGATGCGGGTCGGGTCGGTACAGTGAGAGAAATCTCTATTTGGAGTCCGGGTATCCGTCTGCACGTCGCGACGTATAAATTAATATTCGTCGCGATGTGTGTTCTGTGTTGCTCGCCGCGACGAGATGTCTGGGACGTCGCGATGTACGATCTGTGATGATGCGCAGCGACGTGTGAATTACATTTCGCCGCGGCATCGGTTCACGCCGCGACGTGCCTTAAGGACTTCATGTCGTGTTGACTCTTCTGATCCTTTCTGACTCCTTTTCTCCTACAATTTAAAATAACAATTTCCAGTATCAATTGTTCTTAGAAAAATTGTAATGCAATTAATGTTAATTTGTACAATTTTACTAGCAAATTGCATAAAACATAAGCTCACCGTAAGAGACTAATTTAAGCACAAAAATCATGAATTAAGAGTCAAAAAGTGCATTAAAAACCATGAAAGTGTAGCCAATTATATATTAAACTTGGGTTCAATCATTTGCACATTTTTATTCTCATACATACACTCATACATCCATACTCTCGCATTCATCGCATTTCACTTTTATCCGATATTGTGTGACTGTGAGCAATTTTGTTACCATTCATTTTATTTGTGGATTGATTTTTTTGGTGCATGTCCAGGAGAGGTAGACTTGTTCAATTCCATCCCGAAGTTGAGAGACATTTGAGGAGACTTAGGAAAGAAAGGAAAGAACAAGAGAGACGGAGAGTAGTTGAGCGAGATAGTGAGAATATGGCTGAGAATCCAAACATTTTTCCGAATCCTGATTATCCTGTTCACCAACCTAGAAATGGGACTAATGGAGGAAATGGTGAGCATGAGAGAGTGGGAGAAAACAATGAGAACCAGAGACGTAGGACAATTAGGGAAGCAACAACTTCTGATGTTCATTATGATCCATTTACTGCTGCTTGCCCTAATTTTGATGTTAATTTTGAGATTAAAGGCTTGTTGATTAATTCTCTTCCTAAATTTCATGGCTTGGCAGGAGAGGATCCATATATGCACCTACAGGCTTTGACAATGATCTGCCAGAGTATGAAGCCAGTGGGAGCTACCTTGAATCAAGTGCTTTGGAAGGTGTTTCACTTGTCCTTGGAAGGGAAAGCAAGAGAGTGGTATATGAGTCTTACTAGGCATGTGGCCAATGCTTACCATAGTGTTGGACCAATGGCGGTTGACAAATTAAATCCCTTTATGTTTTGATAATAATAAAATATCTAGAAATCGTAAAGAAAATTATTTCAGGTATTATTCAATGAAAAGATTGAGAAAATCAAGTTAAGGAAGTGTCTAATCAATGAGGAATCAAGTTGGGAGTTATCTACTAAGTAAAAATAGCATAATGCTTAGGGATAATGAAGGATTTGGTAATACAAGTCGACTTACATAAAGGTATGAATATAACAAGTCAATTGGATCAGTACAAGTCGACTTATATGGAGATGTTTTAAGACAAGGCGACTTATAACACACAAGTCGACTTATCGAGGCAGACAAGTCGACTTATATAACACAAGTTGACTTATTAGAGAGCGGAGTTACGAGTTTTACGTAAATGGTTGAAACAAGTTGACTTATGCATTCGACAAGTCGACTTATGGATGCACAGATTCAGCTCTAACGGTCCAATTTGATAAAAATGGAATGGAGATAATCAAGCAACGGCTATAACAAATCAAGCAATGGCTAGAAGAGCTCCAACAGCTATATTTCCTCTAGTATAAATAGAGGATGATGGAAGAAGAGTAGATACAAGTTCTACAAGTTCAAATACTCTCATATTGCTTCAAATTGCTCAGTATTGCTCTTATTTTGTTACAAATTATTTTGAGCATTTGTTCTTCAAATCTTTGTGTTGTTTTATTACAATTTGAGTGACGAGTGAAAAGGTCACATGAGGTAGGATTTGTGCCGGAAGACAAATCGAGTGTAAAAGGTTACTTGAGCCGGAATTTAAGTGGCGTTGTAAAAAGTTCACACTCAACTACAAAGTGTGCAATAAATTGGTTGGCAAATCCTAAGTGGGAGCTGAGGTAGAGGACGTAGGTCTTAGCACCGAACCTCTATAAAAACAAGTGTTTGATCTTCTTCCCTACACTTTTCAATTTAGTTTATCTAAATTGTTTTTGTGTGTTTAACTTCTGATTTTCTTGTAGAAATTTTCAAAGAATTTTAAGATCTATTCAAGCCCCCTTCTAGATCACTTACACATAGCTGGGCCAATCTGAGGAAGGCCTTTTTGGAGAAATACTTTCCAGCTTCCAGGACATCTTCCATGAGGAAGGAGATTTACTCAGCCCGTCAGGAGTACGATGAGTCACTGTATGATTATTGGAACCGCTTCCAAGATCTTTTGTCCAGATGCCCCCATCACCAAATTCCTGATGAACAATTAGTGCAGTACTTTTATGATGGGTTGAAGAGTCAGGAGAAGGGTATGTTGCTGCATCTGGAGGCTCTCTGATTGACCTTACAGCCTTGGAAGCATGGGATCGATTAAGAAGATGGCTTTAAACCATCAACGATGCAAGTGTCGAGATCAAAGAGGAGTGCATGAGTTGGGAGCCTTGACGGCTCAAGCTAAAAGAATGGAAAGCCTAGAATCGAAAGTGGATTCTTTGGAAAATCGGATAACATTACAGCTGTCTTGCATCACGGCCGAGCTGAAAAATTTGAATGTGCATCGTTCTACTACTTCAACAGAGCTTACCGCACCTAGTTGTGAAAATTGTGGGTCGGTTATGCATATTTCGAGTGTTTGCCTAGGACAATATGAGGAAGTTTTGGCAATGTATCAAAGCAGGCAAAATCAAAAATGGGATCCATACTCCAACACATACAATGAAGGATGGAAGGCTAACCCTAGATTCAGTTGGAGGAATGAGGAGAACAGGGAACCTACCAGATTTTCACAAGGGGGAGGAGCTGGCACTTCCATTAGCCAGTTCCCTAATCAACAGCAAGCCCTGGTAGTCCCACCAAAGGAGGATACCAATCAGTTGCTCCACAGTATGATGACCTTGATGAAGGAAGAGAGGGATTCTAATGCTAACCAGTTTAATGCTATTGCTTCTTTGATTCAACAGGATTCCTCAAAGACTGCTGCCAGGTTCAATGCCTTGGAGAAGAGGATGGAGCAATGGGAGACCAAAGCGGAGAACATAAATTCCTATGTTACTCAGTTGTCTAACAACATGAGTGAAAATCAAGCAAAAAGCAGTGGGACTATTCCTTCAAATACTGTGATGAACCCGAAGAGTTTGAATGCCATTGCCCTCAGGAGTGGGAAGCAAGTGAGGTTTAAGCCTCAAGATGATGAAGAGCCATGTGAGGATAAGATTGAGAGTGAGCCAGTACCTCCACCACAGGATAAGATTAAGAGATCAGAAAGTGTGAGGGAAGAAGAACTTCTGAGAGAGAGAAAGCAAGCTTCAAGGAACAAGGGAACTACTTCAGAGAGTTCCAATGATCAAGGTGAAGTGGAGAGTCAAGCAAGCAAGCGGTAAAGGTAAGGAGGTAAGTATTCAAGACCTTCCTTTTCCAAACTCTTATTTGATGAGCAAGCGCCTAAATGAAAAACAACATGAAAAAGAAATTATTGACTTGTTTGGGAAGGTTGAAGTGAATGTGCCTTTGCTAGATTTAGTGAAGAAAGTTTCGGCCTATGCAAAATATTTGAAGGATTTGTGCACTAACAAGAGGAAGTTTAGGCCGAATGAGAGAGTGCAAGTGAGTTCCAATGTGTCTGCATTGTTTAAGCCGTAGATACCTGTTAAGTGTCAAGACCCTGGATCTTTTACCATCCCTTGCACCTTAGGGAAGGTGACTATCGGTAGAGCTTTGTTAGATCTGGGAGCAGCAATAAATGTGATGCCTAAGTCAGTTTATGAGGCCTTAGGAGTGAAGAGTATTAAGCCTACATCTGTTGTCCTCCAGTTGGCTGATAGATCCTTTAGGCATTCGGTGGGGATAATTGAAGATATCTTGGTGCAAGTTAAAGGTTTAGTGTTTCCTGCCAATTTTTATGTTCTTGACATGTCTACTGAGGTTGTGCAGGATACTTCACTGATTCTTGGACGACCCTTCCTTCGGACAGCAAGTATAATGATTAGCATGAAGGAAGGAAAGATAACCATGGAGGTTGGCGATCAAAGGTGAGCTTGACATGTATGAAGCAATGAAGCACCCCTATGAGGATTACTCTCGCTTGGAGTAAATATGCTTGACACGGTTATTGATGATGCATGTTGTGATTTTGCACAAACTTTAACATCTTCTCTCGACACTCTTCTTGGAGAACATTTGCTTAGCGATGATTTTGCAGGAGAGACTTCAAGTCAAGTGTTGGACATGGAACTGCACCAGAGCCAAGCCGTTGGGATGAAACTCAAATTTTTGCAGGGTGACTATCCCAAGTTTCAGGACCCACCATGAGACCAGGTTGTTTCTCTGCCTGCATTCTCATTTTATTCATGTATCCTGTTTGGAAGTGATGAAAACTTTTGTGTTGCATGAATATCTTGATTAAGTGTGGGGGAGAAACCTAGCCAGTAGACTAGTTGTAGTTAGGTAGGATTTCTGTTCATTGTTCGAATAAATTGCTTTCCCTTTGTTAGCTTTACATCTTTGTAAAGAAGCATGACATTGCTGGAGGATAAATTTTTGGGAGATTGATTGTTTTTAGATTGATTGTTGATTGGATTAAGTCAGGTTTGTGTCTTTCTTTTCGGGCAGAGGCACTGCGACGTATTTGTATTTATAAGTCGCGACGTACCTCGTTCCTCTTTTATGCCCTCGTCGCGACGTATTTGCATTTGTACGTCGCGACGTATCTTGTTCATATGACGCTTACATTGCGACGTGCCCACACTCTGACACCGCGACGTCCCATCGTTTGAAGTACCCTTTTTGCCCCTTATGTCCTGCGGTCTTCACGTTTGTCCGGAGCCCTTCTTGTCTTTTCACGTTGCGACGTTCCATCTTCTTTCGCCGCTTCATCTTCTTCTTTTTCTTCTTCTCTTTTCTTCTTACTCTTTTCTTTTCCCGCCGTCGTCGTTGCTCTAGCTCTCTCCGTTCACTCTCTCTGTGTTGCTGAGTCCACATCCGTCTCCCTTCTTGCATCTCCGATCTTTGTAAGTGTTCCATTGTCCTTCATGTTCTTGTTTTTCGTCTGCGTTGTTAGAGGTTTTGAGTTAGGTTTCCCGCGACGAGCGATTGCTCGCTGCGATGCGTCTGAAAAAATTGCCATACGCCGCGACGAGTGCATTGCCTCGTCGCGCCTCATCGCAACGTACGAAGTACCTTGCCTCGCCGCGACGTCTGCTTCCGCATGTCGCGACGTCTAGTCGAGGACTTGGCCTCGCCGCGGCGTCTGCCCACACGTCGCGACGAGGAGGCTGATTTTTGCTTAATTCCTTATTGATTTTTCTATTCTGTTTCTTTTTGTTTGCAGGATATGCCTCGCACAAAGAACGTTAGCAAGTCCCAGCGTCCCACGACCCTTTCTGATGTCCTTCCCTCTCCCTCACACTCGCTTGACGAGTCTATTTCTGCTCCACCTGTTTCCCCTCATCCCGCCGTCTCTCCACCTTCCTTAGGGGTTTTCTCCACTAATTCTCCCTCTCCTCAACCCTCACATTCTTCGCACCACCACCCTCCCTACCCTTTCCCTTCTCTCCGAGTTGATCCGGACATGTTGCCTGGCCAATGGCGAGGCCGGGCCATATCAAGGAAAAACCTTTTCCTTTGACCCCGCCACTAACCCATTTGTCCACCAACTCTTCGCACTCAACCTCATCACCCTTGCCCATACCCGTACCTCTGGGAACATCACCTTCGTCGCCAAGATTACTACACCGTGCCGCTACTCGAGCTCTTATGGCTGCGTTTCGTGGTGTCTCCATTCCCGTGCCTTTACTTCCATCTCTATTCGGGAGCATTATCGCTTCCTCCACACCCGTTACCCACGCTGAACTCATACATGAGTACCCTTGGGATGATGTTCTTCATACTCTCTGCCCTGAGGGTATTGAATGGTATCAACCCAGGGGTGCTCAGCGTTATCTCCGCCGCGCTGACCTTCGATCTGATGCCCGTCCGTGGCTTCATTTTATCTGCAACAACATCCTTCCTACTACCCACCTAGCCATGGTTCCCAAGGAGCAGGCTCTTTATATTTATTTGTTGATGGTCGGTCGGCCAGTCGATCTCGCCCATGCCATCACCTTTGCCCTTCGTCAATGCATCCTCTCCACCAACCCCAACCATTCTCTCATATTTCCTCACCTCATCACTGACATGTTCTGGGCCTATCGGGTCCCGGAACATCCGACCGACCTTACCTTTGAGCCTGCCCCTGCTTTCCGGTACATCCGTCTCCGTCAGTCTCGTGGCCTTCCTACCCTCCCACCTTCTTCTCCTTCCCCTCCCCCTGCTACTTCTGCCCCTGTTACTTCCCCTCCTGTTCCTCCTGTTCTTGTTCCTCCACCCGAGGCTCCTCCTCGTGATCACATTCCCTCCTTTTCCGCCTCCTGCTTGATCGCCTTCTTCTTGGCGACTTGCGCGAATAGAGCTCGGATGGCTGCAGACCTTGAAGATACCATCGATGTTCACACTTATTGCGGATCGCTTTGAGTTGCCCATCCTCCTATTCCCGGATCCTTGGTGGTCCTAGTACTTCTCCATTGCTCCTCCCACTTGGTGATGATCCTCCGCTTAGCTTTATCTTTTAGTTCTTTTCTTTTATTGTATTTCTTTTCTTTGTTGGATTTTTTCCTTTTGTTGTCTTTTCTTCATGTATTTAGTTCCTTAGTTCTTTTGTTTCTTTTGTCCTTGACTTAATCCGCTTCATGCTCAATCTATGATTTTGTGCCTTCTTCTTCTTCTTTTCCTTCCTCTACTTTTCATTGAGGACAATGTGTGCTTCAAGTGTGGGGGAGTTGTTTCCTCATTTATTTTTCACATTGTATGACTGTTGATATTGAGGAAAATATGACTTGTTGGCTAATTGGTGCATTCTGCTGATAAACTTGGTGAATTTTCTATTTTTCTGTCATTCTGCATTCCTTCGCCGCGACGAGTGTCCACACGTCGAGGCGAAACGTTCTTCAGATTTTGTATACGTCGCGATGTCATCCTTGTTACGTCGCGACGTCCATACGTCTCGACGTCTGCTTCTGCACGTCGCGACTCAATACTCATGCATGAATGATTCTGTGCTTAATTCTTCCACTCATTTCAAATTTATCTCGCACTAGACTTTTGTGGCTTTTGTTTTCAAAGTTTTTACTAGGTTCAAAATGATGCTTGAGTTTTTGAAAACACCTTCCATCCTTTTAATGATAATTGACCTTGACAAAATCTTGCTTTCAATGTTCTCAATTCAAAGTGAATGGAAGCATGCTAACAAAGTGGCATTGTGAGTTTTTGAGACTTGAGATTGTTCATGGAGATTATACCCTTGTGGAAGGATATTTGAGCCATAACTTTTCCTCTCTCTTTGTGTGCATCTACTTATTTCATTCTTTTCTAGAACTTGTTTCAATTCTTACTTGAAGCTTAATGGACTGAATTTTTGTTGATATGATAGGCGTTCCTTTCTCAACCCATTTTCCTAAACACCGCCCACTACACATTTATCCCTCATAGCCCTTTGAGCCCTCCTATTATGAGCATTTGCATTCATATCCTTGTGGTGTCATCAGTTATTTTGCCTATGTCAAAATAACATAAAAAGATAAAAATAAAAAATAAAAAATAAAAAATAAAAATAAAAATAAATAAAAAATTTTTTGTGTCTAGAAAGAGACAATGTCTCTAAAATGTTCAAATTACAAAAAAAGTTGCATTCATTTATGCAAATGATTAGTTTGCATTCCTTTATTGACATCGTCATTCGCGTTTAGTGCACATGCTCATATTTTCTTTCTTTCCGTTCATCCATTTCATTTAGCCTTCCATACATTACAACCCTCAAAGTCCTCTTGATCTTCAGAATGTTAGTTTTTGTGGTGGAGAAATAGAATTGACACAAGTTTATGGTAAGAGATGGATTAAGTAGATTGAGAGAAAAAAAAATATCCCTAGACACAAGTGAGCTGAGCGAAAACACTATATCTTGAGTGCTATCTCTTTTGTTCAATCTCATGTACTTGAATTCTTTCAATGTTTATTTTATTAGCACTCTTTCATTTTGCTGTGGTTGAATTATGAGGAAGTGACTTGCGTCAATTTCATTTTATTGTTTTGAACATGGCTACTATTTTCTTTTTCTCTTGTATTCTTTTTGACTCTTGTAAACTTTGTCCAGGAGTACAAAGGTCTAAGTGTGGGGGAATTTGATTGATCCAAGTTTATACTATGAATTGGCTGCATTTTTATAGCTGCTTATGCATGTGTTGACTCCTAATTGATGATTTTTTGTGCTTAAATTAGTTCCTCATACCGAGTTCTTTCAATTCTTAATTTGTCAGTAAATTGTCATGATTTAATACTTATTTCTCTACAATTTTTATTGGGACAATTGGTATTGCAAATTGTTGCTATTATCTTATTGCAGGAACAAAGGAGTCAACGTCGGAAGTCAATACCATAGGTCTTTCCATGCGTCGCGACAAGACGGCGATGCACACGTCATGATTTAATTTGATTTATTTATTTTATTCGTCGCGAAGTACGAGCGGATATCCGACTTTTTATGGAAAGTTTGTCTCATTGTTCCTACCCGGCCCGCGCTCCATCATATAAAAACTTGCCGTTTTTAGGTCATACGGAGACGGGAGATAGAGAAAACTTTGAACACGCAGACTCGGGAAGCGAAGAAGGAGGCGACATCGATTCCATCTCCACGCTTTCATCATCGCTCACCATCATCACCACCGTCGTCTTACGCCAAAATGAGCATCGTTATATCTCCGATGTCGAGGGATCAACCAGAGTCATGCATGGCTGAGTCAACTTTCCTCTTGAAGATGTAGCAATGGCTTGAGTTCACAGAAGCTTCGAAGGGGAGTAATCACATAGTATCTGAAGTCTAGTTATATTTGTGTAACCGAGTTAGAGAATTGCATCGATATTTCTAGATTAGCATTGTTATAGTTTAACCGTGTGCCGATAACTATGTTGAGATTTGGACTAAGTAATTTGTAGAACTTTTGATGCTTAATATATGAAGTTTCATATATGTCATTGAATATTGCATTTACGGTCTTTATCTGCCTAGTTGTGTTTGATTGAGATTGTTGTGTTTTATTCAATAGACCGGTTGCAATTGCTTGTCTATTCTCACACTAAGGTTTTAACAAAGATTTAAATGATGGAGTTCATTAATTAAATCTTTGGACCTAAAGAGTCCTTTAGGGTTGATCTTTCGAAACTTAGTGGATTGTATCCCTAAAAATCATTTTGAACTGTGATAGCCTGAGCCTCATTTTCAAGAGGATTTTATCAATTTGATTTTATCGATTCTTTGTTTATTGCATTATTTCAAAATCCCAAAATATTCTTTTATACTTTTGTTCGATTTTGATTACTTTATCGGTTTTGACCAAAATACCAAACCCCCATTTATCAACTTCAATTGCAATTTTTGACATTTAGGCTAGTTTAGACCTTTTTCACTTGGTTCCAGTTAAGTGAGACGACCCGAGAATTGCAACCTATACCGCAATCTTGGAATTTATTTTATTTGACCGGTTTCCAAGGATCGATCTTAAGGTCGAATCGACAGAGCCGCGATCAATGTCATATCATCTGTGAAGATGTATCTTCTACTTTTTTGCTTCTTCTACTTTTTGCTATCTTCTGTCTATCTGTTTCTTCTATGTTTGACTTCTGTTTCTTCTATGTTTGACTTCTGCTTCTTTTATGTTTGACCATCTGCTTCTTCTATGTTTGACTTCTGCTTCTTCTATGTTTGACCATTTACTTCTTCTATGTTTGACCTTCTGCTTCTTCTATGTTTGACTTCTACTTCTTCTATGTTTGACCCTCTGCTTCTTCTATGTTTGACTTCTGCTTCTTTTATGTTTGACCTTCTGTACACTATTGTCTGGTCCATTTTTGACCCCTCTAATGACAGAATCTGTCTTCAAGGTCTTCATAAAAGTTGTAGATCTTGAAGTCCTCTTTCAAACCATCTAAATAACATCCGAATCCAATATCTTTAAGGAAAGTTATAGCAATTTATTTGATTCATCTCCTTTTTCATTTGGTTTCGTCTGTACCTATCTTTTGCTCCATTTTTGACCCTTCATATGATAGAATATGTCTTCAAGGTCTTCATAAAAGTTGTAGATATTGAAGTCCTCTTTTGAACCATCTAAAGAACACACAAATATGATATCTTTAGGGAGCGTTATGGCAATTTTCCCCATTTATCTGCTTTTTCCCATTAGTCTACTTTTTCATTCGGTTTCATTTGTACCTATCTTCTGGTCATTTTTTTAACCTTTCAAATGATAGAATTTGTCTTCAAAATTTTCAGGAAAGTTGTAGATCTTGAAGTATTCTTTCTAACCATATAAAGAACACACAAATAAGATATTTTTAGGGAAAGTTATGGCAATTTTCCCCATTTGTCTACTTTTTTCCATTCGTCAGCTTTTTCATTTGGTTTCATCTGTACCTATGTTCAACTCAATTTTTGACCCTTTAAAAGATAGAATCTATCTTTGAGATCTTCTTCAACGTTGTATATTGTGAATTCCTATTTTGAACCATCTAAATAACACACAAATCCGATATCTTTAGGGAAAGTTATGGAAATTTTTCCCATTCGTCTATTTTTCATTTGGTTTCGTCTGTACCTATCCTCTGCTCCATTTTTGACCCTTCAAAAGATATAATCTATCTTTGAGGTCTTCTTGAAAGTTGTATATCATGAAGTCTTCTTTTGAACCATCAAAGAATACACAAATCCTATATCTTTAGGGAAAGTTATGGAAAATTTTCCCATTCGTCTGCTTTTTCATTTGGTTTCGTCTATACTTATTTTCTACTCCATTTTTGACCCTTCAGAAGATAGAATCTATCTTTTAGGTCTTCTTGAAAGTTTTATATTGTGAAGTCCTCTTTCAAACCATCTAAAGAACACATAAATTAGATATCTGTAGAGAAAGTTATGAAAATTTTTCCCATTCATCTGCTTTTTCCCATTCGTCTGCTTTTTCCTTTGGCTTCGTATGATTCTATCGTCTAGTCCATTTTGACCCTTTAGATGATAAAATCTGACCTCAAGGTCTTCTTCAAAGTTGTAGATCTCAAAGTCATATTTGAAATTGTCCTAAGATGATCTTCATTCAAAATCTGTAGAGAGAGTTATACCATTTGTCTCAAGACAGGTTCAATATGATTGGGGGACAAAATCATGTTTGATTCTTTCGGTCATAACTTTGTTCTCCGACCTCCAAATGAAGTGATTCTTGAACCAATAGTTTCTTAACACATTTTTCTATCAGAACATAGATTTTTATAGCTTTTGGTATTGATTGGAAAAAGATAAATTGAATCAAAGTAAGGGTATCGATTGGAAGAGTAGGAATTGGATATTTTACTAGAGACATGGAGATACAAATGGTATGAACAAATTGAAATCTATTTCAGTCTTTAGTACTTTCAATTTTTGGATGGAAATTGGGTATAGTGTACTGTTTCAGTCTAACAACAATTTGAAGTGTTTGGGCCCTAACTTTCAGATTTCTGAACCAAATGGATTGATTTTGGTGTGATTAGAACTTAAGACAAGGGAGAACACTTTTCTAAAAGAAAGAATTATGTCAGAATATTCAAGGGTGCTTTTGGCAAGACACTTAAGTGTTAAGTCAAAATGACTTTATATAAATGGTTTTGATGAAGTACAAATAATGAAAGAATGAAAAACAGACGAAAGGAGAAAAACAGATGGAAGCTGAAAAGCAGATGAAAGGAGAAAAACATACGGAATCTAAAAGCAGACGAAAGGTGAAAAGCAGACGGAAGCAAAAGTAGACGGAAGCAAAAGCAGACGGAAGCAAAAGCAAACGGAAGCAAAACCAGACAGAAACAAAAGTAGATGATGAAAAGCAGATGGAAGCGAATTGTGTCAGATTCAAGAATCAGTTTGAGTTAGTTACAGAAGTCAATTGAAAAACTGCTTCTTTCAAGAAACAAGATTAAAGAAGCAAGAAGTAAGAATCAAGAAGCAGTTGCAGACGAAGACTATAAATATAAGTTGAAGTCAAAGATTTCATAGTTACACACATGACTGTTACAAAAGCTGTGAATACTTAAGAGAAATTTTTGTGTGATTTGTCTAGAGCTATCTTACTGTAACAAAGCTCGAAATATCTTTCAGTTGAAAGTTGTATAGATTGCCTGCAGAGGCTAAGAGAATCTACTCATGTTGACCTTTGGGACGTGATAGAGAATAGACCATACACACCAGTAGATGAGGATGGAAATCTTATTCTACGAATCAGATGGATGACTGATCAGAAGGCGAGATTTCAACTAAACTCTAAAGCGAAGTTTTTCTTGAGTTGTGCCCTAAGCAGAAGTTAGTACGACAAAGTCCACAGATGCGATACTGCGAAGGAGATGTGGGATACGTTATCCATCGGACATGAAAGTACAAATCAAGTGAAAGAATCCAAGATAAGCATTCTTGTGCACCAGTACGAGCTCTTCAAGATGAAAGATGAAGAATCTATTGATCAAATGTTTGGAAGATTTCAAACAATTATCAATGGATTAAAAGCTCTCGGAAGAACTTACGACAACCAAGATCATGTGCGAAAGATCCTGAGGAGTCTACCAAAGAGGTGGAGATCAAAAGTTACATCTGTATAGGAAGCTAAGGACTTAAGCGTATTAAAGTTTGACGAACTACTTGGATAGTTGAAAATACATGAAGTTGAGCTCGATGCTAAAGACAAGCCCAAACGAGACAAGTCGATAGCACTAAAGGCTGGACAAAAGAATCGTAAAACTCAAAGAAAGAGGAATCCATCAAAAGCGCTGAAGATTGAAGAATCCAAGAATGATGATTCCAGTGAGTCAGAAAAAGAGTCCAGTGATGAAGATGATGAGCTATCTTTCATTTAAAAGAAGATTAGACGGATGTGGAAGAAGAAGTCCAAAGGAAGTCAATTCTTCAAGAAGAACTATAAAGATGATGGAAAAGTAGAAAAGACATCCATCATATGCTACGAGTGTAATAAACCTAGACATTACAAGTCCGAGTGTCCAACTTTAAAGAAGAAACTAAAGAAGAGTAGAGAAGGCAAGAAAAGTATGATGGAAACTTGGGAGGATCTAGATTCATCTGAATCAGATACAAGCTCGGAAACATCAGAGCATGCAAATATTTACCTAGTAGCCGAGGAGGAAAGTGATGAGGAGGTAACTTCTAAATATGATGACTTGCATAATGCATATTCAGAACTACTAGAAGATTCTCATGCTATTGTGAAACAGTACAAACTGTTAAAGAAAAAGTATGTAGAAAACCTTAAACATACAGAAGAAATAGAGAGAGAAAATACCTGCTTGAAAAAGCAAGTAGAGGATAGTAAGAAAAAGAAAGTTGTAGATAGATCTGAAGAGATCAATCAGCTGAAGCTCAGGATTAAGAATCTTTCAGCTGATTTAGCAAGTTTCACTGAAAGTACGAAGAAAATGATTGAGATGTTAGGTAAACATAGACATCCGAGTGATAAAATCGGATTAGGGTTTATAAAAAGTGAGCCTCAACATGAAAGAAAGTTTTTCCCTCAGAAAAAGAAGTTTCAAAAATCATGTTTTCATCAACAACCTTATCAAATGCATCATCCTGTGTATTTTACTAACTCAAAAGGACCCAAGAAAATTTGGGTACCAAAGAATAAAATAGTATCTCCTACAGATATCCTTCCTTAGAAGAGGCAGCAAGCACCATTGGTATTTGGACAGTGGATGCTCACAGCACATGACGAGAAGAAGGTCTATGTTCCTAAATCTTCAGTATAAGAAGGGAGGATCGGTAACTTTCGGAGACAACCAGCAGGGCAAGATAATTGGAATCGGTAAAATAGGTAAAGATTCCTTTGTATGCATTGATAATGTGTTGCTTGTTGATGGTCTAAAACACAATTTGATTAGTGTCAGTCAATTGTGTGATTCTGGTTTTGAAGTTATGTTCAATCAAAGTCTTTGTGAAGTCAGAAACAAAGATGGGTCTATATTCTTTTCTGCCAAGAGAAGAAATAATCTTTACAAAATTGATTTAGAAGATTTTCAAAATCAAAATGTTTCATGTTTTTTATCAACTGAAGAAGAAAGACTAATCTGGCATAAAAAGCTAGGTCATGTTAGTTTCAAACATATTTCAAAGTTGTTAAAGCATGATTTGGTAAGAGGTTTACCAAAAATAAGTTTTGATAAGGATTTCTTTTGTGAAAGTTGTCTTAAAGGAAAACAAGTAAAAACATCGTTTTTTTTCTAAAAATACTGTAACATCTTCTAGACCTCTAGAGTTGTTACATATGGATTTATTTGTTCCTACTAGGACGATAAGTCTTGGTGGAAAGAAATTTGGACTTGTTATTGTTGATGACTTTACTAGATTTTTTTGGATATTATTTTTGTCACACAAAGATGAGTCTTTTAAGTGTTTTAGGACCCTTTCTAGAAAGTTACAGAATGAAAAAGGAATGTTTATAGCCAGCATTAGGAGTGATCATGGTGGAGAATTTGAGAATGAAAACTTTAGAATATTCTTTAAGGACAATGGAATTTTCCTCAATTTCTCTGCTCCTAGGACTCCGCAGCAAAATGGAGTTGTTGAAAGGAATAACAAGACGATTCAAGAGATGGAAAGGACTATGCTGTGTGAGATGAATCTTCCTAAGTACTTCTGGGCAGAAGCTGTGAATACAACATGTTATATTCAGAATAGAATATTGTTGCGACCTTTATTGAAAAAAACTCCTTATGAGTTATAGAATGGAAGGAGACCGAATATATGTTACTTTCATCCATTTGGTTGCAAGTGCTCTATACTGAATACAAAGGAGTTGTTAGATAAATTCGATTCAAAGACATATCCAGGTATTTTTCTAGGATACTCTTTATCATCAAAGGCTTTTAGGGTTTACAATCTTACCTCGAAGACTGTTGAGGAGACTATTCATGTCAAGTTTGATGATAGTTCCCAACCAAGTAAGGAAGATGACATGGATAGTGAAGTCCCTTCAATGCCCTTAGGTGATACTACAGAAGCTTCATCATCACGAACTCAGTTTGACAAGGTTGAGGATATTCCAGAGACTCTTGAGTTAAAAAAAGATTGGAGATATAAGAGTTCTCATCCAGAAGAGTTAATTATTGGAGAGACCTCAGAAGGAGTCCGAACAAGGTCTAAATTCAGAAGAGAAGCTAATGTAGCTTTTGTCTCTGAAATAGAACCTAAGAAGATTGAGGAAGCTCTTCAAGATGAAGCGTGGATTTTATCCATGCAAGAGGAGCTGAACCAATTTACTAGGAATAAAGTTTGGTCTTTGGTTCCTAAACCCTCGAAGAAATCCATTATAGGAACTAGATGGGCTTTTAAGAATAAGTTAGACGAATCAGGGAGAGTAAGTCGAAATAAAGCCAGATTAGTAGCACAAGGCTATAATCAGCAAGAAGGAATAGAATATAATGAGACGTATGCTCCAGTAGCGAGACTTGAAGCAATTAGGATACTGCTAGCATATGCTGTTTGTCATGATATAAAGCTTTTTCAGATGGCTGTGAAAAGCGCGTTTCTGAATGGTTTTATAGACGAAGAGGTGTATGTTAAGCAACCTCCTAGTTTCGAGAATGTTAGGTATCCAGATTATGTCTATAGACTTCATAAAGCTTTATACGGCTTGAATCAAACTCCTAGAGCTTGGTATGATCGTCTAAGTACCTTTCTCTTAGAGAGTGGTTTTAGTAGAGGTCAGGTAGATAAGACGCTCTTTAGAAAGAATTATGAGAATGATTTTATTTTAGTGCAAATTTATGTTGATGATATCATTTTTGGTGCCACTTCAAAGAATTTATGTATGAGTTTTAAGAGTCTAATGAAAAATAAGTTTGAGATGAGTATGATGGGTGACTTGAAGTTCTTTCTTGGGTTGCAAGTTAAGCAAACCGAAGGGAAGATCTTTATCCATCAACAGAAATATGTGAAAGAATTGCTGTGTAAATTTGATATGAATAAAGTGAAGCCTATGGAAACTTCGATGCATCCTTCGAACCTTTTGTCGAAAGACGAAGTTGGTAAGAAGGTGGATCAAACCCTGTATAGAGGGATGATCGGTTCTTTGCTTTATCTTACAACAAGTAGACCTGACATATTGTTCAGTGTATGCTTGTGTGCAAGGTTTCAGGCCGATCCTAGAGTGTCTCATTATATTATTGTTAAAAGAATTATGATATATCTCGCAGGTACTACTAATCTTTGCTTAATGTATAAGAAAGGTAAAGATTTTAGGTTGATCGGATACTGCGATGCGGACTATGCTGGAGATAGAATTGAAAGGAAGAGTATGAGTGGAGGTTGTCACTTTCTTGGCTCAAACCTAGTTTTCTGGTCAAGCAAGAGACAAAGCTCAATCGCCTTATGAACTGCCGAAGCCGAGTACATGTCTACCGCAAGTTGTTGTTCACAAACATTGTAGATTAAATACCAACTAGAAGATTATTCAGTTCGAGAAGAGGAGATCCCAATCTTCTGTGACAACACCAGTGCCATCAACTTATCGAAGAATCCTATACAACATTCGAGAGTGAAGCATATCGAAGTCAGACATCATTTCTTAAGAGACTACGTTTAGAGAAAGGTTGTGAGTCTACAGTTTATTGAGACAAATTTTCAATGGGCGGACATCTTCACTAAACCACTAAGTGAAGAACGTTTCAAGGAAATCAGACGGAATCTCAACATGGTGATGTTAAATGACTAACCGTCTAACACGTCACAGGTAAGTTACAAGGTCGTCAAGGTTAACGGCGTTAGTAACAGTGAGTTACAGTTGGTAACTTCTCATAGAAGGAACTCTTAGAGGGAAAGTTACATAGCCTTGAGAACCTCACCTATTCTAGAACACGCCTAAAAAGACCATTCGAGAAGTCTCAACTCAGAAACCTTTCAGCTCTCATCTCTCTCAAAATCTCTGTAACCAACCTTACCCTTTGAAGAACAACTCAGTTAACTCAGTTTCTACTCATCAAAGAATCAATGGAGGAAGCAATGATCTACGGGAGGCATGCTGATTTTGAATCCTTAAAGAAAGACGACATGGATCAAACCAGAGATAATAGAAACAGGATGGAGGAAGTTCTTCTAGATGCGGGAATATGTATATCAAAATGAAGTATACGATTTCTGGAGGAATGTGCAACTAGTAGACAACACTATTGT